>JAVJIF010029774.1:670000-1194223 GCA_038442645.1 Agave tequilana | reverse complement strand
CACCCACATAATGGGGAAAGTTAACCCCCATTATGGAGTGTTTTAGGGGGCATGTTCGCCCTGAAACCTCTATAAATAGCCCCGTTGCTATGGAGAAGGGGTCGGTCAATTAGATCAGAGAATCTGGAGGAGAAGAACTTGACTTGAGAGCTCCACAGAGAAGGAAAGAGAGTCTAACTCTTCAGCTAACTTGCTGCGTACAAGTTAATCTTTGCCTACAATCTCTTTGAGATTTTGGTCGACAGAGCTGTGTTACTCCGTCTACCATCCGAAGAGAAGATCCCCAGAAGTTCTCGACGTTTACCCGGTCAACGGAAAACAAGATTCACTTTCCACCGCCACCTGAAGAATCAAGCATTAAACAAAGGGAGGATTCAAGATTCAATATCCCTCCCTTGTAATCTTGTAATCGGGGTGTAAGTCCGTTGTAATTTTTCAATTGATTCAAGGAAACTTTACGCGAATTTTTATCCCATCAAACAAGAGATGGCGACTCCACTGGGGACTACTTTCGTTACTGACGAACAAGTTGTGGCGCAAGGTGACGTCCTCTACAAGGGGAAAATGATCGAATCACTCGTCGTAGAATTCGACCAGGCAAAGTATGAAGAGTTCCTCTCTTCCGGCTCCAAGAGCCCAAAGGCCCGCGCCTACCGCAGGGTCTCTACGGGGACTTGCCCCGAAATCCGCTCTGAGCCTCTCTCAGAGGCAGCTGCTGTGAGGGATGTTGTGGCCAATCACGCCATGCGTGACACCCGCGCCAACGTCTCTCAGGAGACCCGCGTGGTCAAGTTCTCTGGTATCCAGCCAATCTATCCTCTTCCTCAGTACCAGGCCGTCGTTGGTTTCTCTCAACCCCACGACGTAACCGGAACGCTGAGCGCCGACAGAGGAGGCGTGCGCGTCAACTACAAGTTGGAACAACTGATCGTCCAACTGAGGCAGGACGCAAGGTTCAAACCGGCGTCTCTGCCGCGCCACATCCGGTACGTAAAATCCGCGTTTGGCAGCCCAAACGTGAGGTTCATCAAGTTGGCTCCTCTGAAGCCCCACTCCCCAGACGCCAAGGCGAAACTTGAAAATCACCTAGAGGGGGGTGAATAGGTGATAATGCTAATCAATGCACAATTTAAAAATATGATGCAACAATCGCCCAAAACAAGACTAAGAGCCGAATGCCCCGTGAAGGGTTCTGAACTCCTTCCTCCTGATTCCTCGTAAAATGAGTTGGAGGTGCGCAATGCAACCTTGTTGTATGGGACAAAGATTGACAAGATGAATGGCAACAGGTGAATATAGCAATGACAATCAAAAGCAAGTAGTAATAGCAATGAAAGTAGAGCAAGAACAAGAAAAAGTAAACCAACGCAAACACCAAGATTTGTTATCGAGGTTCGAGCTCCCAGCTCTACTTCCCCGCCTTCCCCAGAAGGATTCCAACCACTTCCACTATCACAAAGATGTCACAAATACACCGGAGTACCCAACTCCACAATCTCAAGTACAAGTTCTCTCTTGGTAGTCAAAAGACCACAAACTTTCTCTTTCAAAATTCTCTTCCCTTACAAAGGTCCTTAGAGAACAATGAGTAGGAATGAAGCTCTTGTGTGCAAAGAGAAAAGAAAATGAAATTAGAGAATTCTTGAAAATATTCAGAAAATGAGAGAGAATTTCAGCACAAAAACAAGAAACCAAGCTCTTTTGAATGCCTTAAACTTTTGAATTTTTCTTGTAATAATTAGGTAATCCAATCTCTCCCCAAACACCCTCTATTTATAGGAGAGGGCTAGGGTTAGAAGATAAAACAATTTTAAGGCTAATCAGAGAGTATTAAAACCAAAACATGTCATTTAAACAGACTTAAGTGAGAAAAGAACAAAAATAAACCTGTTCAGAAACTAGCCGTTACTGTTCAAACGGCTAGTCCGGTCGACCGGCCCGGTCGACCGCTAGTACAAAGAAAATGACCGTTGCAGGCTACGGTCGACCGGCCCGGTCGACCCAAACAAACAGAGAGTAAAGACTTACAGTCAGGCTCGTCTCGGTCGACCGTCACGGTCGATCGTGAGACATGCACACTGATACGTGCATTTGCCAGAACCTCGGTCGACCGGGCGGGTCGACCGGTGAAGCCTGTCACAGGAACGGTCGACCCGGGCGGTCGACCGGTTCAGGTCAAAAATCACTTTTTCGAAAGAATTTTAAGGAGATAACCATTTTTATCAAAGGATGTTTTAAATAGGAATAAGTATAAAACATAAACATGGTTTATAAACAGATGATTTTGTATCAAACTATTTTTGTATAATTTATATGAAATAAACTTAGAAATAGGATGTGCGCAAAAATGTGTGTTAGAGCTTCAAACCTATTCACTATTCTTTAACAAAAAACTCTAAACTAAAAACAATCTAATAAATTATCTTGAGCAATCTTGAAGTCTTGAGCCATGCAATGCCTTGCTAGTGCCTTCTCTTCTATGTTCCTTTCTTGATGTGCAAAAAGCCTTCTTTACTTCATGAACCTAGAATTTCTTGCAATAGCTAAGCAATGGTCTCCAAACTATGGTACAAACCTGAAACTAATCTCAACAAACTAATTAGTACCATATAGCTCCTATTGGTTTGTCATCATCAAAACTCTAAACAAATGGAGAGTGTAACCTTATGGGCTAACAATCTCCCCCTTTTTGATGATGACAAAACAAATAGGCTATAAACAAAAATATAGGGGAGGAGAAAGCTCCCCCTCAAATTATGCTATCATGAAAACAATGTAAGGTGCAAGCAAAAACCATTAAACCAAAAACCATATGATTAAAAAATCAAAGAATGCTTTGCCAAAACACTTAAACTCAAAAAAAAAATCATGAAAACTAATTAAATCATGGAAACTAATTAAACATGTATAAACTCATATGGAACCAAAACCATATGAACTCATATTTCTATCATAAAAAACTCATTCTCCCCCTTTTTGTCATACATCAAAAAGGGTTATGAAAACATTTTTATTCAATAACACAAACATTAAGTTCACCACAAATGAAGGAAAATCTTGCAAAATCAAGTGTTTGTGAAAATATCGGCTAGTTGCAAATCCGTGGAAACATAATCAATATATATATCTCCTTTCTCAAAATGATCTCTAAGAAAGTGATATCTAATCTCAATGTGCTTGGTCTTACTATGTTGATTTGCATTCTTTGTCATATGTATAGTACTAGTATTATCACAAAATATTTTTATATGGTCAAAATGCAAATCATAATCAAGGAGAGTATGTTTCATCCAAAGGACTTGTGCACAACAAGCCCCCGCGGCAACATACTCCGCCTCGGCGGTTGAGAGAGCTACGGACTTTTGTTTCCTAGAGGACCATGAAACAAGACAATTACCAAGAAATTGACATGTCCCATAGTACCCTTTCTATCTACTCTACAACCCGCATAGTCGGCATCCGAATAACTCGTCATTGAGAAATCTCCGGTTTTCGGATACCATAGACCCATTTCAATCGTTCCCTTAATATAACGAATAATGCGTTTTACCGCAATAAGATGAGACTCTTTGGGACACGATTGAAATCTAGCACAAAGACACACACTAAACATGATATCCGGCCTACTTGCCGTCAAATACAAAAGACTACCTATCATGCTTCTATATAATTTAATATCAATTTTTACCTTGGTCATCCTTATCAAGCTTGGTGGTAGTTGCCATGGGAGTGTTGCAAACCTTTGAGTCTTCAAGTCCAAACCTCTTTACGAGTTCCTTTGCGTATTTGGCTTGACATATGAAGTTCCCATCTTGCAATTGCTTGATTTGGAGTCCAAGAAAGAAATTAAGCTCACCCATTGAAGACATTTCAAACTCACATTGCATAACCTTTTCAAATTCCTTGCATAGAAACTCATTAGTAGAACCAAAAATTATATCACCAACATAAATTTGCACAATTAAAATGTCATTATCAACATGCTTAGTGAATAGTGTTGTATCTACTTTGTCTTTAATAAAATCATTTGAAATGAGAAAACTAGAAAGCCTTTCATACCAAGCTCTTGGAGCTTGTTTCAATCCATACAAAGCTTTATCAAGTTTAAAAACAAAATCGAGATGAACATGATCAACAAAACCGGAAGGTTGAGCAACATAAACTTCTTCATTTATAAAACCATTCAAAAATGCACTTTTCACATCCATTTGAAAAAGTTTAAAATTTTTGAAAGAAGCAAAAGCTAGTGTCATCCGTATGGCTTCAAGCCATGCTACGGGTGCAAAGGTCTCCTCAAAGTCAATTCCCTCAACTTGAGTGTAACCTTGGGCCACTAACCTAGCCTTATTCCTAATCACATTTCTGGACTCATCCATCTTGTTTCTAAAGATCCACTTAGTACCAATTATTGGTCTATCGTGGGGCCTAGGAACAAGGTGCCATACTTGGTTGCGCTCAAATTGATTGAGTTCCTCTTGCATGGCAAGCAACCAATATGAGTCCGTCTCGGCTTCGAGGATGCTTTTGGGTTCAAAATGAGAAATGAAAGCAAAGTTACCATATAGGTCATGGAGTTTGGAGCGAGTTGTTACCCTTTAGATGCATCACCTAAGATGAGCTCCTTGGGATGATTTGTAGTGTATCTCCAAGCTTTAGGAAGCGGTTGAAGCTTTCCTCTTTGTCCTCTTGAACATCACCAATTGATTCTTGCTTATCTTCTTGAGCGGGTGAGTCCTTCAAGGATAGTCTCTCCATGTCTTCACCTAATGGTTCAATCTCTACAACATTCTCAACAACCACATTAGATTCTTTAAATTTAACATGTATGGATTCTTCAATGGTAAGTGAAGATCTATTGAATACTCTATAAGCTTTACTAGTTGTAGAATATCCAACAAAGATTGCTTCATAAGCCTTAGCATCAAATTTACCCAAGTTATCTTTAGTGTTCAAAACAAAACACTTGCATCCAAAAACTTTGAAATATGCAACATTAGGTTTTCTAGAATGATACATTTCAAAAGATGTTTTGAAAGAATTTTTACACAAATAAATACGATTTGATATATAGCATGCGGTGTTTACGGCCTCGGCCATAGATATTGAGGGAGGTCATACTCACTTATCATTGTCCTAGCCATCTCTTGAAGTGTTCTATTTTTTCTTTCTACAACTCCATTTTGTTGTGGAGTTCTAGGACAAGACATTTCATGCTTAATTCCCTTTTCATCACAATAAGTCATGAAGAGTTGGTTAACAAACTCACCACCTCTATCACTTCTTATTTTCAAAATTGAAAAACTTTTTTCTTTTTCAACTCTTTTTCGAAAAATTCTTAAAATGAGAAAAAGTTTGATCTTTGTGCTCCAAGAAGAAAACCCAAGTGAAACGGGAAAAATCATCAACCAAAACATATGCATATCTACTACCATTTAAACTTTTAGTTTTAGTAGGTCCAAAAAGATCCATATGAATTAATTCTAAAGGCCTAGTTGACATGATATCCTTGATTGGTTTGAAGGAAGACTTGGTTTGTTTCCCAAGTTGGCACGCACCACAAATGCGGTCTTTCTCAAACTTCAAGTAAGGTACACCCTTCACCAATTCCTTTGAATTAATCCTAGAAAGATGGTCAAAAGATGCATGTCCTAATCTTCTATGCCAAAGCCAAGAATTTTCATCAAAAGCATTTAAGCATTTAGTAGAACATTCCACATTAAGCATGTCAATGATATAAACATTATCATCACGAAAACCGGTGAGAATACAATCATTTATTTTAACATCAAAAATCTTGCAAGAAGAGTCATCAAAAACAACTTTAAGTCCACGATCACAAAATTGACTAATGCTAAGCAAATTATGTTTCAAACCATCAACAAGTACAACATTTTCTATAATAGGAGATGAACCAATTTGAATGTTACCTATACCGATGATAGTCCCTTTGGAGTCATCCCCGAAGGTGACGGAGCCACCTTCCTCGTACCTTGATAGGGTTGTATAGTTATTGATGTCCCACGTCATGTGTCTTGAACAACAACTATCAAGGTACCACCGCTCCCTACATCTTGGAGACTTGGTGTGTACCTACATCAAATAATTTAGGACTTGATTTTGGTACCCACATTTTCTTGGGTCCTAAAGGGTTAGTTTCATTAACCCAAACAAGTTATTTGATCTATTAACTTGGTCATAACAAAATTTAGCTAAATGCCCATTTTTACCACAATATGTGCATCTATACACTCTACCATATTTAAAAGCATAGTGAGTGTGTGATTTGTGAGCATGGGAATTGTGAGCATGAAAGGATTTAGCATGAGAAGTGTTATGTGTAGTGTGAGCATGAGTAGACTTAACATGAGAATCTTTAGCATGAGGGGTGTGCTTTTTAGAAAATTTTTCTTCAAGTTTCTTAGTGTTAAAAACACAATCTTTCAAAACTTTTTCAAAATCAACCATTTTAGTTTTTAAAGAGGAAATTTCTTTTTTATCAACAATAGGAGATTTTCCCTTACAAGAAACCTTATAGGCATTAAACTCATTTTGAATAGAAATAAGATTAGAAGAAATATCATCTTTTTCTTTAGAAACCATAGCAAGTTGATTTTTGAGAAAAGCAACTTCTTTTTGCAATTTAAAACATTCAATCTTCTTATTATCATAAGTTTCGGAAAGTTCAACAAAGGCATGAACAAGAACTTCCTTACTTAATTCATCATCTTCATCATCAAGAGGTTGAGGGGTTACCTTTGGTGTGTTTGCCATGAAACACATATTCGCTATATCCGCCTCTTCCTCGGATTCGCTTTTCGAATCCCAAGTTGCCTTGTATGCTTTCTTTTCTTCCGATTTCTTTGGCTTGAAGGAGGAGGTCATCTTCTTCTTGAACTCCGGGCAATCCGCCATGATGTGTCCGGGCTTTCGGCAATTGTAGCATATAATTCATCTCTCCTCTTTGCCTTCGAATTTTCTTCGGAAGTTGAGCTTGTTCCTCCGGTACATCCTCTTCACATTTCGCACAAGGAGGGAGAGCTCCTCATCTTCTTCTTCATCTTCTTCATCGTCCTCAAGAGTGGATGAAGACTTGAAGGCTATGGACTTCTTCTTTAGTGGAGCGGCCTCTTCTCTTACTTTCTTTTCCATCTCATGGGTCTTTAAGTTCCCAATGAGACTAATTAGGTCCATCTCATCCTTGTCGTTCAATTCTTTTAAGGTGGTGGCCTTGATCTCCCATGATGTAGGAAGAGCCCGAATTACTTTTCGCACCTTTTGGTCATTGGAGATGTCATCACCTAAAGAAGAAAGAGCATTGGTGATTTTAGTAAATCGAGTAATCATACAATCAATAGATTCTTCATCAAGCATTTTAAAAGATTCATATTTGGACCTCAAGAGATCTATCTTAGCTCTCTTGACTTGTGAAGTCCCTTCGTGCGTGACTAACAAGTGTTGCCAAATCTCATTGGCGGATTGGCAATGAATTACCCGTGTAAGGTCATCCTCATTCAAGGCGGTTAAAAGGGAATTTTGGGCCTTGGAGTTAGCCTCATATTCTCTAAAGTTGAAGTCGGTCCATATGCTCTCATCACTATCGGGTGCTACATAGGTTTTGATCAAGGATTTAGCTACTAAGCTACCTAAAGATTGCAAAAAGATAGTCATCCTAACCTTCCAAATAGGGAAATTAAGTCCATCAAATTTAGGAGGGGTTTTGATGTTATCGACCATGTTTACTAGTGATGACAAATGGAATGCAAATGTTGATTAGCAAATTTTAAGGATCTCTCTATGGATGTTAAGCCAAAACCTAGGGTCCAAGCTCTGATACCAATTGAAAATCACCTAGAGGGGGGGGGTGAATAGGTGATAATGCTAATCAATGCATAATTTAAAAATATGATGCAACAATCGCCCAAAACAAGACTAAGAGCCGAATGCCCCGTGAAGGGTTCTGAACTCCTTCCTCCTGATTCCTCGTAAAATGAGTTGGAGGTGCGCAATGCAACCTTGTTGTATGGGACAAAGATTGACAAGATGAATGGCAACAGGTGAATATAGCAATGACAATCAAAAGCAAGTAGTAATAGCAATGAAAGTAGAGCAAGAACAAGAAAAAGTAAACCAAACGCAAACACCAAGATTTGTTATCGAGGTTTGAGCTCCCAGCTCTACTTCCCCGCCTTCCCCAGAAGGATTCCAACCACTTCCACTATCACAAAGATGTCACAAATACACCGGAGTACCCAACTCCACAATCTCAAGTACAAGTTCTCTCTTGGTAGTCAAAAGACCACAAACTTTCTCTTTCAAAATTCTCTTCCCTTACAAAGGTCCTTAGAGAACAATGAGTAGGAATGAAGCTCTTGTGTGCAAAGAGAAAAGAAAATGAAATCAGAGAATTCTTGAAAACACTTCAGAAAATGAGAGAGAATTTCAGCACAAAAACCAAGAAACCAAGCTCTTTTGAATGCCTTAAACTTTTGAATTTTTCTTGTAATAATTAGGTAATCCAATCTCTCCCCAAACACCCCTATTTATAGGAGAGGGCTAGGGTTAGAAGATAAAACAATTTTAAGGCTAATCAGAGAGTATTAAAACCAAAACATGTCATTTAAACACACTTAAGTGAGAAAAGGTCAAAAATTAAACCTGTTCAGAAACTAGCCGTTACTGTTCAAACGGCTAGTCCGGTCGACCGGCCCGGTCGACCGCTAGTACAAAGAAAATGACCGTTGGAGGCTACGGTCGACCGGCCCGGTCGACCCAAACAAACAGAGAGTAAAGACTTACAGTCAGGCTCGTCTCGGTCGACCGTCACGGTCGACCGTGAGACATGCACACTGATACGTGCATTTGCCAGAACCTCGGTCGACCCGGGCGGTCGACCGGTGAAGCCTGTCACAGGAACGGTCGACCCGGGCGGTCGACCGGTTCAGGTCAAAAATCACTTTTTCGAAAGAATTTTAAGGAGAAAACCATTTTATCAAAGGATGTTTTAAATAGGAATAAGTATAAAACATAAACATGGATTTATAAACAGAGGATTTTGTATCAAACTATTTTTGTATAATTTATATGAAATAAACTTAGAAATAGGATGTGCGTAAAAACGTGTGTGTTAGAGCTTCAAACCTATTCACTATTCTTTAACAAAAAACTCTAATCTAAAAACAATCTAATAAATTATCTTGAGCAATCTTGAAGTCTTGAGCCATGCAATGCCTTGCTAGTGCCTTCTCTTCTATGTTCCTTCCTTGATGTGCAAAAAGCCTTCTTTGCTTCATGAACCTAGAATTTCTTGCAATAGCTAAGCAATGGTCTCCAAACTATGGTACAAACCTGAAACTAATCTCAACAAACTAATTAGTACCATATAGCTCCTATTTGGTTTGTCATCATCAAAACTCTAAACAAATGGAGAGTGTAACTTATGGGCTAACAAAACTCGCACGCCTTGTCGACTACAAGAAGCACACGCCTCTAGGCGTGGGGCCCAGCAGCCCGCATCTCTCAAGCGTCTCTGCCCCGACGTAATAATCAACAACGTGATAGTCGCGTCTCTTCTCAGCAGAGACGCCAGACGCGCGTCCTGAAGCCACGACGCGAGAACCGCGTCTCTGAACCCCGCGTCCTAGCTGTACAGAGCAAGGATGCCTCCTGCCCTCGGTATTACGAGGCTAATCTCTTTGATCCTCCTCCCACGGATCTGAGAGATTATTTGACGAAGAAAAGAAGTGCTAATCGAATCACTTCGTCATGTTGCTGCGAACGGCTTATCACGATGCTCTCTGAGTGTCGTTGCAGTTCAGGTGCAAACCAGCAGTCTCTATTTAGACTGCTGACCCTGATTCCCCAATCAGCTAAAAGGAGTCGTTCCCACAGGAGGAGGGTCTTCTCTGACACTGAATATCCCGGCTCACTGCAAACATGGCGAGCAGGAGCAGAGGAAAACAACCTGCAATCAGTTCCGATGATGAGTCTGACACAAAACCGGAAGGAGTGTACCGACACACTCGCACCCGGACCGGGGCAATTCCCCCGATTGACTACAATGCTCTAGCCTGGGGTATTGAAGTAAATGACTCGCATTCCGCTATTGCAGAGTCACAGGCTTCAAACTCTTCTATAGAGAAATAGGCCTTTTTATACATGACTAGCACTCCTGAGGAGACCGCCAGGCGCTTGGAGCAGCAAGCCCAGGTCCAGAAGGAACAATTCGAGATGATTCGTGCTCAGCAAGAATCTATCGACTCCCTTAAGCAGATGCTCGCACAGTTGCTTGAAGACAAGAGGAAGTCAACCAACAAAGCCTCCTCTAAGAAGTCTAAAGGCAAACGAAAAGAGGGAGAAAGCTCATCTTCTGTACATGTAGAGGAGGAAGAGCAACTTACTTCTGGTTCGTCTAAATTCTCGTCGCAGGAAAAGGACGACCGAGACCAGGGAAAGGTTCATTCTAAAAGAATGAATCAATTGGAGCAACGTCTTGAGGCCCTTACCAACCGGAAAGGCCTCCAAGAAGCAGGAGTGGTCCGGCCATATCCGGCCGAGTGGGACCTGGTTCCATACCCGCCCAAGTTCAAGGCTCCAACCCTCCAAGTATTTGATGGGAAAGGTTCACCGAACCAACATATCTACTACTTTATGTCTCAAACAGGGAATGTGGTAGATAACGATGCCATCCTGGCACGTTTGTTCATCGGCACTTTAAAAGGGCTCGCCTTTGAATGGTTCATGAAGCTCCCGGAAGGCTCCATTAAGAATTGGGGCGATTTGGAGAAGCTCTTCCTAACGCGCTTCTTTGAAGATGACTCGAAGGTCAACATGCCTACCCTTTTAGCCACCAAGCAGCGAAAGGGAGAGTCCGTTAAGTCTTTCGTAGAAAGATTTCGGAACGTAGCACTCCGATGTCCAAGCGGTATGACCCAGGTCACCCTGGTGGAAACATGCCGCCATAATCTACAAACCTCACTCCTCGCCCAAATAGAAGTTGCCGAAAGCCGCACCTGGAAGCAGTTGATCCAACAAGGTGAACAGGCTGAAGAAATTGTCGCCCGGGTCAGGGCAGAAGAAAATAAACCCCGACCTGAGAGGTCAACAAGGCGTGCGCCAGACACACCCCTCCAAGCGAAAAGGAAGGATAATTTGGCGACAGGGACCAAATCTCCCGTCAAACCTCAACCGGTCAAGGGAAGTGGCTCTTCAAGCCAACCACGTGCCAACAAGCAGTATTCCTTCAAGGATGAACATGTCGACTCGCTCTTCAAATTACTCAACAAGAGCAACCGACTGAAGCTTCCTGAAGCTAGGCGCCCTGAAGAAGTCGGTAAAACCGATAATCCCAACTACTGCATGTATCACAGGATGTTGGGACACCCCACCAAGAGCTGTTATGTCTTTAAGGACATCCTTCAGGCTCTGATTGACGCGGAGGTATTAAAACTCCGTCCAGAGCAGAAGAAGGTGGCGGCCAATATGACGTCATTCCTCCAGTTTGGAAGGCAACCTCCAACACCCTCTGGAGTAGTCCCTGTCCCAAGAGGAGAGCTAAGAATGGTCAACACAGACCCTCACCAACAGCAAGAGAAGGGCCTGGTACCCGTTTCCACACCTCAGGGAGAAGTCATGTGGGTTCATCCCGACCTTGTGGATGGCCAGCAATGGACCACTGTAACCAGCAGGAAGTCCAAAGGCAAAGCAAAGGCTACATCCTGTAATGTGGTATGTGCCTCTTCTCGGGAAGCGGAGACTGATGTTCCCTCACTGACCGATTAGAAGAGGAGACGATAGTCCTGGCCACAAAACCCAGTCAACTGGTGGCGGAAACCCGTTCAGGGCAGTCATATTTGAAAAAGTATGACGAAATGGCAGTAACTCCTCCAAAACCCGCTGCAGAGTCAGCCAAGTCCTCCACAAAGCAGCCCGTGGAGAGACAAAAAGAGCTTCGGTTTTCCAAAGTTCTCTCGAAAGACATCGCGGAAGGATCCACGGCACCTTACCGCTTTGATGTCTTGGCTCAACTGGCCAATATCCTGGCCCGAATTACCCTTTATGAGCTCCTCAGGCTATCAAAGTCAACCAGAGAAGCTCTACAAGAGGCCCTCGCTAATGCTGAGGCTTTCATGACTCAGGTGCCAATCGGACCAAAGGAGGAAGATGTAGAGGATTGCCTCCATACCTCCCAAAATGTTCCCTGCATCACCTTCACGGCAGATGATATGCAAGTTAAAGGGAAACATGATCGACCCCTTTACTTCGCAGGGTATATTAGATCATCTGAGGTGAACCGCATTCAGGTAGATCCCGGGTCCGCATTGAGCATTATGCCTTGCTGAGTCATGCAACATCTAGGGATTCCTACTCACCGTCTGAACGCCACCCAGACTACTATTTATGGGTTCAATGCCAATAATACCCATCCAATGGGGAAGGTCAAGCTTAAATGCCAGATTAGGGACCTAAGGTCGGAGGTGACATGCTACGTGATAGATGCTGACACCTCCTACAATTTGCTGTTGGGATGACCATGGATTCATCGCAATTCTATCGTTCCCTCTACTCTCCACCAAGTCATGAAATACATCGACGGGAGTGGAAAGGTGCGAACGTTGATTGCCGAAAGGCATTCGTTCAAGGGAGTGGAGAATTATTTCACAGATTCTCTCCTGTATCAGGACTCTGTGGAAACAGATGAAATCCCGCAACCAGTGGAGCCCGACTCTGGTAATGAAGCCGACACCGAGCCAGAAAAAGAAGAGTGCATGTGGGAACTAGATCCACTTGTAACGGGCATTAATAAGCTCGATGTTGATAATACCTCCGATGATGTAGGCGGATGGTATATTAATGAAGACTTAGATCTGGCATATTTCTCTGTGTTTGCTTCGATTCAGTGCCGTCAGACACTAGTACCGAAGTGGATGACGATCTCTGGTCGGCAATGGATGCTTTGACATCATTGCATGTACCGGTGAAATCGTCCTTCGAAACATGTCGAGATGGTGGTAGTGCGCAAGAATCCATATTCATGGTTCCAGCAAGACGGAAAGGCCAAAGACCAATTCTTTTCGGACGAATGGAATCCGAACCGATGACCCGTGAAGAATCAGAAGGCGAGCAGGAATCCCCTCAGTTCGGTCATTATGAGCCAAAGACACTCAGAATGATGACAAGCATGGGGTATGATCTAACAAGCGGACCAGGGTTGAACTTCGGCAAAGGAAGGAGAACGCTACTCCGATCTTTTGTGCCGAAAGGGAAAACCCCTGATTATTATCATCGAACTCGCAGGGGATTGGGCTATGTGTCAACTTCGATCCCATCAGCTTCTGAGTCTGAAGAGTCATTATGCCATGATTACTCATCGGGCACGTCATCGTGGGAGTCAGATGTTAGTGTCGGCAACATCTTCAGAGAACTTTCAGTGAATATGGTTTCAACAAGCCACCTGGAAGACAAAGGTAAGGAGGTAATCCAATCCGATACAGATCCTTGGATCCAACACTTAAACAATCTTTGGGATACTCGCTTTGAACAACGCGAGCCACCAACAGAAGATAAGGTTGTCCAGATCAATATAGGAGATGAGGCTAATCCTAAGCCCATCTTCATAAGCGAAGGCCTATCACCTTCTGAGAAAAAGGATCTAATATCTCCTGTGCAAGAATATATAGACGTCTTCGCCTGGAGTTATGAGGACATGCCTGGACTTGATCCTCAAGTGGTTATGCACCACCTCAACATTAATACGGACGTAAAGCCCGTCAAGCAACAACGACGACGGTTCCGTCCAGAAATAATGGAGGCAATTCAATCAGAAGTCAGAAAGCTTATAGACTCTGGCTTCATTAGGGAAGAACAACATCCTGATTGGGTAGCCAACATTGTCCCCGTTGCTAAAAAGAACGAAAAGATCCGAATCTGCATTGATTTTCCTGATATAAACGAGGCCTGTCCCAAGGATGATTCCCACTGCCAATCACAGATGTCATGATTGACAATACGTGTGGATTCGAGCGAATGTCCTTCATGGATGGATTTTCAGGATATAATCAAATCAAAATGTATCCTGATGACGAAAGACATACCTCTTTCAGGACACCACTGGGTGTATACTGCTACACCGTCATGCCCTTTGGACTAAAGAATGCAGGGGCGACATATCAAAGGGCCATGAATGCCATTTTCCACGAACACATGCGCAAAACGGTGGAATGCTATGTTGACGACATCGCAGTAAAAAGCCGCGCTAAAGGTGATCATATAACTGATCTAAAGGTTGTCTTCGACATCATGCGGGCCCATCAATTGAAGATGAATCCCACCAAGTCCTTCCTGGGGGTGGCTAGTGGAAAATTCCTAGGGTTTGTAGTGACCTCTACGGGGATTCATTTGGACCCGGAAAAGGTTCGCGCTATCCAGGAGATGCAACCTCCGAGAAACCTCAAGGAGCTCAGGGGATTGCAAGGACGATTGGCGTACATCCGAAGGTTTATCTCAAATCTCTCCGGAAGATGCCAACCCTTTTCCAAATTAATGAAGAAAGGTGTTTCGTTCATTTGGGACAGCGCTTGCCAGCAAGCATTTGAGGAAATTAAACAGTACCTCACACAACCGCCAGTCCTTGCAGCTCCGGTGTCTGGAAAACCTTTCCTGATATACGTCCGAGCGATGGATCATTCTTTAGGAGCTCTACTAGCTCAGAATGATGATCAAGGACGAGAGCAAGCAATCTACTATTTGAGTAGAACGATGATCGGAGCCGAGCATCGGTACAACCCGATCGAGAAGGAATGTTTGGCATTGGTGTTTGCTATTCAGAAAATGTGACACTATTTGGTAGGCCAAACTATAAACGTCATATCAAAAGTCAACCCCCTGAGGTTACTTATGACAAAGCCTTCATCGTTAAATGGCCGATTGGTAAAATGGGCCATATTGCTATCCCAATATGAAATGCACTTTTTACCACAAAAAGCTGTGAAGGGACAAGCGGTGGCAGATTTCCTGGCTGAGCATCCGGACCCGAGGGCAGCCAAACTTTATGAGGATCTCCCAGACGAGGTCGCTGAAGCCTGCCAGACTCAGACATCTTTTGAAGGACAAGTATGGCAACTTTTCTTTGACGGTGCATCGAGAACAAGCCCAAAAGGACATATAGTGGCAGGAGTAGGAGTAGTACTCGTCTCCCCACAGAACTATGTAATTCCTCGGGCTGTCTCGTTAACCGAACCTTGCTCCAACAATGTAGCGGAGTACAATGCCCTTTTGATTGGGATGCAGCTCGCCGATGAGATTGGCGTTAAACATCTCGAGGCATATGGTGATTCTAAGCTCATCGTCAGCCAAGTTCGCGGGGAGTACGAAGTCAGACATGAAGATCTAGTGCCCTATTACAACGCAACTGTCTACATGGCCAAAAGGTTCACCAACTTTTACATTGACCATGTACCACGCAAACAAAATGCGCATGCAGATGCACTGGCGTCTCTCGCTGCCTCCTTAGCCCTTCCAGCCGGAGCAGTAGAGAAGATATTTGTCCACAGCCACGACCTGTATTGTCCGAGAATTGCTCCTGAGGACTACCCGGAACCAACAGGAGATCGTCAAGACAAAGAAGTTCTCGAGTCGTCAGCCGGTCCAGAGCCTAGAGACTGGCGATTCCCTTATAATGATTATGTCTTGTATGGCATCCTGCCTGAGGACACCAAAGAAGCGGCTGCCATTCGAAGGAAAGCCCCCAAATTCTACTATAATGCGATTACGCGAACATTGTATCTTCGATCGCATGACGGGATCTTGCTCCGCTGCCTTTCACCAAAAGAGGCACAGGAGGTATTGAAAGAAGCCCATGACGGTATGTGTGGAGCCCATCAACCTGACCCAAAACTTGCATATCGACTCCAAAGATTGGGATATTATTGGCCTAAGATGATCGCTGACGCCATCACTTATGCCAAAAGATGTCACGCCTGCCAGGTGTATGGTGATTTCATCCATCAAGCACCAGGCTACCTTCACTCCACGACTTCTACTTGATCATTTGAAATGTGGGGGATGGATGTAGTTGGCCCTATCAGCCCACCATCGTCAAAGGGACATCGGTTTATTTTGGCCATCACCGATGATTTCTCTAAATGGGCTGAGGCCATTCCTTTGAAAGAGGTGAAGTCATCTGACGTGATCAAATTCGTCAAACATCATGTCATTTACCGTTTTGGTGTACCTCAGCGAATCGTCCACGACAATGGACCCCAGTTCATCAGCCAAGCTTTCCAGAGATTCTGCGCTAAATTCAGAATCCAGAATGTATCCTCAACGGCATACTACCCCGCCGCTAATGGTCTCGCAGAAGCTTTCAACAAAACCATCAGCAAACTTCTCAAGAAATTCGTCTCAAAAAGTCAACGTGACTGGGACGACAGGCTAGGTGAATGCTTATGGGCCTATCGTACAACTGTGCGAACCCCAACTAAAGTTACGCCATTTTCTTTGGTATATGGGTGTGAAGTCGTGCTTCCACTGGAAATCTAAATTCCATCTCTACGCGTCGCCTTGACAGCAGAGATGACAGATGAGGAAAAGCATCGACAGCGACTCCTAGAATTGGAGGCCTTAGATGATAAACGTCTACAGGCCCAACAACAGATCGAGCTCTATCAAGCTCGGATTACCAGAGCCTTCAACAAGAAAGTTAAAGTGCGAACTTTCAAGAAATGTGACCTTATCTTAGCTGTCAGAAGACCTATGGTGATGACACATAAGACAAAAGGAAAATTTCAGCCCAAATGGGAGGGACCATTTGTAGTAGAGTCAGTCTACTCAAATGGATCATATCGCCTCATAACTGCAAATGGCGATATACTCATGATGCCGATCAATGGCAGATTCCTGAAGAAGTACTATCCTTAATGGTACTCCTCCGCCGATCAAGTTAAAAGTACACCTCTGATCAAAGCACCAAGAAAAGTTTCTTTTCTTTACTAGACCACAAGCTAATCAGGCACTGGCTGCACCATGATGCATGACGTAAATATTGAGAAAGAAACTTGGGTTCTAATATTGTTATCTTCATCAACGTCCGACGCCTCCAACGGCTAAGGACAGAGGAAAATGTTGGCTTCTAAACCCAACATAAGTCTTCGACAACTCATCATGCTGAGGGGAATAGCATGGCTAGCCCAACTCAAACGGTAGTTGGTAAACACACCTCAAATCCGTTGATAGTTGAGGATTTGCTAAAAATCCTAAGTGGATGTAATTCCACCCTCTCCTCCAAAATCCCTTACCAATTCTCATACACAGAATGGTAGGTCTACAAAATACAGTCATTACTAAGTTAACACTATACCTCTGGTAATGAAAATTTTCAATACTCCCTATCGAGTACAAATTTTACTTGTCAACTCTATATGGAGTAGCAAACCTTCAAATTTGCCAAGTTAATACTATACCTCTGGCACTCCAAACTTCACTTGTCAATTCTCATCAATAGAATGGCAGGCCCTCAAATTGCTCATATCGCAAGTCCACTACTGTCAAGTTAATACCACACCTCTGACAATATACTGTTAAGTTAACATTACACTTCTAACAGTAATCAAGTTACTGCCAAGTTCAATATTAAACCTCTGACAGTCATCTTCCCTCAGACTTCCAGATCGAAGCTGAAATGAACGATGCTAAGTTTAATACTACACCTCTAGCGTCCAAGTCATTGCTAAGTTCAACAATACACTTAAGGCCATGACTTTCCCTCGGACTTCCTTGTTAAAGTCGAGATGACCAATGCCAAGTTCAAAATTACACCTCTAGCATTACCCTCACTGCCAAGTTAAAAATCACACCTATGACAGTGACACTTTCAGTTTTCCCAAATGAAAGCTGAAATGCTTCTGAGTTAAGTTAATATCGCACCTCTGACTCGCATCCTTGTCAAGTTAACATCACACTTCTGACAAGACTGCATTCGACCCGTTAAGTTAATATCACACATCTAACGGTAAAGACTTTCCTAGATCCCCCGCGAATCTAGTCTCACTTGTTATTCTCCCCAACAGAACAACAAGTCTACCTAAAAACATTGTTAGGTTAACATTACACCGTTAACAGTGTTTTCATTAACTCCCCAGCTGATCTTAATCAAGTTAATACCTAACCTCTGATAAAAGCTCATCTTCCCTGGGGGTACAAGTTCCACTTGTTACTTTCCTTTATAGAGTGGCAGGTCCACAAAAATTATCCCTTGTCAAGTTAATATCACACCTCTGACAACATTGTTGAATTCCTGAAATAGGATCTCTCCCTACAAAATTTGACTCGTTAAGATTATCATCATAGTTTTGACAAGTCAAAGATTCTTTGCTTCTATTCGTCTGACTTAAAAAAAAAAAGAGTTCAAGACAATAGGAGACAAAAAAGAAATGTGTCGCTTTTATTTATATCCAACATATGAAAGTGATACAAAACGCTCTCTTATTCAAAAAGATTGAGTGTTACAGATAAAGGAGTACAAAGAAGTCCCTCTCTCTCTCAAAGGTTGCACTCACTCCTTGAAGCTGCTCACAATTCCAAGTACAAAATGTTCGAAAGGGCGCCAAAGATGGGCTGAGCACTGTGATGACGTTTGGAGGCTGATTATGTCACCATGCATGACGTAAACATCAAAGAAGCTCCTCGTTAACCAAGAGCAATGGTGTTTTTTGAGGTCGAAAGACAGCAGAATCTTCTGATTCCACCTGACCATCCGAAGTAGGGGTATGATCCTTCATTGATGAACATCTCCACCACCAGAAAGTCATCCAATGAGCATGGAGCTTTCATCGATGTCACTTTTGGGGTAGATGAAGGGAGAATCCAAGAACATACCCACCACTATATCCACCGCCATACTCACTCTGACCATGCCATGCCAAGAAGCATGACCGGTGCATTGAATCCAAAGAGATCTTGGCGAGAGTCAGGAGCCATGACTTCTTCTCCAGTGGTCGACCATCGAACAAGTTCGCTGGCCGAAATATTCTCCAGGGGCCCAGCGAATATGAAAAAGGATGATTAAGCCTACCTACAAGAAGCAAACAAAAATTAGAAGATCTGAAACTTAGTATAGTTTAACAAGAAAAACTAAGTGACAGACGCAGCTATTGCGGAAAACTGCAGACGCAGGAATGACCCGCGCAGTGAACCAAACTTCTGCGGCGACAGAAACAAACGCGATCAAAGCTGTGATACATACAGAATTCAAACGCAGTCTGGTTTTGCATCCGCGTCTAAGGTATGAGGCGCTAAGAGAATCAGAGGCGAAAATTGCCGTCTCCCTGTTCGACGAACAGGGGTTGCAAAATTCAGGTTTGAAACTTTCGACCTAGGTTGAAATTCTTCTAAGTCGACAGCCTTAGACGCGAGCTCTGTATGTAAAGCTCGCAGTCCAGGTGCAAAAGTCCATTATACTCGCGTCCAGAAGAATTTTGAGTCAGAGTTTTCTGAATGGCGCAACTCCCAAAAGGTGGGCGCACCAACCAGACTTCAGAAGAAGGTCAAGAAGATGAATCTCTTTAAGAGATAGCAAAACTACAACCCCGTAAGGGCTGAAAATTTCATGGCAGACCAGGAAGTCATACCCGCAGCAACCCCCATTAAGGGTTGAACTTTCTGCATCAAGGCGCGGATATAAAAGGTGCTCAAGGAGACTCTTCTTGATCTTGAAATCACTTGACAGTGATAATCTTCTGGAGAGATTAAACAGAAGCATGATAGCTCTGGGTCATCATCATCCATGGAGGCAAGTCCCCGATACAAGTCCTTGAAGAGAAAAGGCAGAATCGCTCAGAGCATTCGCTCTCAAAGGAAAGCAGTCTAAGTAATGGACTGTTAAAAGGAGAAGCTGAGCCCTATTTATAGGCAAACCACAAAGCCTGTGATTAATGGCTCGCTAATCAGAACCGTCAGCCTTAATTCCCGCACGAACGTCAAAGCCAAATAACGGGCTGACGCGTGGACTATCGCTTCGGGAAGCATCGAAGACGCGAGTCTCCAACCGCCAGCGCCGATTTGGCATTTAAAGGCATTAATGCCTGAACCCAATGAAGGGCTGACGCGTGGACCGCCGCTTCGGGAAACATCAGATGATGCGAGTCCCCAATTGTCAACGTCGACTTGACATTTAAAGATCCCACGAAATCTTTATGACAAGCTGCATGTAACGCCTGGGAAGTTGCACCAAACGCAGGCCCAAGAGCCGCGTTCAGGAACTGGCGTCCCTGTGCGAATTCAAAAATGGCGTCCCTTTTCATTCCAGTCAAGAGAACTGCAACCGTGTCTCTCAGAATGATTCAAAGCTGCATCCCTTCACAGCAAAAGGGCCCATTCTGGGGGTCGCGCTTGGAAATCACATAAAAGTGGAAAGCTGCGTCCTGAGACTTGTGTCCTCAACGGAGAAGGCCTATGACATTCACAGGTATCTTGGAGCTGCGTCTACATGGCGAGATGATAATGGTGTTCCTATCATAAACTCAATATAATTTGAGTTTGTACCAGGTCAAGGACCCAGTGTCGCGTCCTCATATCTATGCGTCAGTTTTGAGGAGCATAAGACCGCGTCTCACGGCATCCTGAATTCTGTACTTGGGCAGAGTTAAGGGCTGCGGCCAGGGAGCCGCACCCAAAGCTGCGTCCTTCGCGCCAACTGGAACCGCGTCTCAATTGACAGGTCAGATTCGCGTTTCTCAGGACCGCGTCTCCCTATAAATCAGAGCCGCGTTCCGCCCAAGAACTCAGTTATACCTAAGTTCATTATTCACTGCCAGTCAAGGATCACAGCCAAAGACTGTCACTAAGAAATTGGATTCATCACAGTGGAACAATGACGATGGAGCAAAATTTCAAAAGACTTTTATTATTTGAGCCAAAAATGATAAAAGTGATACAAACACTCTTGATGAATTGAGTGTTCTTTCCTTAAAAAAAAGGGGGAGGCTAATAATCTTGATTAGCCAAGGAACAGATTTGTTCTCGGAGGCGATGTATCTCGTGCTGGCGTGCTTTCTCAGCCTCCATGAGAGCCTGGACCCGCAGCTCCTCCTCGGACAAAAATCTCCCCACAGCCAGCTGCGCTCGTAGGGATTCCAACCTGGAGGAGTGAGTGGAGAGGTTTTCTTCAACCTGCGTCCTGGCAGCTTCCAGCTCTTCCAGCTTCTTCCTGGCAGTGGCAAGCTTCTGCTCATTGATTGCAATCAAGGCTTCTGCTTTAGCTATGGTGGCCCGAGCAGTGATAATAACCTGCTCTGCGCTCTGCATGACGAGTTCAAATTCCCTTGAATCGCCAATCAACCTTTGATGGTCAGCCTGGAAATGTTGGAGATAGTGGGTCTCTTCAGCTATCCTTTCCTCCATCTCCTTTCGCTCTTGTTCTTGGGCAGCAAGAAGCCTAGTCAGGGTTGCCCGGGCCTCGTGAACTGAGCCAGCGTCTTTCAAAGACTTAAGCTCTTTCAGATCACTCCCCAACTGCTCCACCAGCAGCAGACACGCCCTAACCTGTGAAGGACCTCTAGTATGACTGATGTTCTCGATCAAATTCTCAAGAAGCACTCGGGCAAATTCAAAAGAACTGCCCCCAGAGAGGATGAGGTCAATACATGATCGCATGGAAGCAAAGAACTGCTGCACCATTTGACGTGTCAGTTCTTCCATGATATCATTGGCTGGAGAGAACTCTGTTGATGTACTCTCAGATCCCCTTTCTATCACAGGGCGAGGGATGGGAATCAACTCATCCCATGCAGGAGTAGGATCAACGACAGGTGCGATAGAAGCCGAGATGGTAGCCGATACGTCTGGCGCAGTCACTGTCGTAGCAGCCTCCATGGCGACTGAAGTAGCAGCAAACTTGACTTCTTCAGAGCCTTCAATCGGGACTTGAATTGTGCTGCCTTCTGGGCCGACGCTGACCGCAAGTTCCTCTGCCTGAGCTCCCTCAGCGCTCTCTGCAGATTACCAGAACATCAGCCATGACAACAAACAGAAAATATTCAAGACATCAATATTTCCTTACCAAGCTGAGGGTCCAAAGACGGCAAGTTCCTGGGCAAATCTTGCAGGGTGGAAGTCTCCCCGACTTCAATAATTGCCCTCTCTTGAGGCATCTCAGCAGCAGCCTCAACACCCTCCTGCTGGGCCAGCTCCTGTATCATCTCCACGATATAGGAGGAAGTCGCAGCCTCGCTGTCCACGGCCAGCCCTGCAGCATAAAGTTAAAGGGAGGACGTCAGAGAACCTTTTTCCTAGTTAAAAAGGGCAACTGGGTCAAAAAGACAAAGAGAGTACCTTCAGCAGGAGCAGTTGCCGCTAGTGGCGACGCCGTCACCGAATCACACCCATATATTTCCTCCTCCGTGATATGTGAGAATTTACTCAGATCTGGAGGAGCGGGTTCATCGCCAAAATCGACCTCATCACCTGAAGAATATTCATCCTCCTCAGACGATGAAGACGACAACGTAACACAAGAGGCCTCGGCAGCCGAAGCCTTGCCACCAAGTACCCCAGTAGTAGGACTGGGGTCAGCTACCCTCGAGCTGGGCATCAGTATAGCAGGAGATCCAGGCTGTTGCGCTTCATCCCTCCTCTCTTGAGTCAAAGAAGACCCTGGTTGAGTTGAGACCCCTGGAATCTCAACATCATCCCTGCTCATCAGATCAGCCTCAAGTTGCTCAGCCTCATCGGTTGCAGTGGGATCATCAGCAAGCTCCCCTTCTTCTAAAATCGCGGGACCTCTGCTGTATAGTCCACGAGGGCGAACGAGGGGGGTTTCGTCTTCCTCCTCCTATTCCTCCCTCTGCTCCTCAACACCAGAAGGGACGGCCTCAGGCATTGAAGTTTCAGCCCCTGAGTCTTTCCTGGCCTTCTTCGGGGCCGGCTCAGCCTGGAGAGTAGCGCCATGAGGACGTTTAGGCACCGCCTGTCGACGCCTTCTAGCAGGCTGCTCCCTAGGTGCTGCTGCTCTCGATTCCACCCGCGTCTCCCCTCTGGCCTCCCTCTTAGCCACCTGGTATTCATCGATACCCCGCATGCGCTTGTTGGATGCCAATTTCTCCTCATAGGACGCATTAATGCTCTTGATGCATGAACGCTCCATTGAGTAGCCAGGTATCTTACTAGCCTGGAAGTACCAAGTACAGAAACCAAGGCTTGCATAATAGTTTGGCGTCTTGTGAGGCAAGCTATAAAAAGCTTTTGTCCCCCCAGCCACGCTGTAATACCAGGCCCGAGCACCTTCAAACAAATTTCCACTGAAGGCGAGTTGGGCGTTAGGGTTGCCGACATATAGTTGGTCATAAACGAACTGTCGGGCAAAACGATTCGGCATAAGGCTCGATCGTGCACGAATTCCCTTGCCGAAAGGGCAGATACCCGGGCCGGATATTGATGAGCCACCAGAAGACTCCCGATGGCAGCCTCGTGAAGTCGTCCGGACCCACAATGTCGGCAAATTTATCCCCATAAGCAGCATCTGTAATATCGGGGAAGCAACGGTTGAGATGGTAATTTGAAGCGTTCAGAATACATTTCCGAACGTAGAACATATAGTTGTTGGACCAGCTCGAGCTCTCCAGCCGCTGCACAAAAGGGACAAACCCCTCGGATCGGGACACTGGCGTCATCAGTGAGGGGCAGTGCATAACGTACCAAGGCATTAGGTACGTGTAGGGAAGCTTGACCCGAGGGTTAGGGGTCTTTACTCTCGGCCTCCCCTCCGAGTCAACCTCCGGTCTACCGTGGGAGTCGACGATGGCCTCTGAAAACACCTAGAGGGGGGGTGAATAGGTGTAAGTGCTAATCTAGAAACTAAGTGCACTAAATGCGGAAGCTTAAAAAACTATTTGCAACACACTTAATACAACCAACAAGTGTAGCCGAATTCCCCGTGAAGGGCTCTGGACTAACTCCTCTTGATTCCCCTAAATAAGAGTTGAGGTGCTATATGAAGCTCTTGAGGTTAAGTATAAGTGAGGCACACACACAAGCAAGCCAAGCATATAGAGATGTACAATATGAAATAATGCAAGGCACAAATGCAAGCAATAAGATATGAATGAATGAATGATGCTTTGCACAAATAATAGAGAGAGAGAGTTAAGAGATAATGGATCAAACGCAAACACAAAGATATGTTCCGAGGTTCGAGCCCCTAGCTCTATGTCCCCGCCTTCACCGAGAAGGATTTCTAATCCACTATAGGAGTACCGAACTCCTCTCTCAACCTTACAATGCCACCGAGGCAATACAACCACAATCCACCTCTACCGAAGAGGGATAAGGCCCGTAGCCAACAAACCAACTCCACCTCACACTTGAGGGAGCAAACACAAATCTCAACCTCTACCGAAGAGGGAGCAAACCAATACCACTCCGATCAACCTCTACCAAAGAGGGATACACAAAGCAAGGAGGGTTTACAACTTAGAGGTTTCCACAACCTCAAACAATCTCTCTTTTCTTTTTTCACAAAACAAGATCCTAATAGAATAGGATAGAAGATAGCTCAAGTGTGGAAAACTAGGTGTTTGGAAAACAGAAACTCAAAGAAAAATAATTGGGAAAACTCTTGTAAAAGATAGAAAATGAAAGCCAAGACAAATCTCCCAAAATACTCTTTTCTTTAATTTTTTCAAAAACCTAAAACAAATAAGATTGGAAGTTTAAAGCTCAAAAACACTTTTGAAAACTTATTTTTAACACTAGGGAAACAACAATTTTTCTCTTGTAAAAACCTTAGCCAAAATACCAAAGAAATGGGGTTTATATAGGCCAAAACAGAAACTAGCCGTTAGGCTGATCTAGCAGCCTGACAGGCTAGCGGTCGGCCGGCCCGGCCGACCGCTAACGGTCAGAAATATGACCGTTGGGCAATCCGGTCGGCCGTGCGGCCGACCGTCCCTGTGTCTGCCAAACGTGCACAAGCCTGTGCACGTCGGTCGACCGCAAGGGTCGACCGGCCTTTGGTGCAGTCGACCCGTGCGGTCGGCCGACCTGGCCTGTCAACCACTGTTCTGGGACAGAAACACATGTAAAAAATATTTCTAAAAATCTTTTAAGTCTTTGTAAAAATACTCAAAAATATTTTTAACATTTTGCATTGATATATAAACATGTGATAAAAATTTCAACTCAAATATCAAGCAATTCAAACTATTTTTGTGTCTTATTATTTTTACCAAAAACCAAAACATGTATTTTATCAAACTTTGATTTTTCAATACATGAATAGGAAAGTCAAAATAAGTTTGTATAAGTCATGTAAGCATGTATGTATATTGAACACATCTAATATACATAAAAACAAAGTAAACTTGTTTTGATCAACTATTCATGAAAACCAAATCCAAATCATGAAACGTGTGTGTATTGTGCACTTGAGCATATCAACTATTCTAAGCTTTACACATGGATCTAAAACACACTAAACTATGGATACCTAAGTCTTCTTGATGATCTTCATCTTCAAGTCGACTCGGTCCAAACACCGTGATCCAACGAGCATGGCTATGTATCATCTTGACGCTCGGGCTCGGGAATCACCATGTGAAGGCTTCCAAACTCCTCTTTTTGAAGCAATCACCAACTAATATCTTGTTACATGATCTGAAACTAAAATCACAAGATTATTAGTAAACATAACTACATGAGTTAATCATCATCAAAACTAGGGTGGAAGGCCTTCGGGCCAACAATCTCCCCTTTTTGATGATGACAAAACTCATGGAGTTATATATGCATGGATTAAAGTTAAGCTTCAAAGAAGCTCCCCTTAACTCATGCATAAACAAATAAATAATAAATATGCAATGAATGACAATACATAATCATGCATAAACAATAAAAGGCTCTAGATATCAATGAAATGTTCAAAAACAAAACATGCTCTAGATACCAATTAAAATTAAACTAAATTAAACTTAATATATACAAAACATAAATATGCATATATAAAACACAAAATCTTTCTCCCCCTTTTTGTCAATCATCAATAAAGGGGTAAAAACCAAAACAAAACAAAATCTTCTCCCCTTTTTAATACAAAGAAACAATCATCAATGAAGGGGTAAATAAAAACTAAATCAATAAATTTTTCTCCCCCTTTTTGTCTAAAACAAAAACAAAACCAAATAGGGGTGACAATCAATTAAGGTACCAATTGAAAATATGTCAAAGTAGCATTTTGATACCAATTGAAAGTAAACATAGATCAATAAATAAATGGTATATGCTATATACATTCATGAAGAGGAAGATGTGAAGCTTCCCTACATAGATACATTACATGAAAGAGGGATGACAAGCCCTAATTCACATAACATACACTATGTAATGCATAAGAGGAGATGTGAAGCTCCCCCTACACACGTGTACCACATAAAGAAAAGATTGTCAAGCTCTTCAATACAAGATACACTCATCATGAATCTATATGTAGAAGAGATGTTAAGCTCTCCTTGCATATAGGCAATACAGATCAAAACTTTTGAATTTTTCTTTAAACAAAATTTTGAGATACCAAATTTAAACTTTTTATTTTCTATCATAAAGCAAGGGAGTGGAAATACAAATACCAATTGAAATATGAAAATCGAATTTTCTCCCCCTTTATGAAATACCAACAAAACACATGCATAAGCTTGAAATAAGATACTAATTGAAAATTGAATCAATTGAAACAAAGTTGAAGCTCAAGCTTAGCATAAACAAAAATATATATGTATGAAAAATTTAATACCAATCGAAATTGATACTATTGGAATGAAAAAGCATACATACATACAAACATATATGAGTATACAAGAAAGGTCAAAATTGATACCAATTGAAAGAATCCAATGATACCAATTGAAACAACAATAATGATCAAGGTATAACTCATATAACCTATCCTCCCAATCATGTTCAAGTTTAAAATGATTTTCAATATAAGGCATACATGAGCATGATCGCCCATCCATCCGCCCGTAGAAGGTAGGGGTTTTCAAAAAAATAGATTTGAAAATATAGTATGTTTGAAAAACTCTACCATATGAAGAATATCGCAACTAGTTATATGAAAAATTGTAAACTAGTACGAAATCCTTCAAGTAAGGAATAAAACAAAATTATTTTTCATGAAACATGAAATCCACATGATAATCAACACTCTAAGCCAATTAAGCATAAATATGACTCATGAAAACAAACACATGAGTAAACAATAAATGTGAGTGTACAAATAAGATGTGAAGATCATAATCATGAAAGATATTCAATTAAGCTCAATTAATTCCTTGAAACATGAAAAACATGAAATTCATCAAAACTATTTAATCTTCAAGGTATATGTATGTCCTATACAAACTAAGGTATACATACATATCCAAACACAACGAGTCCACAAAGATATATGCATTAAGGCACGTGGCTCAAAAGGATGTATATGTATAATAAAAGTTTAGATAAAATGGACGTATACATGAAGTTAAATACATGGAAACATGAAACTAAATTTTCATTAAAACAAATTTCATTTCAAGGTATATGTATGATTTGTCAACACAAAAAGTATACATACATATCCCTAAACACAATTGAGTCCATATGTATAGATTTGCATGAAAAGCAAATGACTCAAGGGGTATACATGTATATCTTAAAGTTTGGCAAAATAAACATATACATGAAATGAAAACTCATAAAACAAATCCAAAAATAGGAATACAAATTTAAAATGCATGGATCATCAAAACTAGACTATACTAGCACATCTAATGGGTTCAAATAAGCATTCAAGCACAAACATATATAGATTTATTTGTGGCCCACTATATGTACAAGTATATACCTAGTTTTAATGAAAACTAACATTTAAACATATATTCAAAGCATGAAGCATAAAAACAAGAGAAAAATCATCATGATAAACAAAATATGATTATTATGTAAATCCACATGTTATTAGAGTTATGATGTACATGATAGCTAAACATATACGAGAACACAAAATAATAGTCCATTTTAAACATGGGTGTCTCAAAGGCTATACATGCATGTCAATGGTCTAATAATCATGGCATTTTCATAATAATCTCAAAACAATAAAACATGCTATAAATGATAAACATGGAAAGCATGCAAACATAAATAAGGAGTTAGGAATCGTTACCAAAACCTAGAAGGCAACTTTTCTTGTCTCCAAAATATGGTGGTCCTCTCCACCAAACTTTCCTTGAAAGTGATGCATCCAAATGATCTCCATGAAGCTCGGAACGCATCCACTCCAAGGTACCGCTAATCTCACGTCATGTGAGAGCCCACACCTACATCAAACATAAGAGGGGTGGTCTTTGGTACCCACAACTTTTTGGGTCCATGGGGGTTAGTACCTTCTCTAACCCAAACAAAGTTATTTGTTAAATTTGAAACATGTATTCTATCATAGCAAAATTTAGCAAGGTGGCCCTTACGTCCACAATGTGTACAAGTATACACATGAGCATACATGTGATGAGTGTGTCCGTGAGGAGCATGTGTATGCCGTGGAGGGTGTGCATGAATAGATGGAACTTGTTTCTTTCGAAACAAAGATTCCAATCGTGTATGCCCAACAACACATTGGCTCAAAGTGGAGCCCAAACAATCAACACTCTTCTTTAACAAACAAATATCATCATTAATTCTAGAAGAAGAGGTACATGCAATAGGTAGACTAGATGAAGAAGCTACACTAGCATGGCAAACATGTGCATCCATATTATTTTTCAAAACAATATTTTTCTTTAAACACACATCTAAATCATTTGAAATAGAAATTATTTTATTTTTCAAAGCAACATTCTCCTTTAAAACAAAATCAATTTTTGAAGACAAGTTTTTATTTTTCTTTAAAATAACATGGCAATCATTTTTAGATTTTAAAAATTCATTTTCTTTTAGTGCAAGGTCTAATTGAGATCTCAATGAATCCCTTTCATTAGAAATCTCCACCTTCTCTTGCAAAACCATATTAAGTCTAGAAAACAAATCTTTATTATCATTGTTGAGGCCTAGACTTTTCTTTTTCAAAACATTATATTTTTCAATTAATTTTTCACAAACTGTAGATAGTTCTTCATTTAAAGCATGGGGATCAACAAAATCATTACATGAAGAACTAGCATCATCATTATCTAGTTGAGATTCCGATTGTACCTCAAGGGAGTCATTCCCTTGGACCATGTGGCATAGAGACTCGGATTCTCCACTAGATTCCTCCTCTAGTTGAATTGGCACTTGAAGCTTGGAGGTGGTGGTTGTGGTTGTCAACATATTCCACACTGCAAATGCGGAATCAAAGTTAGAAGCAAGCAAAAGATATTCTTTATTTAATGTGCTTCTAATGGCCTCAAGGGCTTGTGCATTGGCCCCTACATGCTTGCTATCACTAAGGAAGGATTCCTTGGTAATGGCAAGGTGAACCTTATAACCTAGGGTTTGTAGGTAAATGGCCATCCTAGTCTTCCAAACAACAATGTTGGAAGGGTCAAAACTAGGTGGGGTCATGAAGTCCATGGGTCCAAACTATATGTGTGCAAACAAGCAAATGCAAATGATAGATTAGCAAACAAGGGATCTCACTCCTAGGATGTTAAGCCTAAAGTATCAGGAGCGTAGGCTCTGATACCAATTGAAAACACCTAGAGGGGGGGTGAATAGGTGTAAGTGCTAATCTAGAAACAAAGTGCACTAAATGCGGAAGCTTAAAAAACTATTTGCAACACACTTAATACAACCAACAAGTGTAGCCGAATTCCCCGTGAAGGGCTCTGGACTAACTCCTCTTGATTCCCCTAGATAAGAGTTGAGGTGCTATATAAAGCTCTTGTGGTTAAGTATAAGTGAGGCACACACAAGCAAGCCAAGCATATAGAGATGTACAATATGAAATAATGCAAGGCACAAATGCAAGCAATAAGATATGAATGAATGAATGATGCTTTGCACAAATAATAGAGAGAGAGTTAAGAGACAATGGATCAAACACAAACACAAAGATATGTTCCGAGGTTCGAGCCCCTAGCTCTACGTCCCCGCCTTCACCGAGAAGGATTTCTAATCCACTATAGGAGTACCGAACTCCTCTCTCAACCTTACAATGCCACCGAGGCAATACAACCACAATCCACCTCTACCGAAGAGGGATAAGGCCCGTAGCCAACAAACCAACTCCACCTCACACTTGAGGGAGCAAACACAAATAGGTGTAAGTTGATATGCTCAAGTGTGGAAAAACTACAGTTTTGAAAACAAAAACTCAAAGAAAAATACTTGGGAAAACTCTTGGTAAAAGATATAAATGAAGAACAAACCAAATCTCCCAAAATTCTATTTTCTTTGATTTTTCAAAAACTCTAAAACAAAACAAGGATGAAATCTTTTGAGCTCTAAAACACTTTGAAAACTTCTTTTAAACTCTGGAGAAACTAGGAATTTTTCTTGTTAAAAACCTTAGCCAAAATACCAAAGAAATGGGGTTTATATAGGCCAAAACAGAAACTAGCCGTTAGGCTGATCTGGCAGCCTGACAGGCTAGCGGTCGGCCGGCCTGGCCGACCGCCAACGGTCAGAAATATGACCGTTGGGCAATCCGGTCGGCCGTGCGGCCGACCGCCCAGATACAGAGAGCAAAGCTCTCTGGTCCGGTCGGCCGCCCGGCCGACCGTCCTTGTGTCTGCCAAACGTGCACAAGCCTGTGCACGTCGGTCGACCGCAAGGGTCGACCGGCCTTTGGTGCGGTCGACCCGTGCGGTCGGCCGACCTGGCCTGTCAGCCACTGTTCTGGGACAAAAACACATGTAAAAAATATTTCTAAAAATCTTTTAAGTCTTTGTAAAAATACCCAAAAATAGTTTTAACATTTTGCATTGATATATAAACATGTGATAAAAATTTCAACTCAAATATCAAGCAATTCAAACTATTTTTGTGTCTTATTATTTTTACCAAAAACCAAAACATGTATTTTATCAAACTTTGATTTTTCAATACATGAATAGGAAAGTCAAAATAAGTTTGTATAAGTCATGTAAGCATGTATGTATATTGAACACATCTAATATACATAAAAACAAAGTAAACTTATTTTGATCAACTATTCATGAAAACCAAATCCAAATCATGAAACGTGTGTGTATTATGCACTTGAGCATATCAACTATTCTAAGCTTTACACATGGATCTAAAACACACTAAACTATGGATACCTAAGTCTTCTTGATGATCTTCATCTTCAAGTCGACTCGGTCCAAACACCGTGATCCAACGAGCATGGCTATGTATCATCTTGACGCTCGGGCTCGGGAATCACCATGTGAAGGCTTCCAAACTCCTCTTTTTGAAGCAATCACCAACTAATATCTTGTTACATGATCTGAAACTAAAATCACAAGATTATTAGTAAACATAACTACATGAGTTAATCATCATCAAAACTAGGGTGGAAGGCCTTCGGGCCAACAGCCTCCACTTTGCACAGGCTCTGAGTCAGGGCCCGCAATCCGCTTTGGATTCCAGCCACCATTGCTGGAAGGAGAGCGATGGACCTACTGTAAGCCAACAGCACCGCCGGATACACCACGTCGGCGACAATCACTTCATGCGGCAGTGTCGGTACTACACAACGCTTCAACCACAGCATGAGGAAGCCCGCCAGTAGTGCCCGGTTAGAAATGGGGATCTGGGCCTGGTGATGGAAACTTTCAAAAACCGTATCAGGTTTGAAAGTGTCTTCATTCGACTCCGTGGTATAAGAACTCACAGAGGCATCAATCCTCTCGGCAATTTCTTCGTCGGAGCTGGGAGCTAGAATGGTCACTGAGTGATCTTTCTCAGTTATACCATTAAACAGGTAGCTCGCCCAAGACATCTGCTTAACTCCCCTTGTTCTCCAGGAGGTTATTTGGCCGCAGATGTGGAAGTGACATAACACTTCCCAATAGGTCTCATATACCCGAGGGTACTCTTTCTTCAAGAGATGAAGCTCCTCGGTAGTTGGGATGTATTCCTCATAAGGGGCATCTCCCATAACCAGCCCGAAACTTCATATAGTTCATGCAGGGCGAGCCCCATTTTCCCGACCGGGGTGAAGAATGTCCCCGTCAAAGGGTTGTAATGCTCCAGAATCCCGTAAAAATTGTGGGAACTCTGCGGGATGCCATATTGCACAGCCATGACCGCTTGGTACAGTCCCACCTGGTCTAACAGACCTCCGAGTTCAGCGAGGCCAAAGCCCACCATCTTGCCCCACCAAGACTTGTCGGAGGAATGAACCCACCCAAGTGGGCGGAAGTCAACGGGAAAGTCACCCCCCACCTTCATGAATTCATTGATGAAGGTAGTGCTGAGCTGAGGAGTTTTCCCTACTGGATACTCAGACCTGAATAATCCAGGAAACAAGCCAAAAACTTCCTTCCCGTGTCCGCCGGGGTGTACCTTCCTGACGCCCAGTATGCCGAGCGAGACACTGGGGACAGATCGGGTAAGCTCCCATTCCATTGCCCGAGGGACAGACATGTGCTGGAGATAGGATAAAGGATACATTCTCTCCATATTGGGAAGAAAGAATTTCCTCCCCCCTATTTGGCGAAGCCACTTATAATCGCCGTCATGCAAAATGTGACCGTCCTCGCCGATGTTGTCCCTAAAGAAGAAGACGGGTTTCTTTAACGGAATACGTGATTCCGTCTCAAAATCGGCGTCGGTCATGATTTCTCGAAAGGTCCTCATGTCGACCTTGGAGAGCCTCTCCCTTCGCTCCTTTGACTTGTCAGCAGTCACCGGAGCAGTCCTCTGCAACACGAAGGTTAGATTGCGGTCAGCACCACCTACGTGCCCGAAGTGACACTTTTTGGAGAGAGGGTCGGAGGAATATCGCACTGCAAAAGAGAATAATACTTGATCAGAAAAGAAATTGATTAAGTGTTTACAACTCAAACGCAGAAATGAACCCAGACGCGGAGATCATCAGAATCTGCGTCCAGATCCAAAGATCGCTAAGCTAGCATGGAACCCGCATTTTTGAAAGTCCAAGGCTTATAAAGAAATTCTAAGTATTGGACTCAGACGCGAGATTCATGAGGACCAGCATCTGATTTCACAAGACGCAAGAGTCATAAGAAATCTGCGTCTGAATCTTTCACACTTAGAAATATTCTAAGTGTTGAATCCAAAACGCAAGGTTCATTTAGGCCCTGTGTTCAACAAGCAGACGCGGATTCGAGCAGATAAAAGAAGCAGAGGTCATCAAACCTGCGTCCTGTTTATCGACTCAAGAACCGCGCCTGATGATCAAACACGGGCATGAGCCCGTGTTGGCGGTTCATATTCAAAAGGGGATTTAAGAGTTAAAAAAAACTCTGTAAAAACCCCTCTAATGGTGGAAATCAAGTCCGAAGACTTTTTATACCTGAAATAGGGGTTTCTTGCATGGAGGAACCGCCCCTCTGAGTCTCAGAGACGACCGCCTTTGAAGACGAAGCAGTATGCTTGGCCTTTGGTGCCATTGCGATCAAGGATCCGATGTTAGATAAAGGAAAAGAGAACAAAGGAAGCTCCTTTCTCAAACCCTAACAGATGCAAACGAAGAAGAAAGAGAGTCTAATGATGACTCTTGAAGGACTGTTGCCTTTTATAGGCACAGTGATTCGCAAAGATACGCGGCGCTTGGCTCGACGCCTAATCACCACCTGACGCGTGGACAGCGCTTTAAATGCAGCGCGAAGTTCGCACGCCAAAAAGAAGATGTCCCCTCAATTCTACAGGACACGTGGCAACATACTCATGGCACGGATTCGCATCCAACAGTCGCGTCTTCATCTCTAAAGACGCATCTCTTCTAGGCTAAAGTTGCGTCAACTTCACAGAGCAAAAGCTGCGTCTTCACCCAAAAGATGCGTCCTTCCGAAGATCGCACCTGTTCGACCCGGCCAAAGTCGCGTCTACCTCATGGAGTAACAGTCGTGTTGTCATCCCAAAAGCAGTATCACCCCTGCGTCTACAGAACTGGCGTGTAGTCCTTTCTTCTACAATTCAGTTCAAAAGTACACTGGCACAAGCAGATGACTGCCCACCTCTGGTTTAAAGTACACCAACGACAAACTTAAAGCATCGGGGAGGTTTAGACTGTGTATCTAGACACTCCACGCGATCAGTTTTGGCGGCTTCAAAGAGTTCTACAGTACACTCAAGAAGGCCATACTCCAAACAAGATCAAGCCCGGAGCATTGTCAGTTCAATCATAAGAGTGGATTCAGCTAGAGTCCAAAGTATTTCGAAATCCGTCCCAGCTAACTGCGGAATATTGAAAACTTTGGAGGGGGTTTTGTAGGCTGTCTAAAGATCACTAAAAGACAAGCCACCAAAAAGCAGAGTCCCAAGCTCCAGACGCAGGGCTAATCATAGCCATCAAAGCAGTGCTAAGACGCGAGGATCAAGATCCGCGTCTCAGCCAGCACTGCAGCACCAAGGCGCGTGGGTCGACACCCGCGTCTCAGCCAGTACTGCAGCGCCAAGGCGCGTGGGTCGAAACCCGCGTCTCAGCCAGCACTGCAGCACCAAGGCGCGTGGGTCGAAACCCGCGTCTCAGCAGCACTGCAGCACCAAGGCGCGTGGGTCGACACCCGCGTCTCAGCCAGCACTGCAGCACCAAGGCGCGTGGGTCGACACCCGCATCTCAGCCAGCACTGCAGCACCAAGGCGCGTGGGTCGAAACCCGCGTCTCAGCCAGCACTGCAGCACCAAGGCGCATGGGTCGAAACCCGCGTCTCAGCCAGCACTGTACACCAAGGCGTGTGGGTCAATACCCGCGTCTCAGTTGTAACCGCCCTGGTTATGGGATCAATCACGGCCCACATAATGGGAAAAGTTAACCCCCATTATGGAGTGTTTTTAGGGGGCACGTTCGCCCCTGAAACCTCTATAAATAGCCCCGTTGCTATGGAGAAGGGGTCGGTCAATTAGATCAGAGAATCCGGAGGAGAAGAACTTGACTTGAGAGCTTCCACAGAGAAGGAAAGAGAGTCTAACTCTTCAGCTAACTTGCTGCGTACAAGTTAATCTTTGCCTACAATCTCTTTGAGATTTTGGTCGACAGAGCTGTGTTACTCCGTCTACCATCCGAAGAGAAGATCCCCAGAACTTCTCGACGTTTACCCGGTCAACGGAAAATAAGATTCACTTTCCACCGCCACCTGAAGAACCCAGCATTAAACAAAGGGAGGATTCAAGATTCAATATCCTCCCTCCCTTGTAACCGGGGTGTAAGTCCGTTGTAATTTTTCAATTGATTCAAGGAAACTTTACGCGAATTTTTATCCCCTCAAACAATTAGAAGAATAGAGATTGATTTTCTTTAGGACAAGCATTTTCTAGCTTGTATTTAGAAAATTGATAAAATTGACTGTTGCATTTTATTTATCTTCATATTTTAACACATCTTAAGGGCACAACCCATAAATAACATAAGGTGCAGATCTCATCACCCTTCCTTGACACAAAAAATAGCAACCTCATTTGCATTGACCTAAACCTTTTAATAAAATTCACTAAATATTGGCCCCTCAGGACTTTTGAGCTCAATTAGGTGGGCCCATTGTAGAATAACTTGGGTGAACACTTTCAGGCTCGCAAGAGAGGACTTCCTTGTGTAGAAAAGGTGACTTAACCATTATGGCAGTGTTTAGCCAGGAGGAAGGACTGAGGAGTTTTTCTTGTCTAAAAAGAATAACTGAAAATAGTAAGTACTCGACCTACAGAAAGAACCAAGTCACTTATTTGACGGGTTTAATCGGCCTACAATCAGTTCAAACCAGTTAGGAGCAGTCTAGTTGTATCTAGGATTAACTTTAGTTCTTAGGAATTGATTGTTGATTGCTAATTTTTGAAAAAAAAAATCACACGGTGTATGCTAGATAGGTCTCAAAATCCTGATTTAATTCCTTTCAATCCTGAACCGGAGAGAATCCTTAGATATAGAACACACATTATTTTGGCTGAAAAACTTTTCACTGATAAACCAATGAAGGAGTACTTCACTTCTTCCACATATACTACAACTTCTTGTATTCGTATCCCTAGTACGAACGCAAATCATTATGAGATCAAGTCCAGTATAATCCAACTTCTCCCATCATTCTAGAGATTGAACAATGAGGATCCCTATAAACACTTAGATGAATTTCTAGAAGTGTGTTCCACCTTGAAGATCTAAAAATTTTCTGATTACGCACTTAGGCTCACCCTTTTCTCTTTTTCTCTAAAGGACAAAACTAAACATTGGCTTGGACTCTAAATGTGACCATTCAAACTTAAGATTAACATGCAAAAAAAAAATCCTCAAGAAATATTACCTAATAGGTGAAACAAATCAGATGCGTAGAGTTATCACCAGATTTTCTCAAAATCCTGGTGAGCTATTTCGTGAGACCTGAAAGAGACTTAGGGACCTCTTGAGAAAGTGCCTCCACCATGCAGTGCCCAAATGAAAATTGGTGCAATATTTCTATGAAAGCTTATCTGAAGCATACCACCAAATGGTAGAAGCATCGTGCGACGGCACATTCATGACTAAAAATGAGGATGAAGCATGATAACGTTTTGATACTTTGAGTGACAATTTCATACATCATGCTTCTGTTTCTTGATTTGATAGGTCCACACCTACTATCATTCAAAATAAAAATGATGTTTACGAGTCAGGACACTCGGTAGACATCCACAGTAAAGTAGACCTGTTAACCCAAAAAAATTGACCAAATTCTCTTCGTAGGACGAAGTCAAGTCTCAACCTTCAGTCCTCCCACACATCATGAAGTGTATTCTCTCTGCTCTAGTCCAACTCACTTTGTTAATGATTGTCCTAGGACCGCACAATACCCAGAATTTATTCAAGAAAAATTTCAAGCAGCCCAAGGTTTCTCTACACCAGTTAGCGATCCATTTTTCAACAATTACAATCGTGGCTGGAGGAACCGTCCCAATCTCTTGGAAACCCCAATCTCAACCAACTTAAAACTTTTTTCAACCATTTAGGACTCCATATTTTCAACCCAAAACCTTCCCTAGGGCATAAGACGAACCCCTCCTCAGTCAAACCCTTCCTTTGAAGATAAGGTGTTGCAAGCCCTTAAGGGTTTAGAAATGAATACACAGTTGCTCCATTCACATAAACAGTCTATTGCCAAACTAGAAACCCAAATGAGTCAACTGGCTGAAGCAATAACTAGAAGAGAACGAACTGTCGTGATCTACTGTCTAAAGCAATAACTAGAATAGAATGAATTATCGTGTCTTAGTCCAAAGAGTAGATAAGAAACCTATCATGATCTAATATGCTAGTCGTACACTCTCTAAAGCTCAACTGAATTACATCATAATAGAGAAAAAATTATTAGCAGTAGTATTTACTTCAGAGAAATTTAGACAATATCCTTTGAGCTTCAAGATTGTATATTCTGATCATGCTGTTTTGAGACACTTACTCTCAAAGAAAGAGGCCAAACCACAATTGATATGGTGGATCCTGTTACTAGAAGAATTTCTCGTTAAGATTAGGAACAGGAAAGGATCTGACAATGTTGTTGCTGATCACTTGTTTAGAATATTGAGTGATACCCTAGAAACTACTGAGCCCATCAAGGAGTCATTCCCGAATGAACAACTACTTTCATTGTCTCAAATATCTACTCCTTGGTTTGCCAACATTGTCAATTATCTAGCGATTTGATAAATTCCCACAGGATAGTCCAAACAAGAGAGATAGATTCTTTGCCCTGGTCTCGCGGGTACAGAGACGTTACTGCGACATATATACGTAGGTCAGAAATACCCTCACATATATACGCTAAGCATCAGTACAGGTAAGAATCAGAGTACGAAATGTGGTGCATTATACAATCCAACATATGAGTACAATTACAAAGTTACCACAGGATGTGACACAATATTACAAGAATATTACATCACCAATAGGTGCAAATGCGAGAAAATAAAAAGATATACAATTATGAACAGTACAAAAGACGCTCATGAGTTATAAAAGGAAAACTCGAGAGATGAACAGGGGGCCAGGAAGGAAAGGATTCTGGACAGTCTGCCGATGATCCACGCTTCCACTGCGCCATTCTGATTAGCAACCGGGAGAATCCACAAGTTCCAAACTCAAGGATCTGGATATGCAGATCTAAGAGAGTCAGAACTCCCCAATGAGTAGTGAGGTGAGAGCCAAGTGGCCTGTAAGGACATGCATATGTGTATCGATAAATCCGAGTCAAATGCACGTGTTGAAAATCGTGTCATGAGCACAAGCACACATGAGCAGGTAGTGAGACAGGAAGTAAAGTAAATATGACAAAACTAGTTATACAAGCCCAAATTACCGATCCATGAGTAGGAATTGGTTCGATGTAAAGCTTCTTTGAGTGGCTGAAAAGTTACAGTGAAACGATTCTGATTATAAAAGAGGGAAGAAGGTATGATTCTCCCCTTTGTTTAATGCTGAGTTTTTCGTGTAGCGATGAAAAGTGATTCTTGTTATCCGTTGACCGGCTAAATGCCAAGCTTTTATTCAGGACGCTCGCAAAGATCAATCAGGAGAGAGCTCTATTTTTAACATACTAAGTATTTAGAGTCCACTGATTACTCCTTTCTCTCTCTCTCTCTCTCTCTGTGAAAAAAAGAGAGGAAAAACAATAAGTTTTTAGCTTGAGAATTCTCAGCTCTCAATCCTCCAAAACTTCCTCTTCTTCTTCTCTGGCCCCCCTTTTATAGCTCCTCAGGCTATCTGTAGGGAATCATAGGGGTATTATTGTCCCCTAAAATTCCTCCATTACGGGGATTAACTCTCCATTATGTGGGGAGCTAATTGACCCAGTGATGGGTTCAGCTATAACAGAACGTGCTCATCGCGCTGGACGCGAACCTCGCGTTACTTATTATAGACGTGGACGTCTCAGATAGGACACAGAGTTGCTCAAACCCGTGTTTGAAGCGTGACGCGGAGTTACTCAGACCCGCATGAGACGCGGAGTTGCTCAGACCCGCGTCTGAAGTCTTTGTTTTTTCGTTGAACGCAAGGTCCGCGTTTTAATTGAAACGCGACCTCCGCGTTGAAGTGAGGCTCATGTCTGATGGCTTGTCCTTAGTGATTTTTAGATAGCCTATAAGTACATCGAAGGAATAATCTAAACAAAGAAATGTTGGCCCAAAGGCCCATCACTCTAGTTTTGATGATGATCAACTCATGTAGTTATAGTACTAATGATCTTGTGTTTAATTAGTGACAGATTCATGATCAAGATCTTAGTAGATGCATAGCTTCAACAAAGGATTTAAAGTCAAATTTTGGAGCTAGCACGGTGTTTGGACCAAGTCAAGAAGGCTTCAAGTGAAGACTTCAAGATGATGAAGACTTGTGTCTAGGTTTGTTTTAGAAGATTTTTAGATAAAATGTAAAGGATAGAGTAGTTGGTGGATTGCTCAAGTACATATACACACACACTCTTGATAGTTTTGATTTTACAAAAGATCTTATATTTTAGAAAATACATGTTTGGTTTTTGGTATTTCTTATATACATGTTTTAACCAAAACCATGTTTACTGCATAATGTCAAAAACATAGATATTTCACCATGTTTGTGTAGTGGATCATATCCATACACTCTATGCTTCAAATGAGTTTAAATATCTTGTTTTTGTATTTGGAGAAGTTTTAAAAAAATCATGTTTTGAAAAATACTGTTTTTCATTTGAGCCAATATTTTCAACTTACAAAAATAGTTCAAATCATTTGTAACATGCCTTGATTTTGTGCAAGCATGTTTGTTTAATTGGTAAAACTATTTTTGTAGATTTTCTGTGATTTTATGGGATTTTATGTGAGCCAAAAAGACCAAGTTTTAAATCCCAATTTTCTGTTTCTAGGCTTCAGCCGGTCGACCGACCCGGTCGACTGAAGTATGAAGTCGGTCGACTAGGCAGTCGACCGACGTGCACAGACATGCACGCCTTTGTGCACTGGAGGTCCGGTCGACCGCCAGAGAGCTTCTGCTCTCTGGAAAACCCCGGTCGACCGGATCGGTCGACCGACAGAGAGACTGCTCTCTGTTCCAGAGGCTTGGTCGACCGGGCCGGTCGACCGAAGCCCCAACGGTCGGAAAAATGACCGTTGGCGGTCGACCGGCAGTTCTGACAGACCCCAACAGCTAGTTTTCCAGACTATATAAAATGGGGCATTTGGGGGCTGTTTTGATTAAGATTTTTGGAGAGTTTTAGAGCCAGTTTTTCCTACTCTTTCAAGAGGTTTTTCTCCACAAAATTGAGAGCAAATATTTTCTAGTAAAAGGGGAGTTTTATCAAGAGTGTGTAAAAGTGATTTTCCTTGAGTTTTCCTCCACCACTCTCATCCTTGTTTTCTCACACAAACACTTGAGCTATCCATTGATTATTCATCTCATAGGAGTGTTGTAGTGAGATTGTTTTTAGGTGATTAAAGTGTTGTGATCACCAAAGACTTCTTCTTTGTTTCTTGAGGAGGCGGACGAGTGCGTTCGCGGTTGTTTCGAGTTCGTGTGTGAACTCTTGTTTGAGGTGCGGCCTCGGCGAGCCGGTGGGCTTGCGGTGGTACGGGCTAGAGAGTCCGAGAGCTTGTAGGTGTTGCGGCACCGAGAGATCCGGTGGGATCGATTATAGTGGAAATCCTTCGTGTGTCGAAGGCGGGGATGTAGAGCAAGTGTGCTCGAACCTCGAAACAAATCCCTTGTGTTTGCGATTGCTCACTCTCTCTCTCTTTGTCTCCTTGTTTATATCTTGCATTCCTTTATTGTGTTTATCTTTATATGCATGATATACTTGTGTGCCTAATTGATATATGCTTGGATTGTTTGCTAACACTTGTATTCAACCAAGAGAGCCAACGCGACACCTCAACCCTTATCTAGGGAAATCTAGAGGAGTTTGTCCAGAGCCCTTCACGGGGATTCGGCAACACTCTTATGTTATACGTGGTGTTTAGTGTAAGCGTTTAGTTTAGGTCATTATAGTTTTTAATTCCGCATTATTTGTCATTAAGTGACCATTAGATTAGCCATCACCTATTCACCCCCCTCTAGGTGATTTACAATTGGTATCAGAGCCAAGTGCTCTGAATTTGGGTCTTACAACCTAGAGTTAAAGATCCTCATTTTTAGGCTAATCACAATATTTGTACACACACCATGGACTTCATGTCACCACCCACTTTTGACATTCTTAACATCCAAATTTGGAAGGTTAAGATGTCTTTGTACCTCAAGGCCCTAGGTATTCATGTTTATCTTGCCACAACTAATGATGCATATTGTTTAAATGGTAAGAACATTGAGGCTAATACAAAAGCCCTACATGCTTTAAGATCTACCCTAAATGATGATTATTTATCTAGGGTTGCTAATCTTGATTTGGCTTTTGTAGTTTGGAACACCCTCCTCTCCCTTGGCAAAAATGATCAATACTATGCGGGGAGTGACTCGGATGTTGGAAGCGACATCTCCAACATGTGCTACATGGTCCAAGGGGATAACCCCCTTGAGGTAAACACCGAATCCGAGTTAGATGATGAAGACATGTCATATGATGAGCTCACCTCTTTTTGTCAACAACTTCTTGAAAAATATGACATGATTAAAAAGGAAAATAAGAAAATGAAAAAGGATTTTGTTTGCATGCAAAAAGAAAATGATTCATTTAAAAATAAGATTGCATGTTTAGAAAAAGAAAAAGAAGATTTGAAAAATGAAAATGTTTCCTTGATGTCCAAATTAAATAATCTTTGTGAAGGAAACACTATTTTGAAAAATAAAATTGTTTTGGTGGAAAAACAAAAAGAAATTGTTTTTCAAGAAAACTCTTGTTTAAAAAGAAAATTTTGTGAAAAAGAAAGTTTTTCTAAAAAGAAAAGGAAAAATGATTCTTTATCTCATCATACTTTACATGCCACCACAAATGAGATAAATGTTTTGAAAAATAAAATGGATTGTTTGAGCTCCACTTTGAGCTCTTGTGCTTTTAATCACAATAGATTGGAGTCTTTGTTTTTAAAGAAACAAACTCCACATTCTCATGCACATCATCATGCATATGCTTATGTTGCACGTCATGATCACACTCACACACATAAGCATCCTAAGGTGTACAAGTGTACACATTGTGGCCGCAAAGGCCATTTAGCAAAATTTTATTTTGATAAGTTGCATGTTTTAAATTTTGCTAAAAATAAAAATGTTTGGGTGCCTTACAAGACTAACCCCCAAGGACCCAAAAGAAAATGGGTACCAAAACCCCCACCTTGTGTTTTTGATGTAGGTGAGGGCTCTCACACGACGTGAGAGAAATGGTGCCTTGATGGTGGATGCACTTGGACTTGATGGACACATATATGGATGCATCACTATCAAGGAGGTTTGGTGTGTCAACCACCATGTTTGAAGTTTTGGAATATAGTTCCTTAGTTGGTAACTATTTCTAAACTCTTATTTTATGTACATGCTTTTATTTTCATGATATCATATCATTTAGCATGTTCATGTTTTATTTGTTTTGAATTTCATATGGTAAATACATGTTTAGATGTAGATTCCATTAAAAATTGTGTATATACATGTTCAAGTAGTGAGAATATTTGATTTATATATGTTTGCACTTCATTGCTCATTTATACTCACTATATGCACATGTATAGCCTAGTTTTGATGATTCTTTCATTTATACTTGTCTTGCCAATTTTCATGTTTTACTTCATGTATATGTAATTTTTATTCAAATCTAATAAATATACATGTATACCCCTTGAGTCATTTTCCTTCATGCAATATATATTATGGACACTTTTATATTTGGGATATGTATGCATATTGTTAGATTTAGATAAATCATACATATACCTAGAAGTTTATTTTTTTAATGAAAAATGAATTTTTATGTTTTATAAAAATAAAAGATTCATATTCATTTTGAGCTTCATTGATTAATTTCATGAAAATGCTATTTACATAATCTTTGAACACTCACACTTTACTTGTTTGTCATGACTTTGGTTCATGAACATATTTTTGAGCTTTATAGATCGAATGTCAATTCTTGTGTATTTGGTATGATTCATGAAAAACATATGACTTGGTTTCATGTTTTTGAAGGATCTTTAACTAGTTTTTTTTTCAAAAATTAATTTAACTAGTTATTTATTCTTCAAATGTTTTATGAGTTATACACATGATCCTATTATTGTTTCAATTGGTATCATTGAATCATTTTAATTGGTATCAATTTGACTCTATTTTTGTATACACTCATATTTTGTTTTCTTATATATGTATGTATCAATTTCAATTGGTATACTCATTTTTCATACATATATATGTTTTGTTATTTGTGCTTGAGTTAAAATTGATTTACATGTTTAAAGCACAAAGTTGTTTATGATAAGAAAATAAAATTTTAAGAAAAATTCTCATGATTTGTTTTATTGAGAAAATTCAAAATTTTGTTTTATAAGAAAAATCAAAAGATTTCTGATTTGTATTGCCTATATGCAAGGAGAGCTTAACACCTCTTCTACATATAGATTCATGTTGAGTGTATTGTATATTGAGGAGCTTGACAACTCTTCTTTATGTGGTACACGTGTGTAGGGGGAGCTTCACATCTCCTCTTATGCATTACATAATATGTGTTATGTGAATTAGGGCTTGTCATCCCTCTTTCATGTAATGCATATGTGTAGGGAAGTTAACTTAGCGTCTTCCTCTTCATGAATGTATATCGCAAATAACCATTTATTGATTTGTTTGTTTGACCCCTTTATTGATTCCTTGTTTCGGACAAAAAGGGGGAGAAAAATTTATTTGATTTTGTTTTTTACTTTAACCCCTTTGTTGATGATTGACAAAAAGGGGGAGAAGTATTTGAGATATATGCATGTTTTCCTTACTTAAGGGGGAGAAGTATTTGTTTATGCATATATGTTTTGTTTTGCAAATAGGAGAAAAAGATTATTTGATTTGTTTTATGCTTGAGTGCATGTTTATCTCCTTCATTTGCATACATGTTTATGAGCATACATTGCAATATTTATTTGTTTTTGTTTATGCATGAGTTAAGGGGGAGCTTCCTTGAAGCTTTACTTTAATCCATGCATATATAACTTCATGAGTTTTGTCATCATCAAAAAGGGGGAGATTGTTGGCCCAAAGGCCCATCACTCTAGTTTTGATGATGATCAACTCATGTAGTTATAGTACTAATGATCTTGTGTTTAATTAGTGACAGATTCATGATCAAGATCTTAATAGGTGCATAGCTTCAACAAAGGATTTAAAGTCAAGTTTTGGAGCTAGCACGGTGTTTGGACCAAGTCAAGAAGGCTTCAAGTGAAGACTTCAAGATGATGAAGACTTGTGTCTAGGTTTGTTTTAGAAGATTTTTAGATAAAATGTAAAGGATAGAGTAGTTGGTGGATTGCTCAAGTACATATACACACACACTCTTGATAGTTTTGATTTTACAAAAGATCTTATATTTTAGAAAATACATGTTTGGTTTTTGGTATTTCTTATATACATGTTTTAACCAAAATCATGTTTAGTGCATAATGTCAAAAACATAGATATTTCATCATGTTTGTGTAGTGGATCATATCCATACACTCTATGCTTCAAATGAGTTTAAATATCTTGTTTTTGTATTTGGAGAAGTTTTGGAAAAATCATGTTTTGGAAAATACTGTTTTTCATTTGAGCCAATATTTTCAACTTACAAAAATAGTCCAAATCATTCGTAACATGCCTTGATTTTGTGCAAGCATGTTTGTTTAATTGGTAAAACTATTTTTGTAGATTTTCTGTGATTTTATGGGATTTTATGTGAGCCAAAAAGACCAAGTTTTAAATCCCAGTTTTCTGTTTCCAGGCTTCAGCCGGTCGACCGACCCGGTCAACCGAAGTCTGAACTCGGTCGACCGACGTGCACAGACGTGCACGCCTTTGTGCACTGGAGGTCCGATCGACTGCCAGAGAGTTCTGCTCTCTGGAAAACCCCGGTCGACCGGATCGGTCGACCGACAGAGAGACTGCTCTCTGTTCCAGAGGCTCGGTCGACCGGGCCGGTCGACCGAAGCCCCAACGGTCGGAAAAATGACCGTTGGCGGTCGACCGGCCGGTCGACCGGCAGTTCTGACAGACCCCAACGGCTAATTTTTCAGACTCTATAAAATGGGGCATTCGGGGCTGTTTTGATTAAGATTTTTGGAGAGTTTTAGAGCCAGTTTTTCCTACTCTTTCAAGAGGTTTTTCTCCACAAAATTGAGAGCAAATATTTTCTATCAAAAGGGGAGTTTTATCAAGAGTGTGTAAAAGTGATTTTCCTTGAGTTTTCCTCCACCACTCTCATCCTTGTTTTCTCACACAAACACTTGAGCTATCCATTGATTATTCATCTTATAGGAGTGTTGTAGTGAGATTGTTTTTAGGTGATCAAAGTGTTGTGATCACCAAAGACTTCTTCTTTGTTTCTTGAGGAGGCGGACGAGTGCGTTCGCGGTTGTTTCGAGTTCGTGTGTGAACTCTTATTTGAGGTGCGGCCTCGGCGAGCCGGTGGGTTTGCGGTGTGTACGGGCTAGAGAGTCCGAGAGCTTGTAGGTGTTGCGGCACCGAGTGATCCGGTGGGATCGATTATAGTGGAATTCCTTCGTGTGTCGAAGGCGGGGATGTAGAGCAAGTGTGCTCGAACCTCGAAACAAATCCCTTGTGTTTGCGATTGCTCACTCTCTCTCTTTGTCTCCTTGTTTATATCTTGCATTCCTTTATTGTGTTTATCTTTATATGCATGATATACTTGTGTGCCTAATTGATATATGATTGGATTGTTTGCTAACACTTGTATTCAACCAAGAGAGCCAACGCGGCACCTCAACCCTTATATAGGGGAATCTAGAGGAGTTTGTCCAGAGCCCTTCACGGGGAATTCGGCAACACTCTTGTGTTATACGTGGTGTTTAGTGTAAGAGTTTAGTTTAGGTCATTATAGTTTTTAATTCCGCATTATTTGTCATTAAGTGACCATTAGATTAGCCATCACCTATTCACCCCCCCTCTAGGTGATTTACAAGAAATTCTCATCTATATACCTTATATCTCACATTACTGTATCCTGGTTTCATATAAACCAAATTGGCTCCTAAACTAAGAAAGCAACATAAAGCTGATGGAAAACTGATAAAATAGATAAAATCAAATACAAGCAAATTCAGCTACACAAGCTCAGTTTACAGCTTTATAAGACTAGTACATCGAAAGAATAATCCACACAAAAAAACCTTCATCTATGTAGCTTATGACCCATGTCACCGTAATCTGAGTGTATACAATCCGATTTACAAAAGAACACAATGAACTGTTAATTACCATTTTATTATTATTACTCGTCCGACCCATATATCTAGGTACGTGTCTTGGTGTACATCTCAACATACATACATCCATATTGAGCAAGTCGAGGTTTGCTATCGGAAACTGATAAAGAACTGCTGGATCATATTTATAGTGGGTCCCGCCTCTGCCCAGGACTACAGCTCAGGATATCAGGTTACTGTTTTTGGGGTCTTATCATTACGCGTCCCACAAGGCACTTTAGAATATAACTTCTTCTTCTGGGGACTTATCATTACGCGCTTTACACGATACTTCATTGATAACGACCATTATATATATGACATCATGCCGGTATCCAACAGATTCCCTCCGATCTAATATAAGTTGTCCTTTTTATAGTTTATTAGATAATTTTCAAATTACAAGATTGAGGAGTATGTCAGGAGTATCATGAGTACATGTTGTACTGGAGTAGATCAATCTATGTCAGGATATCAGGCTATCATTCCCATAAGTGATAATTATAAGTCGGGTATAAGCATGTCAGATGTCAGGCGATCACATACAAGTATCGGGCGTTTTGTGATAACAGGTAGGTGTAACAGGCAGGTATCAAACAATAATGAACCAGTATCAGGTGAAAGTACGATAAGTGTTAATACATCAAGTGAAAGCACGTCACGCGATAATACAAACAGATATCACCTACCGAACAACAGGAAATAGGAAAATGGTGCCGATGCAGAAGATCGGTACGGACACTGAAAAATATTCAGTTTTGAAAACAGTTTAAGTAAAGATTTTGAACTCTTCATAACCATCAATAAAAAAGTTAATCGAGTTATCGAGTAAGCAAGCAAGCGAACCTTCAAGCGAAGCTAAACAAGCTGGAGAAGATGCTATCACGCTCGGCGTGGTTACCGCTTGCAGCACAGTTAAACGCACGTGTCACAACATGTGTATGAATGCCATGCTACAGTTTATGGCACAACCGTACTCACAGGGTAAGTACGCTCGAACAAAATTAGCGGTAAAGTGTTGACACTAGATTCGCCTACCAGGTGTAGCATATAGAAAATTCAGAAGACTTTAAAAACCTCAGAGATGTTAAACTTGAAGGTTATAATAAAAATCACAATGTGGTTGAACAAGTACCTGCAGAAGATGTTTGCACCAAATAGCACATGCACAAAATAAATATCATCTACACTATTACAAGTAATCATCTCATTGATACAAATATATTCCCCCGGTACAATACACATGTTCCCAGAATACAATCATGCACCCAGACCAATGCAAGTACACAGTCCACTCCAAATACATCTTACCAATACAAACACATGTCCGAAAATATCATACAAAATCCCAGTAATGCAATAAAACGCCCATCGAAGCGGGGAATTTAGAAAAGCGAGAACACTTGCCTAAATCAATTGTAACACCATGAAATCTCCGATCTCTAAATAACCAAAGTGCGTATGCGTTCAAGTATTAAAATATATATATATATATATATATATATATATATATATATATATATATATATATATATATATATATATATATATATATTATATTTAGATAAAGTGAGGAGAGACCATTAAAAAAATGATGGCGGCTGCCCCCCCCTGATGGGGAATACAATGTAGATGGTGATGACAGAAATCAAAATAAGGCCATTGAAGGAGGATGGAGCACTGTTGCTCCTAGGCGCATGGCCGTACAGTTTCAAACTGTGAAAAAAACTCTGCAATATAGTGTGCATGCAGGTTTTGGAGGCATGAACAAGGGTGCTGGAGGTGTGAAACAGGGTGTTGTAGGTATGCCAGGTATGAGGATACAAAGAAATCAGGATAGGACGAGTTCTTTACAAAAAGTTACTGTTCCATTGGCATGTTCCTCAGGTACATATGCTAAACCTTCTCTTAGATTTACACCTAGATCTACTTCCTCCTCATGGAAGGATGTATGTGTTATGGGTAGAAAGGTTAATGCCGGTAGTGATTTAGAATTCATTGCGCCTATTAAGAAAGGAGATGGTGTAGAAGTGGCTTCTATCTCCAGATCTGATATACTTGACAATGTAAACAAATGGTCTAACACGTTAGTGGGATATGTTACGGGGAATAAGCCTTTTTTCATGCATCTGAAAGCTTGTGTAAGTAGGCTTTGGAAGCCAGATTGCTCTCTTGACATCTACTCACAAGAGAATGGGTTTTTCTTCTTTATATTTGGAACAAAATCTGAATGTGATAGGATCTTGTATGGGGGACTTTGGCTATTTGATGGAAGATTGATCATTTTAAAGAGGTGCAGTGAATCTTCTTCTCTGGAAAGGGATTTATTGTCTTCATTACCTGTGTGGGTGAGATTCCCCTCCCTTCATTTAAAGTTTTGGTCTCAAAAGGTTTTGAGTAAGGCTTCAAGTCTGCTTGGAAACCCTTTGTACATGGACAATGCAACAGCAAATGGGAAGAGAATAGTGTATGCAAGGTGTTTTGATGAAATTTCAGCATCTAAAAACTTACCAAATCAGGTTACATTGGAGTTAGATGATGGTGAATTGGTTTCAATTCCTGTAGAATATGAGTGGATTCCCCCTTGCTGCAAGAATTTTATTAATTTTGGTCATATAGAAGCACAATGTCCAACTATTGAAGTGTCGAAACCAAAAGAGAATATTGATTCCTTCACAGATAAGCCTGTTACTCAAGCTGAGCAAGCTAGTGCCTCTGCTGATTAATGTGAGAATCAATCTCTGGGGGACATGCATGGTGAAGGAGTTCTAGTAAAGAGTTGCGCAAGCAAGGAACATGCAACATCAGTTTCAGATTCCTCTGATTCTGAAACTGATCCAGTTTCTGATTTTGTAGTGGATGCTATTGGAAGCCTTGATGATGCTAGTGTCAGAATATCAGAAGCTGTTACTAAGGTGGGCAATGACAAATCACCAATCAAGGAGCTAAGCCACAATGATGGGAGGATGCGCATTGAAGGGTAGCATTCACAAGAGAGTATATCAACAGGAAAATGTTCTGAGATAAGTCAACATAATTATTTTTCAGTTTTGTCTGAAAATGTTCTGGCATCAATTGGTGAGAAGATGCCTCAAAAAGATAGTGTGCAAAATGCTGGTTCTTTCACTAGTATGCAAAGGATTAATGTTATATCAGCTCCAATTTTGCCTGATTCAAATCCAGTTCTGTCAGAGGTGACAATTTTGCCTGTTTCATTCTCAGATCAGTCAAAGGTGACAGTTTTGCCTGATTCAGTTCTGGCATCATCTTCTGGAAATACTGGTGTAGTGCATTCATCATACTCTCCTGGGCACATGCATAAGATGTCAGAAGCTGATACTGCTTCAGAGGATACCAGATTGCCCAAGTTAGGGAATTCTGAAGTATCAAGTAATGAACAAGGATGTCCAGACACATCTGACAGTCTATTGCCAAATCCCATAGCTGAGGATAATCCTGATTGGAATCTTATGGTTCAGTCTATAGCTGCTAAAAGAACTCACAATAAACAATCAAAGAAGATGAAAGAAACAACTCCTCCTCTCCCCTAAAGAAGGAGTGTAAGATTTGAGGAAAGGGAAGGCTTTGCAAATTAGTTATGACTATTTTTACTTGGAATGTCAGAGGGATCAATAAAAAGGGACGGAAACAAGATGTGATTGATCATATTAAATTACTCTCCCCTAGTATTGTGCATTAGTTGAAACAAAGGTTAAGAGTTCTAAGATTGGCAGATTAGCAGGGTGTGTGCCAAGGCATTGGCTATCTTGTAATAACTTTGAGCAATCATCAAAAGGACGAATTTGGATTTCTTGGCATACTGACATATGGACATGCACTGTTACATCTGTTTCTATCCAGCAAATCACACTTTGTGTTAAAAATTAAGGAGGTTTGGAGGGGTATTTATCAGTGGTGTATGGGCTTAACACTCATGATGAGAGATTGCATTTATGGAAAGAACTACAAGTTTTGAACATAAGCCATGCTCCATGGTTGCTTACTGGTGATTTCAACACAGCTAGATTCACCAATGAGAAAGTTGGAGGCAAACCTCTTAGTTATCAACAACTTAGCTCTTTTAATGATTTCGTTAATGTTTGCTCCTTATTAGATCTCAAGAGTGTTGGAGCAATAAAAGCCTGGCTGGTAACAAAATTGCTGGAAGATTGGATAGAACTCTCTGTAACTCTCAATGGATAGACATATTACCTATGCCATACTATGAATATTTGCCACATTCTTCTAGTGATCATTCTCCAATGCATATACATCTCATCCAGAATTCTTCTACATATACCTTTTATATTCTTCAATTTCTGGCAAGCTACTGAGGGATTCCAGGATACTTTGAAGGCCACATGGCAGGAACATGTTGTCGGGACTCCTCTTTTTCAGCTTGTTAAGAAACTTAAGAATCTAAAATTTGCTCTCAAAATCTCTGGAGGAAGCAATCATTTGACAATACTGCTAGCCGACTTCAACACATTAAGGTGAGGCTCAAGGATGTCCATGAAGAGTTGCATAAGGATCCAGGTAATGTCCAGTTTCAGATTGAAGAACTTGCCTTGCAGGATGATCCTGGGAAGTGGTTGGCTAATGAGGAGGATCAGTGGAGACAAAAAAGTCGGGAATAATGGATGCAATTGGAGGATAAGAATACTAAGTTTTTCTACACAGTAGTTAAAGCTAAAAATGCTAGGAATCACATCTCAAAATTGATTTCTGAGGAGGGAATAGCTACTACTGATTTGAATAGCATTAAGCTAGTAGCTCCATTATACTATGAGAAGCTTTTTAATTAGGACACATACTGGATTCCAGAGGTGATTGTGAAAAGAAAGCTGATTTTGGAGGCTTCATACTGGCTTAGTAGGGATGTCACTCATTCGGAGATCAAAACTGCAATGTTTCAAATGCATCCTGATAAAGCTCCTGGACCAGATGGGTACAACTCTTTCTTTTTCCAGAAAAATTGGGAATTGGTAGGAGCTAACGTTTGCAAAGCAGTACACTACTTCTTCACTACTGGCACATTGCTTACTGAGGTTAACCATACTTTTGTGACTCTAGTGCCTAAATCTTCTAATGCTTCTCACTTGAATGATTTCAGACCCATTTCCTGTTGTAATACATTGTACAAGTTGATATCAAAGCTGTTGTCAAATAGGTTGCAACATGTCATTGGTGAACTCATTTCACCAAATCAATGTGCATTTTTGAAAGAAAGGCTAACTAGTGATGCTTCTTTGCCTGCACATGAAATGGTCAAACATTTCAACAACCCAATGGGAAGTAGACTTTGCCTCAAGGTGGATTTGCAAAAGGCTTTTGACACTGTCAACAGGGAGTTTGTTTATTATATGTTTCATTGTATGGGTTTTTCTCATAAATGGATAAACTGGATAAAAGAGTGTCTTGCTTCTCCCTCTTTCTCTATTATGCTAAATGGTTCACCTAATGGATATTTCAGGAGCAATTGAGGGATTAGGCAGGGGGATCCTCTCTGTCTCCATACCTTTTTATTTTGGTGATGGAATTCTGGTCCATTACTATCAAAATTGCTCATCTTTCAGGAGACATTAAACCATTTAAGAGAAATGATAGCATGGTCACTCACCAACTGTTTGCAGATGATATGTTGGTTTATAGTAAAGGTGATGTGAAATCAGCTTATAGTTTGAGTAATGCATTGCATAAGTGGGACTTGCAATCAACAAGTAGAAAAGCAAAGCATTTTTTAGCAAAGGCTGTAAGAATAAGGATGAGCTTGCTGATATCCTTGGTGTCCCTATCAGTTGTTTCCCTATCAAATACCTGGGACAACCTCTTACAAGCAGTTACCCCAAAGCTAGGCAATTTTCTCCACTTATTGATAAAGTGAAGTGCAGAATTGAAGGCTGGCAATTGAGTTATTTGTCTATGGCTGAAGAGTTGAGCTTGTTAAATGTGTTTTACACAATATGGTTAGCTATTGGGTTTTCTCTTTCAAGTTGCCTGGTACTGTGTTGAAGGAGTTTGAAAGGATTTTCTCCAACTTTATTTGGAACAACAATATACATGCATGGAATTGGAAAGAAGTGTGTAGGCCTAAAGATGAGGGAGGTTCTGGGATTAGAAGATTACTGGATATAAATCAGGCTTCAGGGGTAGTGCTAGTATGGAGACTCTGTACTTCAAAATCACTATGGGCTCAATGGATGAGAATTCACTACCTTCATGGAAATCACATATCTCAGGCTGAGGCCACTTTACTTGATTCAGGTACTTGGAAGTGGATTGGGAGCTTGAAGGCGCAAACCCTTGCAAGTATGGTGAGAGTAGAAGGTGATGGCTCTTCTATTTCTGACAATTGAAAAGTGACAAGCGCATCAGCTTGGAATTTAGTGAGACAAGAAGACTAATTCCAATTATCCAAAGTAGTGTGGTTCCCTTCACATAGTCCCAAGATGGCTATCTGCCTTCTCAGAGCCCTTCATGGTAAACTGCTCACTAAATCATGACAAATAATTTGTAACAGGAAACTTACAAATAGACCCTTTCTAATAGACTTTCTTTCCAAAAAGTCATAGCCTTTTAATCACTGGATTTTAAGATTTAAAACTATACCCACAAATATTTAATATTAGAAATTTATCCCCAAAATGTTTTAGATCTTAAAATTTACCCCTTAAACTAGATTTTAAATAAATTAAGAGTGTTTTATTCGTTATGTCTTTTTTTTTTCGCTTCACTACTGTTCCTATATGATCTAATCCCAATCTCGTCCCTCCTCCCCTTCTTCCCTCTCTCTCTCCCCTCTCTCTCTCTCTCTATCTCACATACACACAAAATCCCTTAAAACCTAATATTCCACCAAATTTTCTTCAAATCTCACCTTAATTTTTAAAAAAAAATTTCACAAATTTCTTAAAAAGAATATGTGAAAATGACTTGATGTGAGCTTTTGATGAAAATACATAAAATAGAAGCACACTTGATTTGAGAGAGAGAAGTGGAGGAGGAGAAATAGGGTAAAAAAAATAATAAGTCCATAACCTTAAGTAGCTATGTAGTGATTTAATCAGTTAAACATGGATAATTTTGTCATTTTCTTTAAATCATGAAAGTAAAATCAAACTGGATATTCTCTTTTTATTTTAAAAGGAGGGTAAACTTTGAAGATCTTTAAGATCTGAAGAGTAAATTTCTAATACCAATGATTTGGGAGTAAATTTCTAAATTTCAAAGATTTGAGAGGTAAATATCCACATACCCCCTTTCTTAGCAATTTTTAATAATTTTCTAAATAGAATTGGTAAAATATATTGACAGAAAAGAAACTGTCAGCAACTTGCGTGACTTAGACTATATGGTTCCATGGATTTATGGTTACATTTGATCCCAACCTATTAGTGAACTGTAGGCGTAGTTCTCACAAATCCAATAGTGTTTATGCACAACGGAGGAACATGGTTGTAAATTAAAACGAGCCTCGCTTCAAGCTTTCTAAGCATTTTTACAGCCATTCAGCTCTGACGTAGAGCCTTGCAATCAATTGATGTCTTGAGCAAGACTTTGAGTGCCATTTTGTGTTCGGTTAAATGATATAAACCCACCAGGAAACTGGCATTCCATGAATTGATGAGGAAATAATACTAAAGATATGTACAGAGACAGATGATCAGTATATGAAATCAGCACAAATTGACCAAGCAGAAGCATCACAAGAAAACTAAACCATATTTAGTACGTTATGCTTTAAATCTCAATTTTTCATGCGAAGTGGATGAGTTATCTAATTAGATTTTAAATTGACTGTGAGGCTACATAAATGAGAATGTGTGCGATATCCTATATACTCTTCAATACCATAAGAGGGGAAATGTGTGTGGATATGTCTCGTTTTCTTCACCCCGGCCAAACAAGTGTCATCTTGAGTTTAAAAGTCTTTTACGGTTCTAACACGGGAGATAATCTTGGCCTCTGACATAAAAAATGTCAAGAAAATATGATATTTTGAACAAATTACAAGTGCTTATTGAAAGAAAAAAAATGGGACAAAGTCCTAAAAGTTAAAAGCAAAAAAAAGAAAAAAAAGTTCCTAAAGTTGAAGTTTTCTTAGCCTCTTAATCATTTCATACTTGAGTTAGCAATGAACTTGAATTAGCAATTGTTTGATTGAGTATGGGTATAATATACGAAATATGAAAAGTGAGTATGGGATGATTGAAAAGAAGGCTATTTATCATAATGTTTGCTTTTACTTGAAAATTGTTGAAAGTAAGGAAATACTTGACTTCTAAAAATTCATGTATAATAAGTTTAAGTGATTTTATATGCTACATTACGCAAGGTGGTTCACTTAATTTAAATCTAATCTATAAATTGCAATGACTAAATTGATGTTTGTGGGTAGCATCGCGTGAAGCCCTCACGAGACTATAACTCATCCTGCAGGGTAACCTATAGGTTTAAAGACTTGTTGAATGCGCTCAATGCAATCGTATTCCCTACGAAAGTGATAGTTTTATTATTAAAAAAAAAGAAAGAGAGTTAATTTTCAAAAAATTGCTTGAGGACAAGCAAAGAGTAGGTTTGGGGGTATTTGATAAGTCTAGATTTTTTACTATTTGGCACTCGTATTAAATAAGTTTTATGAATTAAATTGTGTGAAAGCGGCAGTGATATCGTAATTTTATGATTTGCAGGGTTTACGAGAGAATGGCTTCCGACCCTTCTTTCAAAGACTCAGCAAAAAAAAAGTATGTTGTATGGCCAGGAGATCATCATCAACTTATGACCAATGAGCAGTCGTGAACACAAGGATAACAACTCAAGCCTATGGCACAATGCGACACACATACAACAAAGCCATGACAAAGGTGCAACAACCAAGCACAAGGACCCGCACAAGGCCCCATGGCACAACCAAGCAGCACAAGGGACAATCGAGAGAGATAGGGTCCAGAAATTCATTGGGACAAATCAACAAACATGTGGCGGGCATTTAACAATCAAAACCAATTGAAATTCAAAATCCCAAACCGCAAATTTCAGCAACATTCAAAATCCCAATCCAAACCAAATCCAATTCAAAACAAAACCAACGGGGGTGGAGAGTTGGATAAATTTAAATAATAGAAAAGGGAAGGATTTATTCAATGTTCAACCGACTGAATTATCCAGTGTATGAATAAAGTTGTGAAGAGATAGAAACGAAATCAATCACAACATCATCTATAAAAAGGGTAGAGGCAGATCCAAAACCAGAGGAGAAAAGCAAATCTAGGAGAGGCAACTCGCGACAAGAGATAAAAGAACCAGATCTAGGCTAGCAACGAATGAAAAAGAGAAGAGAAGAGAGGCAAACCAAGGGGACATTGAGATGAACCGAAGACGAGAGGCTCTCACCATCAACGATCGCTAGCAGAGAAGGAGCTCACTGCTCGGTCGAAGAAGAGGGTGCTTTGCGATCGAATCCAGATTAAAGAAGAACCAAAAGCCAGAGAGATAAGTCATGTGAGCTAACAAGTATTTAAGCATTTTATTATTCTCATCCCTTCATTCTCTCTTCTCTGTTTTAATTACAATTTTGTATCGAACACTATTCTTTTAAGAGTTATTGAATTATTTATTAATATTAAAAAAAGCATGAGCAGCTAAATATCTTATTCTTGGGATGATAAAGTCTATATGAATTGGTGGATTTATATTTTTATGTTATCATCATGTTTTGCTTAACTATTCGAGATAGAATATGGCTCTAGATTTCTACACAGGAGATAGTTTATGCCAAGGATTAGAGTGTACACATGTTTGGTACTTTACGTTCTGTTTACTTCGAGATATCTTATGTATATTGATACTCTTGTTGTATTACAGAAGTATGCCTAGATGAATAAGAGCAACACATGCACGATCCTGCAGTCCAAACCATGGAATATAGATTAATTCTAAACCCAAGAACTCGCTAAAAATTTGATTTCTTTTCTAAGTGAATATTCAATTAGGATTGTTTTAGAATCAAGCAAGTTTAGATTGGTCTCTATTTTTACAGTTGGTTTCACAAATCATTCTTTATAAACTGTCTTTAATCAAGTTTAGCGACAAAATCTCTCTGTGAATTCGACTTGAACTCACTACTATATTCGCTTGCAGTAGTTGATTTTAATTTTTAATTTGTATCGTTTTACAAATTTAACAACGACCAATTTAAGCGATTAAATTTTGGTGTCATTGCCGAGAGAGATTTTTGTTTTCTTTATAAAAGATAAAAACTATTTTTTTTCTTTTCTCAGGTACAACAAGAGCAAGGGAGTTAAACTGGAGGAGCAAAAGCAAAGACTTAAAAAATTTTGATATTCGTAAATCCGATTAGATCTTTCCTCTTTTGTTAATTTTTTTCCATTCAAAAATTAAAAAAAAACTTAAACATAAATTTGTTTTTTTTTATACATTACAAGAATAGAGATTGATTTTCTTTAGGACAAGCATTTTCTAGGTTGTATTTAGAAAATTGATAAAATTGACTGTTGCATTTTATTTATCTTCATATTTTAACACATCTTAAGGGCACAACCCATAAATAACATAAGGTGCAGATCTCATCACCCTTCCTTGGCATAAAAAATACCAACCTCATTTGTATTGACCTAAAACTTTTAACAAAATTCACTAAATATTGGCCCCTCAGGACTTTTGAGCTCAATTAGGTGGGCCCGTTATAGAATAACTTGGGTGAACACTTTCAGGCTCGTAAGAGAGGACTTCCTTGTGTAGAAAAGGTGACTTAACCATTGCGGCGATGTTTGGCCTGAAGGAAGGACTGAGGAGCATGGTTCAAAGACTCGGCCGAGTCGGAGACGAGTCGGCCGAGTCGTATCCGTCTCGGCCCACTCCGAGACGAGTCCGAGTCACGAGTCGGTCGACTCAACTCAGAGGAGACTGACTAGGCCGAGAATCGGAATTGACTCGGTCGATTCGACATTATGATGATAATTTTGTGCCTCATCGCAATTCAATGTGGAAATAACTACATTAGCATGTATTTATGAATGTAGTTTGTTCAATTTACTATATTGTGCATGTATTTTGATATGCTTCTACCGACGACGCTTGTATTTATACTTTCGCTTTAAGTTTAGTGTGCTAGGTGATATATTTTGGACATGTGATACATGAATGTGGATGTTAACAGTTTTTTAAGATTTATCGTGATTTTTTCAGATTTTTTTAGCTTTCTATGTAGCGTTTTGCGCGTATCACCCGATACCGATCCGAGTCAACGAGACCGATCCGTCTCAGTGCCCGCCGAGTTGGCGGCCGAGACCGCGACTGTGAACCATGCTGAGGAGCTTTTCTTGTCTAAAAAGAGTAACTGAAAATAGTAAGTACTCAACTTGAAGAAAGAACCAAGTCACTTGTTTGACGGGTTTAATCGGCCTACAATCAGTTCAAACCAGTTAGGAGCAGTCTAGTTGTGTCTAGGATTAACTTTAATTTTTAGGAATTGATTGTTGATTGCTAATTAAAGAAAAAAAATCAAACGGTGTATGCTAGATAGGTCTCAAAATCCTGATTTAATTCCTTTCAATCCTGAACCAGAGAGAATCCTTAGATATAGAACACACATTACCTTGGCTGAAAAATTTTTCACTGCTAAACCAATGAAGGAGTACTTCACTTCTTCCACACACACTACAACTTCTTGTATTCATATCCCTAGTACGAACGCAAATCATTATGAGATCAAGTCCAGTGTAATCCAACTTCTCCCATCATTCTAGGGATTGAACAATGAGGATCCCTATAAACACTTAGATGAATTTCTAAAAGTGTGTTCCACTGTGAAGATCCAAAAATTTTCTGATTACGCACTTAGGCTCACCCTTTTCTCTTTTTCTCTAAGGACAAAACTAAACATTGGCTTGGACTCTAAATGTGACCATTCAAACTTAAGATAACATGCAAAAAAAAATCCTCAAGAAATACTACCTAATAGGTGAAACAAATCAGATGCGTAGAGTTATTACCAGATTTTCTCAAAATCCTGGTGAGCTATTTCGTGAGACCTAAAAGAGACTTAGGGACCTCTTGAGAAAGTGCCTCCACCATGCAGTGCCCAAATGAAAATTGGTGCAATATTTCTATGATAGCTTATTTGAAGCATACCGCCAAATGGTAGAAGCATCGTGCGGCGGCACATTCATGACTAAAAATGAGGATGAAGCATGAGAACGTTTTGATACTTTGAGTGACAATTTCATACATCATCTTCTGTTTTTTGATTTGACAGGTCCACATTTACTATCATTCAAAAGAAAAATGATGTTTACGAGTCAGGACACTCGGTAGACATCCACGGTAAAGTGGACCTGTTAACCCAAAAATTTGACCAAATTCTTTTCGTAGGACGAAGTCAAGTCTCAACCTTCAGTCCTCCTACACATCATGAAGTGTATTCTCTTTGCTCCAGTCCAACTCACTTTGTTAATGATTGTCCCAGGACTGCACAATACCCAAAATTTGTTCAAGAAAAATTTCAAGCAGCCCAAGGTTTCTCTACACCAGTTAACGATCCATTTTTTAACAATTACAATCGTGGCTGGAGGAACCGTCCCAATTTCTCTTGGAAACCCCAATCTCAACCAACTTAAAACTTTTCTCAACCATTTAGGACTCCATATTTTCAACTCAAAACATTCTCTAGGGCATAAGCACGAACCCCTCCTCAGTCAAATCCTTCCTTTGAAGATAAGGTGTTGCAAGCCCTCAAGGGTTTAGAAATGAACACACAGTTGCTCCATTCACATAAACAGTCCATTGCTAAACTTGAAACCCAAATGGGTCAACTGGTTGAAGCAATAATTAGAAGAGAACGAACTGTCGTGATCTACTGTCATGAAGCAATAACTAGAATAAAATGAATTATCGTGTCTTAGTCCAAAGAGTAGATAAGAAACCTATCATGATCTACTACGCTAGTCGTACACTCACTAAAGCTCAACTGAATTACATCATAACAGAGAAAAAATTATTAGCAGTAGTATTTACATCAGAGAAATTTAGGCAAAATATCTTTTAGGCTTCAAGATTGTATATTCTGATCATGCTGCTTTGAGACACTTACTCTCAAAGAAAGAGGCCAAATCACAATTGATATGGTGGATCCTGTTACTGGAAGAATTTCTCGTTAAGATTAGGAACAGGAAAGGATCTGACAATGTTGTTGCTGATCACTTGTTTAGAATATTGAGTGATACCCTAGAAACTACCGAGCCCATCAAGAAGTCATTCCCGAATGAACAACTACTTTCATTGTCTCAAGTATCTACTCCTTGGTTTGCCAACATTGTCAATTATCTAGCGATTTGATAAATTCCCACAGGATAGTCCAAACACGAGAGATAGATTCTTTGCCCAATTAAAAGATTACTTTTGAAAAGACCTGAAACAGTTCAAAGTGTGCCCTGATCAAATGATCAGGCTAGTATCTCGGAGAGCGAATTTCATAACATCCTCGCTTTTTGTCACACATTTGCTTGTGAAGGACAATTTCAAGAAGAAAACAGCAGCAAAATTGTTACAATGTGGCTTTTATTGACCTTCACTTTTTAAAGATGCACACATCTTCTACCAATCTTGTGAACACTGTCAAACTATAGGAAATATATCTCGAAGGGATATAATGTCTCTTTCCCCTATCCTTGTAGTTGAAATCTTTTAGTATGGGAGATTTACTTCATGGGTCCTTTTCCACCTTCATTCGAATTTGAATACATTCTTGTGGTCGATGACTACATTTAGAAATAGATTGAAGCATTGGCCACTCGCACTAATGACCATAAAGTTGTAATCAAGATTGTCCAAAGCAACATCATTAGCCGATTTGGATTTCCTCGTGCTGTTATTAGTAAAGGTAGCTCTCATTTTAGGAATTGAAAGTTTGATGCCCTTTTGCGCAAATACTAAATCACACATAAGTTGGCAACACCTTACCACCCGCAAACAAGTGCCAAGTAGAGATATCCAACAGGGAGATAAAGAACATTTTTCAAAAGACCGTTAGGCCCGATCGCAAGAACTGGTCAACTTGACTAGAAGATGCCTTGTGGGCTTATAGGACATGCTGGGTAAAGGAGTACTAGTAAAGAGTTGTGCAAGCAAAGAACATGCAACATCAATTTCTGATTCCTCTGATTCTAAAACTGATCCAGTTTCTGATTTTGTAGTGGATGATATTGGAAGCCATGATGATGCTAGTGTCAGAATATCAGAAGCTGTTACTAAGGTGGGCAATGACAAATCACCAATCAAGGAGCTAAGTGTTGGCCCAAAGGCCCATCACTCTAATTTTGATGATGATCAACTCATGTAGTTATAATACTAATGATCTTGTGTTTAATTAGTGACAGATTTGTTATCAAGATCTTAGTAGGTGCATAGCTTCAACAAAGGATTTGAAGTCAAGGTTTGGAGCTAGCACGGTGTTTGGACCAAGTCAAGAAGATGAGAAGGCTTCAAGTGAAGACTTCAAGAAGATGAAGACGTGTGTCTAGGTATAAGATTTTTGTTTTTAGATAAAATGTAAAGGATAGAGTAGTTGGTGGATTGCTCAAATACATATACACACACTCTTGATTTGTTTGTTTTAGAAAAGAATTTTAACCAAAAACCAAAATGGTATTCTAGTGAAGACTTCAAGTGTTTTGATGTTTTTTGGAATTTCTTATATGCATGTCTTTTATCCAAAACCATATTTAGAGCTTAATGCCAAAAACATAGATATTTCATCTTAATTGTGTAGTGGATCATATTCATACACACTATGCCTTAATGAATTCAAAACATCTTGTTTTTGTATCATGAAGAAGTTTGGAAAACAAGCTTTAGAAAAAATACTAGTTTTCAATTGAGCCAATATTTCCAACTTACAAAAATAGTCCAAATCTTTTATAACATGCCTTGATTTTGTGCAAGCATGTTTGTTTATCAAAGTATACTGGTAAAATTATTTTTGTAGATTTTTATGTATTTTATGGGATTTTTATGTGAGCCAAAAGACCAAGTTTTAATCCCAGATTTTCTGTTTCAGGCTTCAGCCAAGTCGACTAGTCGACCTACCAAGTCGACTAGGGCTGAAGTCGGTCGACCGGCTCGGTCGACCGACGTGCACGCCTTGACCTGGCAGATGGCCGGTCGACCGCCCCAGTCGACCGGAACTGAGAGCAGTGCTCTCTGTTTATTTCGGTCGACCGGGCGGTCGACCGGAGGCTCCAACGGTCGGATTTTTGACCGTTGGCGGTCGACCGGCCGGTCGACCGGCAGGCCTGACAGACCTCCAACGGATAGTTTTTCTAGCCCTATAAATTTGGGGGTTTGGGCATTGTTTTCACCAAGATTTAGAGAGTATTTTTGAGCCAGTTTTTCCAATCCTTTTTAAGGTTTTCCTCCACAAATTTGAGAGCAAATATTTCCTATCAAAAGGGAAGATTTTATCAAGAGTGTTTAAAAGAGATTCTTTGAGTTTTCCTCCACCATCTCTTTCCTTGTTTTTCTCACAAACACTTGAGCAACCCATTGAGCTATTCATTCTATAAGAGTGTTTTTGTGAGAGGATTTTAGGTGATCAAGAGTTGTGATCACCAAAGTTCTACTTTGTTCCTTTGAGAAGGCAGACGGTTGTGTTCGCATTGTTTCGGGTCCTAGTGGGGACTCGGTGGTTTCGAGTTCGTGTGTGAACTCCGTGTTTGAGGTGCGGCCTCGGCGAGCCGGTGGGCTTGCGGTGTGTACGGACTAGGGAGTCCGAGAGTTGTAGGTGTTGCGGTACCGGGTGATCCATTGGGATCGATTATAGTGAAAATCCTTCGTGTGTCGAAGGCGGGGATGTAGAGCAAGTGTGCTCGAACCTCGAAACAAATCCCTTGTGTTTGCGATTGCTCACTCTCTCTCTTTGTCTCTCGTTTATATCTTGCATACTTTTATTATCTATCTTTATATGCTTGATATATTCATTTGTGCTCATTGATATACATGCTTGGGTTGTTTGCTAACACTTGTATTTAACCAAGAGAGCCAACGCGGCACCTCAACCCTTATCAAGGGGAATCTATAGGAGTTTGTCCAGAGCCCTTCACGGGGAATTCGGCCACACTCTTGTGTTATACGTGGTGTTTAGTTTAAATAGTTTGTTTAGGTCATAATAGTTTTTACTTCCGCATTATTTGGTATTTAGTGACCATTAGATTAGCCATCACCTATTCACCCCCCTCTAGGTGAACTTACAATTGGTATCAGAGCTTGGTACTCTGATTTGGGTCTTACAACCTAGAGTTAAAGATCCTCATTTTTAGGCTAATCACAATATTTTGTACACACACCATGGACTTCATGTCACCACCCACCTTTGACATTCTTAACATCCAAATTTAGAAGGTTAAGATGTCTTTGTACCTCAAAGCCCTAGGTTATCATGTTTATCTTGCCATCACTAATAATGATTATTGTTTATATGGTAAGAATTTTGAGGCTAATGCAAAAGCCCTTCATGCTTTAAAGTCTACCCTAAATGATGATTATTTATCTAGGGTTTCTAATGTTGATTCGGCTTTTTGTAGTACCACCTCCCTTGACGAAAAGGATCTATATTATGCCGGGAGCGATTCGGACGTTGGAAGCAACACCTCCAACTTGTGCTATATGGTCCAAGGGGATAACCCCCTTAAGGTAACTACTGAATCCGAGGTAGATGAAGATAATGACATGTCATATGATGAGCTCACATCTTTTTGTCAACTATTGCTTGAGAAATATGACATGATTAAGAAAGAAAATAAAATTTTGAAAAAGAATTTTGATTGCATGCTTAATGAAAAAGATTCATTAGAAAACAAGATTGCATGCTTAGAAAAAGAAAATGAAGATTTAAAAAATGAGAATGTTTCCTTATTTTCAAAATTGAATGATTTGTGTGAAGAAAACAATACTTTGAAAAATAAAATTGATTTGGTGGAAAACAAAAAGAAGTTGTTTTCCAAGAAAATAAGTCTTTAAAAAGAAAATTTTGTGAAAAAGAAAAAGATTTTGTTTCTAAAAAGAAAAACAAAAATGATTCTTTATCTCATCATGCTTTACATGCCACCACTAATGAGATTAAAGATTTGAAAAATAAAATGAATTGTTTGAGTTCAACTTTGAACTCTTGTGCATTCAACCATACTAGGTTTGAGTCTTTGTTTTCAAAGAAACGAACTCCACACATTCATGCACATCATCATGCTTATGTTGCACATCATGATCACACTCACACACATAAGCATTCTAAGGTGTACACATTGTGGCCGCAAAGGTCATTTAGCAAAATTTTGTTATGACAAGTTGCATCATTTTAATTTTGCTAATAATAAAAAATTTTGGGTTCCTTACAAGACTAACCCAAAGGACCCAAGAAAATATGGGTACCAAAACCCCCACCCCATGTTTTTGATATAGGTGAGGGATCTCTCAAGACGTGAGAGATTTGGTGCCTTGATGGTGGATGCAAATGGACTTGATGGACACACATTTGATGCATCACTATCAAGGAGATTTTGGTGGGATGACCACCATGATTGGACCTTTGGAGTTGGTAACAGTCTCTAAACTCCCATTTTATTTATGTTCATGCTTGTTCATTCATAATATTTTGAGCATGTTCATGTTTTCATTTGTTTTGTGCTTCATGTGGTGATAACATGCTTAGATGTAGTTTTTTTATCAAAACTTGTATTATACATGTACAAATAGTGAGCTACATTTGTTTTATATATGATTGCACTTCATGCTCATTTGTACCCACTATATGCATATGTATAGACTAGTTTTGATGATTCTCATTTATACATGCTTTGTCAATTTTTATGTTTTACAACATGTATATGTATTATTAATTCAAATCTAATAAATATACATGTATACCCGTGAGTCTCTTGCCTTCATGCAAATATATTTGATAGACTCTTTTATGTTTGGAATATGTATGTGTATTGTTAGTTTTGGATAAATCATACATATACCATGAAGATTAGTGTTTTAATGAAAAATGATTTTTATTAAAATGTGACTTATGATCTTTTTGAGCTTAAATGACTATTTTCATAAAAATGCTATTTACATGATCTTTTAACACTCACATATTCATTTATTATTTCATGACTTAGTTTCATGATCATTTTGAGCTTTATAGTCCATGAGTGATTAAATCTTTATGTACTTAGTTATGTTTTATGAAAAACATATGATTTGATGTATTTGAAGGATTTTTAACTAGTTGTTCAAAAACTATTTTATACTAGTTATATATTCTTCAATTAGTCTATAAGTTATACACATGATCCTATTTTTAATCCATTGGATAAATTATTTTGTGTTCTCAAGATTTGATGCTTCCTGAATTGAATATTAGTTTAAGTGTTAGTTTTTGTCAACACTAGGATTTATACTTGTACATATTATGGGTCACAAATAAATCTATATATGGTTGGGTTTGATTGCTTATTTGTGCCCATTAGGTGTGCTAGTATAGCCTAATATTGATGATCCTTACATTTTTAAACTTGTATTCCCATTTTGGATTTGTGTTATGATCATGTGCCTTTCATTTCATGTATATGTTTATTTTGCCAAACTTTAAGATATACATGTATACCTCTTGAGTCATTTGCCTTTCATGCAAATCTATATATATGGACTCAATTGTGTTTAGGGATATGTATGTATACTTCTTGTGTTGTCAAAACATACATATACCTTGGAATATAATTTTTTTAATAATTTTTTTTTGATTTTTATGTTTTCAAAATTTATGATGATTTTCATATTGTCTCATTTAATGGAATATTAAGCTTTATTGCCATTTTTATTTTATTCCTTGATTGAAGGATTCCGTACTAGTTTTCAAACATTTTCATTTAACTAGTTCGAGTTCTTCATGTGGTAGATTATATGATGTATACACTTAAACTTATTTTTCTATTAGTATCATTGGATATTTTCAATTGGTATCAATATGAACTTCTTTTGTATATACTCATATTTTGTTTTCCCATATATGTATGTATCAATTTCATTTGGTATACTCATTTTTCATACATATATATGATTTGTTTTGTGCTTGAGATAAAATTGTTTTACATGTTTAAAGCACAAAGTTGTTTATGATAAGAAAATAAATATTTTAAGAAAAAATTCTCAAGATTTGTTTTATTGAGAAAATTCAAAATTTTGTTTTATAAGAAAAATTCAAAATTTTTGAATTGTATTGCCTATATGCAAGGAGAGCTTAACATCTCTTCTACATATAGATTCATGTTGAGTGTATTGTATATTGAGGAGCTTGACAACTCGTCTTTATGTGGTACACGTGTGTAGGGGGAGTTTCACATCTCCTCTTATGCATTACATATTATATGTTATGTGAATTAGGGCTTGTCATCCCTCTTTCATGTAATATATATGTGTAGGGAAGTTACTTAACCGTCTTCCTCTTCATGAATGTATATCGCATATAACCTTTTATTGATATGTTTGATTTGACCCCTTTATTGGTTTCTTTGTTTATGACAAAAAGGGGGAGAAAAATTTGATGATTTTGTTTTTACTTTAACCCCTTTGTTGATGATTGACAAAAAGGCGGAGAAGTATTTGAGATATATGCATGCTTTTGGTTGGTTAAAGGATTTATGTTTATGCATATATGTTTTGTTGTGCAAAGAGGAGAAAAAGATTTTGTGATTTTGTTTTATGCTTGATTAGCATGTTTACTCCTACATTTGCATACATGTTTATGTGCCTTATTGCATATTTATTTTGTTTATGTGTTATGCATGAGTTAAGGGGGAGCTTCTTTGAAGCTTTACTTTAATCCATGCATATATAACTTCATGAGTTTTGTCATCATCAAAAAGGGGGAGATTGTTGGCCCAAAGGCCCATCACTCTAGTTTTGATGATGATCAACTCATGTAGTTATAATACTAATGATCTTGTGTTTAATTAGTGACAGATTTGTTATCAAGATCTTAGTAGGTGTATAGCTTCAACAAAGGATTTGAAGTCAAGGTTTGGAGCTAGCACGGTGTTTGGACCAAGTCAAGAAGATGAGAAGGCTTCAAGTGAAGACTTCAAGAAGATGAAGACGTGTGTCTAGGTATAAGATTTTTGTTTTTAGATAAAATGTAAAGGATAGAGTAGTTGGTGGATTGCTCAAATACATATACACACACACACTCTTGATTTGTTTGTTTTAGAAAAGAATTTTAACCAAAACCAAAATGGTATTCTAGTGAAGACTTCAAGTGTTTTGATGTTTTTTGGAATTTCTTATATTCATGTCTTTTATCCAAAACCATATTTAGAGCTTAATGCCAAAAACATAGATATTTCATCTTAATTGTGTAGTGGATCATATCCATACACACTATGCCTTAATGAATTTAAAATATCTTGTTTTTGTATCATGAAGAAGTTTGGAAAACAAGTTTTAGAAAAATACTAGTTTTCAATTGAGCCAATATTTCCAACTTACAAAAATAGTCCAAATCTTTTATAACATGCCTTGATTTTGTGCAAGCATGTTTGTTTATCAAAGTATACTGGTAAAACTATTTTTGTAGATTTTTATGTATTTTTATGTGAGCCAAAAGACCAAGTTTTAATCCCAGATTTACTGTTCCAAACTTCAGCCAAGTCGACTAGTCGACCTACCAAGTTGACTAGGGCTGAAGTCGGTCGACCGGCTCGGTCGATCGACGTGCACAGACGTGCATGCCTTGACCTGGCAGATGGCCGGTCGACCGCCCCAGTCGACCGGAACTGATAGCAGTGCTCTCTGTTTATTTCGGTCGACCGGAGGCTCCAACGGTCGGATTTTTGACCGTTGGCGGTCGACCGGCAGGCCTGACAGACCTCCAACGGCTAGTTTTTCTAGCCCTATAAATTTGGGGGTTTGGGCATTGTTTTTACCAAGATTTGGAGAGTATTTTTGAGCCAGTTTTTCCAATCCTTTTTAAAGGTTTTTCTCCACAAATTTGAGAGCAAATATTTCCTATCAAAAGGGAAGATTTTATCAAGAGTGTTTAAAAGAGATTCTTTGAGTTTTCCTCCACCATCTCTTTCCTTGTTATTCTCACAAACACTTGAGCAACCCATTGAGCTATTCATTCTATAGGAGTGTTTTTGTGAGAGGATTTTAGGTGATCAAGAGTTGTGATCACCAAAGTTCTACTTTGTTCCTTTGAGAAGGCGGACGGTTATGTTCGCATTGTTTCGGGTCCTAGTGGGGACTCGGTGGTTTCGAGTTCGTGTGTGAACTTCGTGTTTGAGGTGCGGCCTCGGTGAGCCGGTGGGCTCGCGGTGTGTACGGACTAGGGAGTCCGAGAGTTATAGGTGTTGCGGCACCGGGTGATCCATTGGGATCGATTATAGTGGAAATCCTTCGTGTGTCAAAGGCGGGGATGTAGAGCAAGTGTGCTCGAACCTCGAAACAAATCCCTTGTGTTTGCGATTGCTCACTCTCTCTCTCTTTGTCTCTCGTTTATATCTTGCATACTTTTATTGTCTATCTTTATATGCTTGATATATTCATTTGTGCTCATTGATATACATGCTTGGGTTGTTTGCTAACACTTGTATTTAATTCTTCTAAGGGTCATATACCCTTTAAATTCTTCAATTTCTGGCAAGCTACTGAGGGATTCCAGGATACTTTGAAGGCCACATGGCAGGAACATGTTGTCGGGACTCCTCTTTTTCAGCTTGTTAAGAAACTTAAGAATCTAAAATTTGCTCTCAAAATCTCTGGAGGAAGCAATCATTTGACAATACTGCTAGCCGACTTCAACACATTAAGGTGAGGCTCAAGGAAGTCCATGAAGAGTTGGATAAGGATCCAGGTAATGTCCAGTTTCAGAAGAACTTGCTTTGCAGGATGATCCTGGGAAGTGGTTGTGTAGCACCCCGTTCCCAGGATACGTACCCAGATACGTGTCTCAAATTTTTCGGCGTATTAATTCAGTTTTCTTCCTGTATGTGTTTTCGAGTTGTGATTACTTATGTTATTGTATATCAGATCGGGATTCTCAGCCCTAGAGTCAGCCCTAACTCGGACCGGGAACCCGATACCAGCCGTAGCCCGATTTGGCCTTTCTGTTAGTCCGATTTGACCGATTTTAGTTTCATATACTGTTTTCTAATATTTTAGATTTTTCATGATTTTCTGAAATTTTTTAGAATTTTTCTGCAAAATCTCCAAAACCGGTGTCGGTCGGCATCGCTGACTGATTCCCGGATTTTTTAGTTTTCAAACGGGATTGAATTTTCAAAAACGGCTTTCTACGTTACTTCTTAGAATTTCATTTTCTATCTAAATTCATTTTTTTTGAAATTTTCTAAATTTATCAAAATTTGATCGATTCTGGCGTCGGCCGGTATCGCCGGAAGATTTCAGGATTTTTAATTTGAAAAATACATTAAATTTCTCGAATCCGATTTCACCGAGTATCTTAAAATAATATTTGCTATTTTTGAGAATTTTTCGGAACGTTTCTGAAACAGTCAAATTTTCGCCTTATTAAAATAATAATATTTTTACCGACGATTTCTTTTCTTGCTTTTTTCCTTCTCTACTCCCCTACTTTATACTTCCAGAAATTTTAATAAATAAATTATTTAATAATAAAAAAATTTCTACTATTTTATTTTTTTTCCTTATTTTTTTCCTTTTTCTTTAATTTCTTTCTTTTCTTTCTTTTCTTTCTCCCCCCATTGACTTTCTCCCCTGCTCCCCTGCACCCGCCGCCTGCTCCCGCCCCTGCCACTGCAGCTTGCAAGCCACCCGCAGCCCCCTCTTCCCCCTTCCCCAAATTCATCATTTCATCCTTCTCTATTTAACCTCCATTTTCCCATTTCCTTTTCATTTAAAAAATCCAAAAAAAATCAAAACTCCATCTTCAAACAAAACACAAAAACTAAACCACCCTCTCCATGGCCGCCGCCTCCACCATCACCACCGCTGCCGCCAGCCACCCCTAGGACGGCCAACCACCTCCCCTACACCCCCTCTCCACTTCTCCACTTCCATCAACCCCAAAAACCCCACCTCCTTCTCCAATTTCACCATAACCCACCACCACCACCTCCATTTCCATTCCTCCTTCAAAATTCACAACCTCCACCAATTCCACCACTCCATACACCTCATCATCACCTCCTCCTCCTTCTCTAACTCCCCACCACCTCCAATCATCACCACAACCACCATAACCACCTCCACCATCAACCACCTCCACCTTCTTCAACAACAACAACAACCACCACCGTCTCTCCTCCCCGGGGGCGCGCGCGCAGCTCCTCCCCGGCGGCGGCAGCGCCGGCGGTGGCCTACGGCCACCCCCTCCCTCCATTTTTCTTTCTTTCTTTCTTTCTTTCTTCCTTCTTTAAATCTTTCTTTCTTTCCTTTCTTTTCTCTTTCTTTTCCCTAAATAAACACTCATTTCCTCGCACCCTAAAATACCCTCCACCTCTCCCTCAAATTACTTCCCTATATTTACAACCCTACCCCTCCCCTTTTAATTCATATCCCTTTTCTAAAAATACCCTATTTTCCCTCTCTCTCTCTCCTTCCTACCACTTTCTCTTTCCTTCCTCTCTCCTCTCTCTTCCCTCTATAATATTTATTTATATAATATATATATATGTGTGTGTGTGTGTGTGTGTGTATTAATATATACATGGGTTAGTAGCTTGCTTGAACGTGTTTGCGGATTTTCCCCGATTTTCTCGGTATTTCCTCCGGTGCTAGGCGAGTACATTTCTTGCTTATTTACCGTCATTTCATGTTTAATAATTATCATCTTGCTCTTAATACATGATGTCTCTTTATGCAAGCTAGTATATGTTAAATAAATAATTATCATGTTTTATAATAGCTGCCGGCCTTTATTATACCTTGTCGAACCAGTATTATACCGGGTATGCCTAGATCTGCTCCCGCTTTACTCAGGCTTCGCATAGCTAATTAAAAAGATAAATTTATTATTATAAAATGGTAGTGAAGAGTTTGAAATGTTTATACCGCTCTCCTGTACCTTGTTATGTGACTGGTTGATACCTGATATTTGTTGTTGTGACTCTCACCGACATATTAGGTACCTGACCCTGATATATGACACCGGTACTTGCCATGCTATATTTGAATACCCGACACTGGTACTTGCCATGCTATATTTGACCGATAATATCTGACACCGGTACTTGCCATGATATATTTGACATATGATACCTGACACCGGTACTTGCCATGCTATATTTGACACATGATACCCGACACCGGTACTTGCCATGTTACACTTATTATTTGATATCTGATACCGGTACTTACCATGTTATACTTGGCGATTGACATGCTATCACCTGGCGCTAGTATATTTGACCTGATATTGTGACACCTGACCGGATACTATAACACTTGACACCTGTATCTCCTTGCATATTCATGACTATCACTTTTACGGGGACTTGGCATGATTATTATATTATTACCAGACATTTGGTACTCCTGAACTCCTGAACTTCTGTATACTTGAACCCCTGAAATAGGCAGGCTCCTGATATTACTCTTGATACTATACTCCTGTTGATCCCCATAATAGGATAACCATGAATATAGGATTACTATGAATACTCTGTGGACATTAGCACCGGGTAAATTATAATAATTAGACAGCTTACACCGGGATTAGGGAAACTGATGAGTACCGATATAGTCTCCATGTTTATGATGGTTTTATAGTGTCGCGCGGCCATATACTTGGATTCGATCTGGAGGCCACCAGGCGCTTCCGTGGGGTGTACTGGCACCCCTACTCCCTTACCTGCCGGTTGTACCATAAGCCCCTAGGCCTATTCCTGTGGGAGAGGTGACATCCCATTCCTGTTCGGGTGTACAATAAGTCCCGGTACCTAGCGGTACGTTCCGGTTCAGCACCGGATACTCCTTGACCGTTGTCCCGGGCATGTACGGGACCCATTCTAAGCATGGTTCGTCGATCTCCATCAGTTTCCAATAACTTACTCTCTGGTCTGTATGCTGATGTATGTAGGATTGGACACATACCGACGTACACAAATCAGATGAGTCTTAATAATTTAATAATAACATGCTCCTGATATATGACTAGCTATACTCTTGGTTTATACTGCTCACCACTTAGACATGTGCTATCTTGTAGGATTACTTAATTGCTTCCATACTGTTTCATTATTATATTGTGAAGGCAAAGTCAAGTTATATAAACTCAGATTACAGTGACGTGATGTACAGGGTATATATATGAGGGCTTCCTTATTTGGATTATTCCTTCGACGTACTAACCTCATAGATTGGTAATGAGAGCTTATATAACTGATTTTCCTATGTTTACTTTATTTACTGTCTCATTTCATATTCATATGTGCTTATATTCACAACACACATTTCCTGTACACATGTATCTGTTATGCATGCCACCTGGCTTTTGTATATGTACTCGCGGGTTGCATCTGACAACCCTGAATTCTACTGTCCAGATCCTGGAATCTGGACCATGGTGATCTTTCTGTAGCTTATCAGAGTGCGCAGCGGATCCTCCCGTGGTGATCGGAATGCAGCAGAAGCTCGGACACCGCCGTAGCACCTCCTCCCAGCTTTTCTCCTGTTTGGCTCCCGAGGCCCTCTTGCTACTCGTGAGCACCTCTCAGTTTTTGTATATCTCTTCATGTATTATGTACTTTTGTATTTTCTGGTAATGTAATATTCATGTAATGTTGTATCATTCTCTGTGATAATCATGCACTTGCGCTATTTCTGTTGGAATGTATATTACCACTGTGTTTTCGCCTCTGATTCTTACCTGTACTGATGCTTAGCGTATATACATGAGAGTATTTCTGACCTGCGTATATACGTCACAGTGATGTCTCCGTACCCGCAAGATCGGGGCATCACAGGTTGGCTAATGAGGAGGATCAGTGGAGACAAAAAAGTCGGGAATCATGGATGCAATTGGGGGATAAGAATACCAAGTTTTTCTACTCAATAGTCAAATCTAAAAATGCTAGGAATCACATCTCAAATTGATTTCTGAGGAGGGAATAGCTACTACTGATTTGAATAGCATTAAGCTAGTAGCTCCATTTACTATGAGAAGCTTTTTAATCAGGACACATACTGGATTCCAGAGGTGATTGCGAAAAGAAAGCTAATTTTGGAGGCTTCATACTGGCTTAGTAGGGATGTCACTTATTCGGAGATCAAAACTGCAATGTTTCAAATGCATCCTGATAAAGCTCCTAGACCAGATGGGTACAACTCTTTCCTTTTCCAGAAAAATTGGGAATTGGTAGGAGCTAACGTTTGCAAAGCAGTACACTACTTCTTCACTGCTGGCAGATTGCTTACTGAGGTTAACCATACTTTTGTGACTCTAGTGCCTAAATCTTCTAATGCTTCTCACTTGAGTGATTTCAGACCCATTTCCTGTTGTAATACATTGTACAAGGTGATATCAAAGGTGTTGTCAAATAGGTTGCAACATGTCATTGGTGAACTCATTTCACCAAATCAATGTGCAATGTCCATTTTTGAAAGAAAGGCTAATTAGTGATGCTTCTTTGCTTGCACATGAAATGGTCAGACATTTCAACAACCCAATGGGAAGTAGATTTTGCCTCAAGGTGGATTTGCAAAAGGCTTTTGACACTGTCAGTAGGGAGTTTGTTTATTATATGTTTCATTGTATGGGGTTTTCTCATAAATGGATAAACTGGATATAAGAGTGTCTGGCTTCTCCCTCTTTCTCTATTATGCTAAATGGTTCGCCTAATGGCTATTTCAGGAGCAATAGAGGGATTAGGCAGGGAGATCCTCTCTCTCCATACCTTTTTATTTTGGTGAAGGAATTCTGGTCCATTACTATCAAAATTGCTCATCTTTCAGGAGACATTAAACCATTTAAGAGAAATGATAGCATGGTCACTCACCTCCTGTTTGTAGATGATATGTTGGTTTATAGTAAAGGTGATGTGAAATCAGCTTATAGTTTGAGTAATGCATTGCATAAGCTTGAGCCATATACTGGACTTGCAATCATCAACAAGCAGAAAAGCAAAGCATTTTTTAGCAAATGCTGTAAGAATAAGGATGAACTTGCTGATATCCTTGGTGTCCCTATTGGTTGTTTCCCTATCAAATACCTGGGACAACCTCTTACAAGCAGTTACCCCAAAGCTAGACAATTTTCTCCACTTATTGATAAAGTGAAGGGCAGAATTGAATGCTGGCAATTGAGTTATTTGTCTATGGCTGGGAGAGTTGAGCTTGTTAAATGTGTTTTACACAACATGGTTAGCTATTGGGTTCTCTCTTTCAAGTTGCCTGGTACTGTGTTGAAAGAGTTTGAAAGGATTTTCTCCAACTTTATTTGGAACAACAATATGCATGCATGGAATTGGAAAGAAGTGTGTAGGCCTAAAGATGAGGGAGGTTGTGGGATTAGAAGATTACTGGATATAAATCAGGCTTCAAGAGTAATGCTAATATGGAGATTCTGTACTTCAAAATCACTATGGGCTTAATGGATGAGAATTCACTACCTTCAAGGAAATCACATATCTCAGGCCGAGGCCACTTTACTTGATTCAGGTACTTGGAAGTGGATTGGGAGCTTGAAGGCACAAACCCTTGCAAGTATGTGAGAGTAGAAGGTGATGGCTCTTCTATTTCTGACAACTGGAAATGGACATGCACAACATCTGGTGATTTTAGTGAGATACACAATTCCAATTATCCAAAGTAGTGTGGTTCCCTTCACATAGTCCCAAGATGGTTATCTGCCTTCTCAGAGCCCTTCATGGTAAACTGCTCACTAGAGATTTCTTGCAATCAGTTGGAGTTTCTGACACAGTAAGTTGTGTTCTTTGTGGCACTGAGCAAGAAAGCATACAACATTTATTCTTTACTTATCCATACACTGCATATCTGTGGACCCTATGCAGGCTCAAATTGGGATTGACAGGTACAATTGGCCTAGAGGAGGCGGCTTTGCTCATACTGACCACGTTTAAAAATAAGACTAAAACTGACATATTAGCAAAGCTCACTTTGTCAGCTGTAGTCTGGCACATATGGAAATAAAGGAACCAAAGAGTATTTCATCTTCAGAAGCATCATAAAATTGTGGTTTTCAGAAGGTTGTATGAGGACATCAGGCTGCCGATGAGAACTTGCGATTGGAAAACTGATAACCAAATCTATATGCAGTCTATCCTTTCAAATTGGAATCTCCAGTAGCAGTTTCTTTGAATAGATATATGCAGGTACTGGAACTATCAGGTTTTCTGGATACAACATATTGATTGTGGAGCTCTGGCAGAGTTTTTGTTTCAGCTTTATTGTTTTCTACATCTTGTTTTCAGATTCTATACACAGAACTGATAGCTATCTCATTTACTGAAAACTTGTAACTATATAATGGTAGTACTGTATTTTGTGTTGTAGACTTTGGGTCAATCGTGGTTTCTTACTAGGATTCCTATAGTAGAGGGTGACAGCTATGGTCCTCTCTCCTCTCTATAGTAGTCCAAGAATAGGAACCAGAGTAGCCTAGTCTACTTGTATACTGTACTCTTGTTACTGGTTTATATGAAATTCACTCATTTTTCAAAAAAAAGAGTGAGGAGAGAGAAATCAAAAGAGAGAGGGAGCTAAGAGGGAGAAAAAAAGAGTCCATTGGTTGTAGCTCCCAGCCAGGAGAGAGAAAGCACAGGGGAGAGAGGGAGATAGGGAGTTAGAGATAGTGAGAGTGAGTGATAGAGAGAGCGGGAGTGAGAGAGAGGTAGAGAGAGCCAGAATCAGATCCAGAACTAGTGTAAGAAAGGGAGAACAGAGAGAAAAATAGATAAAAAGAGAGAGGAAGTAAGATAGTGAGAGAGAGAGAGGGCATGAGAGTGATCGAGAGAGAGAGGGAGCGAAAAAGAGAGGTGTTGTGCACAGGAACAGGGAAAAGAAAAAAGGAGAAAGAAAAAGAAAGAAGGAAAGAAAGAAAGAAAGGAAGAAAGAAGAGGGAAGGGTGGTTTGGCTGGACTGGCCTAGCTGGGCCGGGCGGCGCCGGCGCGGTGTGGAGGCGCGCGGAGGGGCGCGACGGGGAGGTACGGGCTGCCAGGGCCAAAGGAGGAGGAGAAGGATGGTGCAAGTGTAGTTTAGGAGGTGGAATTGGGGTTTGTTGAAACGGCATTTCAAAAGGCGGGAGGTGCTAGGATAAAGTACGACAGAGGGAAGAGTTTGCCGGTGGTGGACGTGGTGATGCACATGGTGGTGGAGAAGATTTTAATAGTGATGGGTTTTGGTGGTTGTGAAGGAGAAAGGTGGCGGTGGTGACTGTGTTTTGGAGTAGAGAGAAAAGGAGAGGAGTTGGGGGAGGAGAGTGGGTCGCCGGTGGTGGTCGTCGGCCTAGGGTCACCAGCCAAGGAGGGGATGCGGGTGTGGCTGTCGTTGGTTTTGAAGAAGAAAAGAAGAAAGAGATGTGAGAGGGTTAAAAAATGAAAGGGGGTATATATATATATATATATATATATATATATATATATATATATATATATATATATATATATATAGGAGAGTGGAGGGATTTACAATTGAGACCCGCGTCTCTGAGTGAGACCCGTGTCTGGCTTATTGAGCCCAGTATTTGAGCTACCCCCGCGTTTGGGGAGGAGGAGGTCCGCGTTTGTAGAAGAAAGAGAATAAATGATGTGAGTGATGGTGATTGATTTAGAGAGGAATTAAATGAAGGAGAGATGAGGGGAGGATCCCTGCATCTCATAAACCAGACCCATGTCTGTTTATATTACGCCCAGACGCAGAGGTTTAATCGGCGTCCTGGGGAAGGTCATGTTAGTAGGGGAGGAGAGAGAATGAGTGGGGAGAGAAGATATTTTTAGGGAAGTTTATGTGGAGGAGAAAAATTGAGAAAAAGAAAAGAAAACAAAAAGAAAAGGAAAAAGAAAAGAATGAGTTGAGGAGAAAATCTGGAAAATAGAAAAAGAAAAAGAAAAATTCTGGGTAATATTCCGGAATCTGGGAAAATATCGAAAACTCCGAAAAAACCCAGGAAATGAAGTAACTCAGAACAATCCCTGAAAATTCTCAAAAATAATAAATATTTTATTAAGAAATATGGTGACATCGGATTTCAGAAATTCAATCCCGTTTTCAAATTAAAAATTCGAGAATTCACCGCGATACCGGTCGATACCAAATCCGGCCAAATTTCCATAAATTCTAAAAAATCCCCAAAATGCGTTTAAATAGAAAATACAATTCTAAGAAATAATATGAAAGTAGTTTCTAGAAATTCAACTTCGTTTGTAAATTAAAAATCTGAGAATCGATTGGCGGTACCGGCCGGTACCGATTTTGAAGATTTTGAAATTTAATTCAAAAAAATTTCAGAAAATCATGAAAAATCTAATATATTAGAAAACAATATATGAAACTGAAATCGGACAAATTTGATTAACAGAAATAGTAAATCAATCAATATACTAGGATCGGGCTCCCATTCAGACTCGGGCTGATTCTGAATCTAGGAATCCGGATCCAAATACCAAAGGGTGATATAATAATTATAAAACAATTAAATATGAGAGAAAATCGAAAGAATATGATCAGAAAATCAGAATACGTATCTAAGTACGTATTCCGGGAACGGGGTGTTACATTCCATCCACCTTACAAAAATTTCGTCCTCGAATTTCGATAAGGGGAAGATCAACACAAAATGATAGTGATAAGGATTATAACAATTAAGATATGAATAACTAAAGGTTACGTTCACAAATCAACTGAATGGTAAACTCGGGGCCTAGACTTCTTCTGCCCTTCCTGTCGTATAAAACCTCGGACTGTGCTATACCACTACTGCTTGATATCCATTACAAAGAATATTACCGAAACTTTTGAAAACTAATCTACTCTAAATAATATAAAAGATAAGATATCTTAGGAGCTGGCCAAAATTTTACTGCCTGAATTCCGTTAGAATAAATGATGATTACCTTTTTTTTTAAAACGACGAGACTCAAGAATACGATACTTACCCACTCAGAACTTATACTTACTCTACTTAGCGTGAAGCTGTTTCTGATTAAGAGTCTGTAATAAGATTATAGATGTGCTGCTTATTCTCTATTACTCTGAAAGTAGACTATAATACCATAGGTAAAAAAAGCTCGATAAACTGATCACTGATAAATAAAGAAAAAACAATAATAATGAGTTTCGATCGCTGGCGCTGATTACCCAGAAAGGTATAACCGAGAATTTATAAGAATTGCCCTCTGGATGATAATCCCGCTAGGAATTAATTATATAGAGAATATCCAAGTCCTGCAAGGTTGGCCGAATATATTGTCAATAAAGACTGCGACAAATTTGTTCATATACAGTGAGAAAATTCGGTTCGTTAAATTCATGAAAATATGCTAGGCGGGAGAAATTCGGGAATGAAGCTAGTCCTAAATACTGACAGAACTAGCCACAAGAGAAGTCAGGCCCAGGTGAGGCCATTGCGTAACAAAGCGTCAAGTGCTAAGCACTAGGGTGCAGCGGAACTAACTCTGCGAAGCTCGCACTTGGCGAAGCTAACGCGACAAAGCCAGCGCATAATATAGCGCTAAATGCTAAGCGCTGGGATGCAGCAAAACCCATGCCTGGTTGAGCTTGCGTGGCTAGAACACGTCTCTCGCTCAGCGAGGCTAGCAGGGTCAGTGGCTCATCAAATTCATAAAGACTGCTGGATGTTGTTGCTCCAAAGAACGTGATCGAGAATCCATACTAACCGAAATGAATCCTGAATGCTGTTATCTTGGTGACAACTTTACGACAGATCACTTCTAAAAATATCCGAGCTCCGCGAAGTTGATAGAAAAGATCGCGATCGTTCTTGGAATAATATAAATAGATAACACCGTAGCTTTGTCTGATAGAACTCCTAATCCCGAAAAATCATTTCATACCGACGCTCCATGTGCAGTGATACAATTTGTCTGATTTCCTAAGTGATGGCTACCCTACTTCTTGTACTGATCACCGTGATTCGTCCATACATGTAAGAATAGAATGTGAAGCCGAAGAACAGTTTGATATGAAATAATGTGATGCATTGAAATCAAGAATGTCAGAATAGGATGAATGTGAACCACATTTGTCCTGCTAGTACCTCAGTAGTCTACCCATATCTTAAGTTGATATAAATATGATAGGAATTGGAAAGTGAAAGATGGAAATGATACGAACATGAAAAAAGATAGGGACAACGTGGCAAAAGAAGGTGAACACGGAAAAACTAATATTGGTGGTAATAATACGATAAAGTGGTTATAATAAAGAAAAATTTACCAATCCAGGACATGCTAAATTAGGGTTAACAAATACGGGTGTCACCTTCAAGGTTCAACTTTCGGATATTGGGCATTACCTCCTGTTCCCACTCTATCCGATATCTGGGCTCCCTTCTTCTGTCAAATTATATGTTTGCCTCTTTCTTCCACCTATTCTAACCCTTGGTCTTCTTTGGGCCTGATTGGAGGAATATTGCTGGGAAAGAAATGGAGTCTCCTACCAACGGGTCTGGGTTCCTTCCCACTAGTGATGCTGGAAGTGTTGGTCGAATCAGTGCAATATTTCCTGTTCTTCTGATCGGGCAATTCTTTATCAAATGTCCTCCAGCTCCACATGCTAAGCATAGTCTGTTTGACATTCGACAATTGCGCGTGTGGTGTCCAGGCTTCAGACAATACCCACATATCATCTGCTGAGGGAGAGGCCGGGGTGGTTGCTTGGATAGAGGGGCATTCAGGGGCCTGTCCGAGCCTTCACCTTCCATCAGCTGAGAGGGTTTCTTTGCCGACTTCTTCTGCATTTTATCCTGCTTCTTCTACAGTCCCCATTCTACCTCTCGAGTGATGGTGAGAACCTGAGAGTACGTTTTGAGTTGCTGAGGTATAAGAAACATCTGAATCTTCATTTTTAGGCCTTGCTGGAATTTACTTGCTCAGTTCTCCTCGTCAGCCACAATGTACGGCGCAAACCGATTAAGTCTTAAGAATTCCGCAGCATACTTGTCCACAGTTCGATTCTTCGGCTGCAATTAGATAAATTGTTCTTCCATTTTCTTCTGCGCCGTCTTAGGGAAAAAATTTCATAAAAATTCTCCGAGAACTGGTCCCAAGTAATGGGCTTCTCCAGTCTTGCTTCCTCTGCCAACCACCAAGTTCTTGTCACATCTCTTAGTTGTATCTTAACCACTTTCACCTGATTTTCGTCTAGGATTTGGGTTGCCTTCATAAGATTTGTTGTATCTACTAGCCATTGTTCTGCATCCAATGACTTTTCAGTACCAGAAAATACACCAGGTTGCAGCTTTCTGAACTCGGAGTCATTTCCTGGCCTCTGCTCATGGGGTGCCATTAACAACACCTGGTGTAAGATCTCCATCTTCTTCTGTTGGTTTTCCATCATACTCTGCAGGATTCTCATCAATTCAACATTTTCTCCACTAGGACCAACCTGAGAAGAGCCAGACCTGTCATAATTTTCCCGTCTTTCCATGTTCAAATTGGTCTAAAGATAGCAAAAAACTGAAAATTGAAAGGATGGAAGAGCTTCAGGAATCAAGGGAAGGATTATCAGGAGAGAATAGATAACTTTGTATTTTGTAGCTGGATTATAAAACTAGGACTCATGCATTCCAGTTGCAAATTTCTTTACCACAAATTTGCCGACTGGTAGTACTAAGGATGTGAGAGCCTAGACTCTCACATCACCCTGTAACGCCCCGATCCCGCAGGTACAGAGACGTTACTGTGACGTATATATGTAGGTCAGAAATACCCTCACATATATATATACGCTGAGCATTAGTACAGGCAAGAATCAGAGCACGAAAGTACGTTGTGCATTATGCATTCCAAGATATGAGTATAATTACAAAGTTATCATAGGATGTAACACAATATTACAAAAATATTACATCACTGATAGGTGCATATGCAAGAATATAAAGAGATATACAATTATGAACAGTACAAAAGACGCTAACAAGTTACAAAAGGAAAACTCGAGAAACGAGCACGGGGCCTGGAAGGAAAAGACTCTAGACGGTCTGCCGATGATTCACGCTTCCACTACGCTACTCTGATCAGCAACCAGAAGAATTCACAAGCTCAAGCTGTAGGATCTAGATATGTAAATCTAAAGGAGTCAGAACTCCCTAACAAGTGGTGAGGCAAGAGCCAAGTGGCGTACAGGGACATGCATACGTGTATCGATAAATCCGAGTCAAATTCATGTGTTGAAAACTGTGTCATGAGCACAGGTACACATGAGCAGGAAGTGAGACAACAAGTAAATATGGCAAAACCAATTATACAAGCCCAAATTACCGATCCGTGAGATTAATATGTCGAAAGAATAAACCAAACAAGGAAACCCTCATCTATATACCTTATATCTCACATCACTGTAACCTGATCTCAATAACCCAAATTGTCTCCTAAACTAAGAAAGCAACATAAAACTGATAAAAACTGATAAAACCGATAAAACCGAATATGAGCAAATCCACCTGTACAAGCTTAGTTTACAGCGTCATAAGACCAGTACATCAAAGGAATGATCCAAACAAAGAAACCCTCATCTATATACCTTATGCCCCATGTCACCGTAATCCAAGTGTATACGACCCGATTTGCAAAAGAACACATTGAATTGTTAATTAGTATCTTATTATTATTACTTGTCCGACCCATATATCTAAGCATGTGTCCTGGTGTACATCTCAAAACACATACATTCATATATGAGCAAGTCGAGATTTGTTATTGGAAACTGATAAAGAACTGATGGATCATATTTATAGTGGGCCCCGCCTCTGCCCGGGACTATAGCTCAGGATATCAGGTTACTGCTTTTGGGGTCTTAACATTACGCGCGCCACACGACACCTTAGAATATAACCCCTGCTTTCAGGGACTTATCATCACACGCCCCACACGACACTGTTGGCCCAAACACCCATCGCTCTAGTTTTGATGATGATTAACTCATGTAGTTATAGTACTAATGATCTTATGCTTATTTAGTTTCAGATATTTGATCAAGGTCTTAGTAAGTGTTTAGCTTCAACAAAAGATTTGAAGTCAAGTTTTGGAGCTAGCACGTGTTGATTTAAGAGCTCGCGCATCAAAGATCGCATCAAATACTCAAGGAGAAGTCTAGCTCATTGGACCAAGATTTGGACCAAGTCAAGAAGAAGAAGATTTTCAAGAGAAGATTTTCAGAAGACTTGTGCCGTGTTTGTAAGTGTTAAGCTTTGGTTTTAGATAAAATGTAAAGGATATATTAGTTGGTTGATTGCTCAAGTTCATATATACACAAAATTTATGTGTTTTCATAAGATAGTTTAGTGTTTAGAAAAATATCGTTTTTGATTTATCAAAACTCATTTTAGAGCTTATAGTCAAAAACATAAATATTTTATCTCATATGTGTAGTGGATCATATCCATACACACTAAGCTTCAAAAGTATTTAAAATATCTTATTTTTGTATTTAGAGAAGTTTTTAAAAAAAATCATTTTTCAATTTAGAGATTGTTTTTGAAAAATACAGATTTTAGTTTATGGCTAAATTTCTATATTAGAAAATGGTTCAAAATATTTATAATATGTGTTGAATTTTGATCAAACATGTTTGTACATCAAAGTATTTCAATGAACCTACTTTTGTAGATGTTATATGAATTTATGGGATTTTATTGGAGTTAAAATAACAAGGTTTTTAATCCCAAATATTTCAGCCAGACTACACTGGCGGTCGACCGGATGGTCGACCAGAGCAGGAGTTGTTCGACCGATGTGCGCAGACGTGCACAGGTCTTTTGGTCTGTGGGCCGGTCGACCGACCCGGTCGACCGTCCAGAGAGCTCTGCTCTCTGGATCTGGCCCCGGTCGACCGGCGGTCGACCGGCAGGTGAAGCCCAGAGAACGGTCGACCGGGCGGTTGACTGGCAGACTGCAATAGTCAGAAATTAGACCATTGGCTGGTCGACCGACAGCAGGATTTCCTGCTGAGTTGGCCTACAACGGCTAATTTTTGGGAGCCTATAAAATGGGGTTCCCTTAGGCTGTTTTAGATAAGATTTTGAGTGAGTTTTCAAGCTAGTTTTTCCTATCTCTCTAAGAGGTTTTCTCTACTTGTTGTAGAGCTAAAACTTTCATATCAAAAGGAGAGTTTTCAAGAGTGATTATAAAAACTGATTTCTTGAGTTTTTCACATCTTTATCCTAGTTTTTCTCACACATACTTAAACTCTCCATTGCTAAATCCATCCTATAGGAGCTTTGTTGTGAGAGTTATTTTTGTGATCAAGAGAAGTGATCACAAATTTACATCTTTGTATTGTCAAGTGTTGTAGAGGTAGTGGCCTCAGTGAGAAGTATTTGTGGTGATCAAGTGAAGTGATCACCAAGTGTTCCGATGTGTGGTTGGAGGAGTTGTAAGAGGTGCGACCTCGGCAAGCTAGTGTGCTTGCGTGTGTTTGTTCTAGCGAGAACAAGAGAGGGACTAGTGAGTCCAAGATTTTAGTGTGAAATCCTTCTAGGTGTTACAGCACCGAGTGATCCGGTGGGATCGTTTTTAGTGAAAATCCTTCATAGTGTTGAAGGCGGGGACGTAGAGCAAGGGTGCTCGAACCTCGAAACAAATCTCTCGTGTTTACGATTGCGCTTTCTCTATCTCTCACTTGTGTTTATATCTTGCATGCTTACATTACTTATCTCTTTATATGCTTGATATATCTTGTGCTATATTGTTATATGCTTGGGATTATTTGCTCACACTTGTATTCAACCAAGAAAGCCATAGTGGCACCTCAACTCTTAATCTAGAGAAATCTTGAGGAGATAGTCCAGAGTCCTTCACCGCGAATTCGGCTACACTCTTTTGTTATACTTTGTGTGTTTTGCAAAATAATTTTTTGTTTACTTAAATAGTTTTTAATTCCGCATTATTCATCATTAGATTAGCTAGTCACCTATTCACCCCCCTCTAGGTGACCTACAAGTGGTATCAGAGCTTGGTGCTCTTGATTTGGGTCTAACAACCTTAAGTTAAAGATCCTCATTTTAGCTAATCACTATATTTATTTACACACACATGAATTTCATGACACCTCCCATGTTTGATATTCTTAACATCCAAATTTGGAAGGTTAAGATGACAATGTACCTCAAAGCCCTAGATATTCATGTTTATTTTGCCACTATTAAAGATTCAAATTGTTTAAATGGCAAAAACCTTGAGGCAAATGTAAAAGCCCTTCATGCTTTAAGATCTACCCTAAATGATGAATATTTATCTAGGGCTGCTAATTTTGATTCGGCTTTTGTAGTATAAAACACTCTAGTCTTCCTTGGTGAACAAAAACAATACTATACGGGGAGCGACTCGAATGATGGAAGTGATGCTTACAACATATGCTACATGGTCCAAGGGGATAACCCCCTTGAGGTAAATTCCGAATCCGAAGTAGAAGAAGAAATTGACATGTCTTATGATGAGCTTGCATCTTTTTGTCAAAAGCTTCTTGAAAAATATGAATTGTTAAAAAAAGAAAAGGATTCTTTTAAAAATAAATTTGAATATATTTCTAAAGAAAATGAAGCTTTGAAAAAGGAGAATATTTTCTTATCTTCAAAATTAAATGATCTTTGTGAAGGAAATAATTCTTTGAAAAATAAAATTAATTTGGTGAAAAAAGAAAAAGAGATTGCTTTGGATGAAAACAACTCTTTGAAAAGAAAATTTGTTTCAAAAGAAAAGGAAAACATTTCTAAAAAGAAAAAGATTGTTGATTCTCATTCTTGCCATGCTCTTTATGCTACTATTGATAAAGATGAGATTCAAATCTTGAAAAATAAAATAAATTGTTTGAGCTCAACTATGAGCAATTGTGCATTTAACCATTCTAGATTGGAAACCTTGTTTCAAAAGAAACAAGCTCCACATGTTCATATACATAGCACACGGCATGCATATGCACACTATGCACATCATGATCACACTCATTCTGATATGCACGTTAGAGTGCACAAATGTACACATTGTGACCGCAAAGGCCATTTAGCAAAGTTTTGTTTCGATAAGGTAAATTCTATGAATTTTGCTAATAAAAATGTTTGGGTTCCTTATGATGCTAGCCCCCGTGGACCCAAAAAGAAATGGGTACCAAAATTCCCACCACTTGTATTTGATTTAGGTGCGGGCTCTCACATGACGTGAGAGGAAAGGTGCCTTGGTGGTGGATGCATATGGAGCTAGATGGACATACCCTATTGATGCATCGCTATCAAGAAAGTTTGGTAGGAGGACCACCATGGTTTGGAGACTTAGAGAATAGTGCTTATGATTTGATAACTATCTCTAAACTTCTAATTTAGTTTACATGACATTGATAATTTTAGCATGTTTTGGATTTATGTTAAATAATCATATTTTGTACTTCATGTGGTGAATACTTGTTTAGATGAATTTTTCATTAAAACTTGTGTATATACTTGTACAAGTGTGAGCTATACTTGATTATTATATGTTTGTGCCTTATTCCTCATTTGTACTCATTACATGTACATGTATAACCTAGTTTTGATGATTCTCTCATTATACTTGTCTTCCGTATCTTTGTACATGTTTTGCTTCATGTATATGCTATTTTTGTCTAAAACTAATAAATATACATGTATACCCTTAAGTCGCTTACTTTCATGCAAATTCTATTATGGACTCTTTTGTATTTGGGATATGTATGTATATTTTTAATTTTGATAGAACATACATATACCTTGAAGTTTATTTTTTTAATGAAAAATAAATTTTTATGATTTTCATGTTTTTGATAAAAGAAATTCATGTTTATTTTGAGCTTTATTGATTATTTTTATGAATGTATTATTCACATGATTCTCGTGCACTCACATTTCTTTGTTTACTCATGCTTGTTTCATGAGCACATTTTTTGAGCTTTATAGATTTCGAGTGTCAATTTTTGTGTACTTAGTAATGTTTCATGAGATACATATGATTTGATTTCATGTTTGAAGGATCTTTAACTAGTTTTTTCAAAATTACTTTAAATAGTTATTTATTCTTCATTTGGTAGAGTTTTCAATCTACAATTATTCTCAAATCTTAAAGCTTCTACCCTTAAAGGGCGGATGGTTGAGAGATCATGCCTTGTATGCTTTAATGTATATCTTTTAAACATGTGCATGAATAGGGTGGATAGTTATGAGTTATACACATAAACTTCATGAAATTCTATTTTTGTATACTCATGTGTTTTCTTATATATGCATGCTTCAAATTTCAATTGGTATTATCACTTTCATACATATATATAATTTGATTGTGCTTGATTTACAATACCCTTACATGTTTAAAGCATAAATTATGTTTATGCTAATCTTGACTAATTTTTTAAATGTAAATTGGTATCTTTATAAGCTTAAGCATTGTTTTCAATTGGTATTTCAATTGACATTTAATTGGTATCATAATATATTTCATATTTTACTCTTCAATTGATATAATAATTTACCAGATATTTCTAGTGGTATCAATAACCTACAAGTGGTATCTTAAAATTTTGATTATTATAAGTGATATCTTAAAATTTTGTTTATTTACAAGTGATACCAACTTTTGTTTTGTTAACAACAATTTGATTTCTTTGGTATCAAACTTCGTTTTGTTGACTTAAGAAAATTCAAAATTTTGTTTCAAAATTTGTTGATATATATATATATATATATATATATATATATATATATATATATATTCTTATTTGCAAAAGAAGCTTAACATCTTCTCTGTATATAGATTCATGTTGAGTGTACCTTATATTGAGGAGCTTGACATCTCTTCTTTATGTGGTACACGTGTGTAGGGGAAGCTTAACATCTCCACTTATGCATTGTATATTATGTTTTATGTGGGTTAGGGCCTTGTCATCCCTTCTTCATGTAATGCATGTATGCAGGGGGAGCTAACTTCACGTCTCACTTCTTCATGTGTATATCGCATATATATTTTTATTGTTTGATTTGTTTTCCCGATAAAAAGAGGGAGAAGAATTTTGAGAGTTTATATATGCATATTTTTTTCTTGTTTATGCAAAAGGGGAAGAAGAATTTGGTGAGTTTATTTCATTGTTTATGCATATATGTTTGTGTTTATGCACTTTATTGAATATCTTTATTTGTTTATTGTTATGCATGAGTTAAGGGGGAGTTTCCATGAAGCTTAACTTTAATCCATTCATACATAACTCCATGAGTTTTGTCATCATAAAAAAGGGGAAGATTGTTTAGTTTCAGATATTTGATCAAGATCTTAGTAGGTGTTTAGCTTCAACAAAAGATTTGAAGTCAAGTTTTGGAGCTAGCACGTATTGATTCAAGAGCTCGCGCATCAAGATCGCATCACGTACTCAAGGAGGAGTCTAGCTCATTGGATCAAGATTTGGACCAAGTCAAGAAGAAGAAGAAGATTTTCAAGAGAAGATTTTCAGAAGACTTGTGTCGTGTTTGTATGTGTTAAGATTTGAATTTAGATAAAATGTAAGGATAGATTAGTTGGTGGATTGCTCAAGTTCATATACACACACAAAATTTATATGTGTTTTCATAAGATAGTTTTGTGTTTAGAAAAATATCGTTTTGGATTTATCAAAACTTATTTTAGAGCTTATAGTCAAAAACATAGATATTTAATCTTATATGTGCAGTAGATCATATTCATACACACTAAATTTCAAAAGTGTTTAAAATACCTTATTTTTGTATTTGGAGAAGTTTTGAAAAAAATCGTTTTTCAATTTAGAGATTGTTTGGAAAAATACAGATTTTTGTTTATGGCAAAATTTCTATATTACAAAAATGGTTCAAAATATTTATAATATGTGTTGAATTTTGATTAAACATGTTTGTACATCAAAGTATTTCAATGAACCAATTTTTGTAGATTTTATATGAATTTAGGAGATTTTATTGGAGTTAAAATAATAAGGATTTTAATCCCAAATATTTCAACCAGAATACACTGGCGGTCGACCGGACGGTCGACCGGACCAGGAGTCGGTCGACCGGACCGGTCGACTGACGTGCACAGACGTGCACAGGTCTTTTGACTGGTGGGCCGGTCGACCGACCAGATCGACCGTCCAGAGAGCTCTGCTCTCTGGATCTGGCCCCGGTCAACCGACGGTCGACCGGCAGGTCAAGCCCAGAGAACGGTCGACCGGGTGGTCGACCGGTAGGCTGAAATAGTCAGAAATTTGATCGTTGGCCGGTTGACCGGCCGGTCGACCGACAGCAGGATTTCCTGCTGAGTTGGCCTGCAACGGCTAATTTTTGGGAGCCTATAAAATGGGGTTCCCTTGGGCTGTTTTAGATAAGATTTTGAGTGGGTTTTCAAGTTAGTTTTTCCCATCTCTCTAAGAGGTTTTCTCCACTTGTTGTAGAGCTAAAACTTTCATATCAAAAGGAGAGTTTTCAAGAGTGATTTTCAAAAGTGATTTCTTGAGTTTTTCACCACATCTCTATACTACTTTTTCTCACACATACTTGAACTTTCCATTGCTAAATCCATCCTATAAGAGCTTTGTTATGAGAGTTATTTTTGTGATCAAGAGAAGTGATCACAAGTTTACATCTTTGTATTGTGAAGTGTTGTAGAGGTGGTTGCCTCGGTGAGAAGTGTTTGTGGTGATCAAGTAAAGTGATCACCAAGTGTTCTGACGTGTGGTTGGAGGAGTTGTAAGAGGTGTGGCCTCGGCAAGCTAGTGTGCTTGCGTGTGTTTGTGCTAGCGGGAACAAGAGAGGGACTAGTGGTCCAAGAGTTCTAGTGTGAACTCCTTGTAGGTGTTGCGGCACCGAGTGATCCGATGGGCTCGTTTTTAGTGAAAATCCTTCATAGTGTTGAAGGCGGGGACGTAAGCAAGTGTGCTCGAACCTCGAAACAAGTCTCATGTATTTGCGATTACTCTCTCTATCTCTCACTTGTGTTTATATCTTTCATACTTACATTACTTATCTCTTTATATGCTTGATATATCTTGTGCTCTATTGATGCTTGGGATTGTTGGCTCTCACTTATATTCAACCAAGAGAGCCACAGTGGCACCTCAACTCTTAATCTAGAGGAATCTTGAGGAGATAGTCCAGAACCCTTCACCGGGAATTCGGCTACACTCTTGTGTTATACTTTGTGTGTTTTGCATAATAGTTTTTAGTTTGCTTAAATAGTTTTTAATTCCGGATTATTCATCATTAGATTAGCTAGTGAGCTATTCACCCCCTCTAGGGGACCTACAAGTATAACTCCTGCTTTCGGTGACTTATCACCACGCGCCCCACACGACACTTCATTAATAACCACCATTATAAATATGACATCATACCAGTATCAATTAGTTTCCCCCGACCTAATGTAAGTTGTCCTTTTTGTAATTTATTAGATAATTATCAGATTACAGGAATAAAGAGGAGTATGTCAGGAGTATCATGAGTACATGTTGTACTAGAGCATATCAATGCATGTAAGGATATCAGGTCATCAATTTCGTAAGTGATAATTAGAAGTCGGGTATAAGCATGTCAGATGCCAGGTGATCACATACAGGTATCAGGCGTAATGTTATAACATATAGGTGTAACAGACAGGTATCAACTAATAACAGCCCGGTGTCAGGTGAAAGTACGATAAGTATTAGCACATCAGTTAAAAGCATGTCAAGCGATAATACAAACAGATATCATCTGTCGAACAACATGAAATATGAATATGGTATTAATACAGAAGATCAGTAAGAACACCAAAAGAAATTTAGTTTTGGAAAACAGTGTAAGTAAAGATTTCAAACTCTTCACAACCATTAATAAAAGAGTTAATCAAGTTATGGAGTAGGCAAGCGAAAAAGCAAGCAAGCAAACATTCAAGCGAAGCTAAACAAGCTGGAGCGAAGCTAATGTACAGCACTAGATGCTATCACGCTGCGTGGTTACTACGCGCAGCACAACTAAACACATATGTTGCAGCATACGTATGAACGCATGCCACCGCTCACAGCACAGTCATGCTCACGTGGTAACTACGCTCGAACGGAGTTAGCGGTAAAGTGCTGACATTTGATCCACCTACCAGGCGTAGCATATAGAAAGTCCAGAGTGTTGGCCCAGAGGCCCTTCACCTTAGTTTTGATGATGACTAACTTATGAAGGTTAGTTTGCTAATGATCTTGTGTTTAATAAGTTTCAGATATTGATCAAGATCTTAGTAGGTGATTAGTTTCAACAAAGGATTCAAAACCAGTTTTGGAGCTAACACATGTGGATTCAAGAGGTCGCGCGTCTAGATCGCATCTAGCACTCGGTTGGAGTCAAGCTCATTTGGATCAAGTTTGGATCGAGTCATCTTGGAGAATAAGATCTACAAGAAGACTTGCATCTAGTTTTGTTTAGATCTTGTGTAAGGATAGTTATTCTTGATATGCTCAAGTTTACACACACAAGTTCAATAGTTTTGGTTTTCGGTTTAACCATTTTGATTTTCAAGAATACATCTTTCGTTTTCATGAATAGATAGAATCAAAAGAAATTTTACATGTTTAAATGTGTATTGGATTTCATCCATATACATTTTTGTTTCATATCGTAGAAAAACTTATTTTGATGATTTTATTTCATGCGTTTTAAATTTTGTTTTTAACAAAATTTAATTTTGAATTTAATGTCAAAAACATAGATATATCTTTTATATGTGTATTGGATTCTATGCATAAACACTATGATTCAAATGAGTTTAAATATCATGTTTTTGTATCTATACACGTTTTAGAGAAAACGTATTTTCATTTCAAAGTTTGGTTTATGAAAAATACAGTTTTCAGTTTAAAGTTTAATTTTTATATCCCAAAAATAGTTCAAATGATTTGTAATATGTGTTAAATTTTGATCACACATATTTGTACTCCAAATATTTACAATTTTTTAGATTTTATGTGATTTTATAGGGATTAAACAAGTTAGGTTTCAAACCCTATAACCCTTCTGGCAGTCGATCGAACAAGAGCTAGATCGACCGGTCAGTCGACCGATGTGCACAGGATGTGCACTGCTGCCTTGGCCCTAGGCCGGTCGACCGTGCGGTCGATCGATCCAGAGAGCTTGCTCTTTGGATCTGACCTCGGTCGACCGGTCGGTCGATCGACCAGAGAGTTAGCTCTCTGGTTCTGGTCTCGGTGGACCGGGCGGTTGACCGTTAGACAAGTTTGCCTGGGGCGGTCGAGCGGTAACCTCTACAGTCAGAAATCTGACCGTTGGCCGATCGACCGGGCGGTCGACCGACAGGTCATTTCTAACCTGTTCTGAACCCCAACGGTTATATTTTTAAACCCTATAAATATGGGACCTTTGAGGTCAGTTTTAACAAAGATTTTCAAAAGCAATTTTTTTCACCTTTTCAAGTGTTTTTAAAAAGTTTTCAAAAGAGTTTTTGTGCTAAAATTCTCTATCTTTATTTGTTTCAAAGTTTTTTAGAAAATCAAAAGAAAATAAGTCTTTGAGAATTTAGTTTTGATCTTCAATTTCATATCTATCTAGAAGTTTTTCCCAAGTGTTTTCTTAATTGTTTCTTTTTCAAAACACTTTGTTTTCTCACATACTTGAGCTATCATCTCAAATCTATCTTTAGGATCTTTGTATTGTGAGAAAAATTATTTGTAATCTTTCAAAATCACCAAGAGAGAGTTTGTGATCATTGGATCACTAAGTTTTATTTCTTTTTTGCTTTGTACTAGATTTAGTGCCCCCTCTTGTGTAGAGGTTTGTGTTGTAGAGAGGAGTTGTGTACTCCGATGTTGAGTTGTATTCCTTGGTGGAGGTCCATGTGTGGAAGATCTTATAGTGGATAGCTGAAATCCTTCTGTGTGAAGGCGGGGACGTAGAGCAGTGGCTCGAACCTCGAAACATATTCTTGTGTTTGCGTTTGGATCTCTCTCAACTCTCTCTCTTTCTTATATCTTGCGTTGTTATTACTTGTTCATATTCATCTACATGCTAGATATGGTTTATGTGCCCACACTTGTGTTCAACCAAGAGAGCTTTTAAAGCATCTCAACTCTTAATCTAGAAGAATCTAGAGGAGTAGTTCCAGAGCCCTTCACAGGGAATTCGGGCTCACTCTTGGTTACACATAGTGTGTTTGCAATTAAGTTTTAAATTTCGCATCATTTGTCCTAAATTAGTTTGTACACCTATTCACCCCCTTTAGGTGTACTTGCACAGAGGACTTTAAAAACCTTAGAGAAGTTAAACTCGAAGGTTATAGTAAAAACTACGAAGTGGTTAAGTTTGAAGGCTGAGCAAGAAACTGCAGAAGATGTTAGCACCAAACAACACATGCACACAATAAGTATCATCTACAATATTACAAGCAATCATCCTACTGATACAAATATATTCCCACCGGTACAAAAAACATGTTCCCAAAATACAATCATGCACCCAGACCAATACAAGTACATAGTCCACTACAAATACATCACACCAATACAAACAACACATATCCGAAATATCATACAAAATCCCAGTAATGCAATAAAACGCCAGTCGAAGCGGGGTATCCAGAAAAGCGAGAACACTCGCCTAAATCCGAGAAATCTCTGATCTCTAAATAACCAACGCGCGTACGCGTTCAAGTATTAAAATATAATATATCTATATATAATTATGTAAAGAGAGGAAAGAGAAAAGGAGTCCACGACCAGGACTGGTCGTGGCTAGAGCACATGGGACAGAGAGATAGGGAGTTAAAGATAGAAAGAGTGAGAGATAGAGAGAGCGGGAGTGAGAGAGAGGTAGAGAGCCAGAATCAGATCCAGAACCAGTGAGAGAGAGAAGGAGAACAGAGAGAAAAAGAGAGAGAAAGAGGAAGTAAGATACTGAGAAAGAGAAAGTGAAGGGGGGAGAGAGAAAGAGAGAGAGTGGGGGTGCCAGTGAGATTGAGAGACAAGGAGTGAAAGAGAGAGGTGTTGCACGCAGGAACAGGGAAAAGAGAAAAGGAGAAAGAAAAAGAGAGAAGGAAAGAAAGAAGGAAAGGAAAAGAAAGGAAGAAAGAAGAGGGAAGGGGGTTTGGCCAGCCTGGCCTGGCTGGGCGGCGCCGGCGTGGAGGTGCGTCAGAGGGGCGCGACGGGGAGGTATGGGTTGCCGGGGCCGAAGGAGGAGAAGGATGGTGCAAGTGTAGTTTAGTAGGTATAATTGGGGTTTGTCGAAATGGTATTTCGGTAGGAGAGGAGGTGCTAGGATGAAAGAGTACAACGAAGGGAAGAGTTTGCCGATGGCGGACGTGGTGGTGCACACAGTGGTGGAGGAGATGGAGAAGATTTTAATGGTGATGGGTTTTGATGGTTGTGAAGGAGAAAGGAGGTGATGTTGATGGTGATGGTGTTTTGGAGTAGAGAAGAGAAGAGGAGCTGGGGGAGGAGAGTGGGTCGCCGGTGGTGGTCGCTGGCCTACAGTCGCCAGCCAAGGAGGGGACGCGGGTGTGGCTGTCGTTGGTTTTGAAAAAAAAAAGAGATGTGAGGGTTAAAAAAATGAAAGGGTATATATATATGGAGCTGATCCCCTAAGAAAATTCTCACAGATTTCTGTGAGAACTTTCATGTGCGCCATCAGATCTGATAGATCAAATCAAATAAAATCAAATCTATATCAGATCCGACGGGCCACATTAAAGCTCTCACAGAAATCTGTGAGAACCGTTCTTAGGGGATCAACTCGCTATATATATAAGAGCGGGGGATTTTACAATTGAGACCCGCGTCTGGCTTATTGAGCCCAAAGTTTAGGGTAGCCCGGCATTTGGGGAGGTCTGCATAAGCAGAAGAGAGAATAAATGATGTGAGTGATGGCGATTGATTTAGAGAGGAATTAAATGAGGGAGAGATGAGAAGAGGATCCCTGCATCTCATAAACCAAAACCTCAAAGGGGAAGTCTGCGTAGCAGATAAGGAGAGAGAATGAGTGGGGGGAGAAGATAATTTTAGGGAAGTTTGTGTGGTGAAGAAAATTGAGAAAAAGAAAAGAAAACAAAAAGAATAGGAAAAAGAAAAGAATGGGTTGAGGAGAAAATTTGGAAAAGAGAAACGGAAAAGAAAATATCTGGTAAAATTTCAGAATCTGGGAAAACACCCGAAAACTCCGGAAAATCCCAGATAATGATGTAACTCGAAACGATCCCTAAAATTTCTCAAAAATAACAAATATTATACTAAAATACATGGTGGAATCTGATTTTAGAAATTCAATCCCGTTTTTAAAATAAAAATCTGAGAGTCCACCAACGATATCGGTTGATACCAAATCCGGCCGAATTTCAATGAATTCTGAAAAATCCCCAAAAATGCTTTTAGATAGAAAATATAATTATAAGAAATAATATGAAAGCAGTTTCTAGTTATTCAACTTCATTTGTAAATTAAAAATCAGAGAATCGATTGGCGGCACTGGCCAATACCGGTTTTGAAGATTTTGAAATTTAATTCAAAAAAATTCTAAAAAAAATCATGAAAAATCTAAAATATTAGAAAACAATATTTGAAACTGAAACCGATCAAATCTGACTATCAGAAATGTCAAATGGATCAATATACTCGGATCGGGCCCCCGGTTCAGACTTGAACTGATTCTGAACCTAAGAATTCGGATCCAAATACCAAACGGTGATATAATAATCATAAAATAAAATTAAATATGAGTAAAAATTGAAAGAATACGTATCTAAATATGTATTCCGGAATGGGGTGTTACACCAGGAGAGAGATGGCTCGCGACGAGCAGATCAAGGCTAGCAGTGGAGGAAAAGGAGAAGAAGGGAACCGCAGACCAAGGGGACATCAAGAGGAATCAAAGACAAAAGGCTCTCACCATCAACAATCGTTGCCAGAGAAGGAGCTCACGCTCGCTGCTCGATTGAAGAAGAAGAGGGTGCTCTGCCATCGTATCCAGATTGAAGAAGAACCAAAAGCCAAGGAGAGATGAGTCACGTAAGCTACTTAAGCATTTTGATATTCTCACCCCTTCATTCTCGCTTCTCTGTTTTAATTACAATTTTGTATTGAACACTATTCTTTTGCAATGAGAGTCATTGAATTATTTGTTAATATCACAAAAAGCATGAGTAGTTAAATATCTTATTCTTGGGTTATGATGAAGTCTATATGAATTGGTGAATTTATATTCTTTTATGTTATCATCATGTTTTGATTTAACTATTCGAGATAGACTATGGCTCTCGATTTCTACTAAATAGTTTAAGCCTAGGATTAGAGTGTACACACTTGGTACTTTATGTTCTCTTTACTTCGAGATATCGTATGCCTATTGGTATTCTTGTAGTATTACAACAGATAAGGTATGCCTAAATGAATAAGAGCAACACATGCGTGATCCTACAGTCCAAACCATGAAATATAGATAGTGAATATTCGATTAGGATTGGTTTAGAATCTACTAAATAGTTTAAGCCTAGGATTAGAGTGTACACACTTGGTACTTTATGTTCTCTTTACTTCGAGATATCGTATGCCTATTGGTATTCTTGTAGTATTACAACAAATAAGGTATGCCTAAATGAATAAGAACAACACATGCGTGATCCTGCAGTCCAAACCATGAAATATGAATAGTGAATATTCGATTAGGATTGGTTTAGAATCAACTAAGTTTAAATTGATCTCTATTTTTACAATTAGTTTCACAAATCATTCCTTTTAAACTGTCTTTCAAGTTTAGCAACAAAGTCTTTCTGTGGATTCGACTTGAAGTCATTACTGTACTCGCTTGCAAAAGTTGATTTTAATTTTTAATTTTAAATTTTTAATATGTATTGTTTTATGGATTTAACGACAACCGATTTTAAGCAATCACACACATGTGTGGGCGTGCACACACATCCATTCAATTAGCAAGCATCAAAACCCTTTTTATTGTCTCAGTTCGTGTTCATTTTCGATCAACCTTATAGCTGCCTAAACTCCTAACCAGGGCAACCCTTGCCTCCTTGTGGATTACCGGCCATCTAAACTGATTCTCCTTCATCTTATTCTAAACTTTCAACAGAGAAATAAAATTCAGTTTGTTAAATCGGAACTGCAGCACAGGTACCAACATAAAGGATTTCAGAAAATATATTTAATATAGCAGGGAAGGAGAAAATGGAAGGGCAGAAATTACATCAAAAGCGCCTCTTCTGCAAAGGGTATTTAGGATTCTGCATTCACATTCATTTCTTACTTCACACTGTTTCAAGAGTGAGAATACACAAGATCAACACTAAAAGTTCACCAAAAATCTAATTGAGTGTAGGTATGCAGATTACCTACTGCTAATAGGACTGAGAAATAGTGTCCCTTTGCATAAGTATCCCATACTTGTCAGGTGACCGTGAAAACTGCGATGTCCACATCTGCCACATGCTGCATTCCAACCATATGCATTGGATGAGGAACTAGCAGCACCACAGATGCGCAGTTACATTTCAGCAACAGCATTTCCAGATGACACCTGAAACCAATTAAACATATGGCATATAACATTTATAAGGGCAAACTGGATCCACAAGAACATAATGTATCAATTCAGAAGAGTTCGTCCACAAATTCCCTTTATATGGATATTAGAACAGTTAACTCTCTACATTGTAGCTTATCTAGGAGAGCTACTGCCAATTCCTCCTACAGGATAAACTGACCCCAAAAAAAAAAAAACAACTAAAATGGCTTTGTACTTTGTCTTTCTGTGATATATACCAACGAACAAGAACTTTAAGATGAAGTCATTTTTGTATTAGTAATATGAACAGTAAGTAGAATGTGCTTATGATGTTGAAAAGAAGACCCCAAGTCCCAGGGATTTCTACAGTCCCGAAAAGAATTATTTGTCTGTTTTTCTGCGAACATTTTTAGCATATTCATCACGCGTTTAGGAATTTGAACATTATAGTACAGACATCATACTTAACTTGAAACATGGCAACAACAAATAAATATGCAAGTACATCCGTAACCTAAAGTTAAAACTGCCATATAATAGATCTGGGTTTTGTTGAACTACCAGTTGATAAGGTTAAAAAATGACTGTTCCCTCAAAATTGGTCACGGTGTCAACGGGATGGACAGGATAGTTGACAGCTCTCTCTCCAGTTTGGAATGGTATCGGTGCACTAAGCATCTATGTTACATCCAGTCAACTAGAGATAATATTCGCAGAATGCATGCTTTACACAACCTGTGATACCTCTACTTTGGGGTGACAATCTAATCACGTTGAGTCAGGTTTGGTTAACAATCTGGTCAAAAGCTCTCACGCATACCTGACCCGGATGCTTGTTGGGTCACCCGACCCCAACCCTGGTAACCTGATTATCAACCATGTCAGGTGTGCTTTGATTAGTTTAATTTTGTTCAGGAAAAAAAACTAATAGTATAGTAAGTTTTGAACTTCCTGAGATTTGAACCAAGACCAACAAGCTACAAAGAAAACAACAAGCCATTACGTCACCTGTTGTTTAATGTAACTGTTTAATATTATATAATATGTAAACGTGTCTAATCAAGTCAACTCGGGTCAAGGAGTCTGAAGCTAACCTGAAATAATCGGGTCAAGCAGGTCGACCAGAATTTTACTCGAACCTGATAATGGGCTTACTCATACCCGAAAAATCGGGTAGTTCGGGTATGGACTGTCAGGTTGGAAACCCGCTTGCTACCCCTAACCCTATTACAAGACTATTGTGGCATTCATCCAACATTTATTACTCTACTTAATTACACTAGCTTGATGCAACGACCAAATACTAAGAGGACAAAGAAAAACTTACATGTAGATGGGTAAAGAATAATCCAGAAATACCTGAAATCAGAAATAGTCGGCAGAGGCATAAAAATAATATCTTAATTTCTTAGAAGCACTAAAACTGTTTATATATACATTAAAAAAAAAAAATTCTTCCAAATAGCAGTCAACTAGCCCAAACCAACCATTGACAAACATTAGATCATTATTTCCGATTATAAGCCTTAAAGGGTCAACCATTCACCAGAATAAAGTAATAAAACAATTGCTTATTGAAGCAATTGTTTTATATGATTTATATTCCTAAAATCTAACCAAGTCAGTGATTTGTTGTGCTTAACTTGATGACAACTATTCCATGTCTCCTTTTTCTTTTGTCTTTGAACTTATAAATTAACTACAATGACATGATGTTAACACTTTTGAGCCAATAGCCTCTTGACCTACCCTAGTTCATTATTAACCTGTTGCCTAACAGGTGAACTTGAATATTGAATCCAGAGAGAACTAAAAAAAATGGAAAAGTATAACATCAATCAGCACCATAGCTCATGTATGTGTTTCTTATCTACCAGTAAATAATAACATGATAACTAATTAACAAACTAAACCCGTAACATGACACTTCTGATCTCAATCTCGTGACTACTTCCAGAAACCACTACCAGTACACATATCACATCATATGATATACATAAGAAATGTAACACATCCTCGGAACATCATAACATCCATAGAATAACACATATTTCATGGCTCCATCAGGCACTGTTAACAGACCGGTCCCATCATAACACACATTTCATAGCTCCACCGAGTACTGTCCACAGATTGATACCATCATAACACAATATATGGCACCTTTCCACCCCCACACAACTACCCCCCGACTCCATTCATATATCACACACGCAACATAACATAATACATCACATCTTACATATATCGCAAAAAAAAATCTAATAAAGTGAAGCATGTTATTTACAAGTATTTCATAAACGATGCTTGATAACGCAATACATAAACAAGCTAATTAATGAAGCTAATTATATTTAGAGTTTATATACATAACCCCAATTTATAATTGTCATCACACTTCATTTTTACTAATTAGAAAGGGCTCATTATATTTATTGGTTAGCAACCAATCTTGTATCTTTATCATTTCTATATAAATATCATTTTATTTTACAGACTAAAAGCTCAAGTTGTTATTCTATGGAAAATACATAAAACTAAATAACTTGTAAACCTCATTTTTTATTATCATCACAGAAGTTTAGTCTTTGATAAAAATTTATTTTTATAAAGTCACGTGTTCTTAACACCAAGTTCGTAACTTTATTCATTTCAATTTTTCAAGTTACAAAGTTATATGGAAAGAAAGTCCACAAGTTCAATAACTTCCAAATCAAGTTTAAGTTAACAACTCACTAAACTTCCTGTAATAAAATTTTCTCCATTATAATTTAACTAATACCTGACTTTAATAATATTATCTTTCGTTACAAGTTTATTTTTCAAAGGAAAGTGCAAGCCAAGTTCTTTACCCTTTAAAACACTAGACTTTTCTCCTTTTGCAAACCTGAAACTCTCGACTATATTCAGTCTCTAAAAATAAGAAAAAACCTATTGAATTATATACCTATGGATTTGACTCTTCGTCTATTTTCTGCCGCATCGAATCTCGGCTAGATTAGAGTTATGTAGAGAAAGAAATTGTCAAAATACTGTTGGCCCAAAGGCCCATCACTCTAGTTTTGATGATGATTAACTCATGTAGTTATACTACTAATGATCTTGTGGTTATATATTTTCAGATATTTAATCAAGATCCTAGTCGGTATTTAGCTTTAACAAAAAATTCAAAGTCAAGTTTTGAAGGTAACACGTGTTGATTTAAGAGCTCTCGCATCAAGATTGCATCATGTAATCAAAGGGGAGTCTAGCTCATGGATCAGGCTTGAACCAAGTCAAGATGGAGAAGAAGATTTCAAAAGAAGATCTTCAAGCAGACTTGTATCATGTTCAAGATTTGTTTTTAGATAAAATGTAAAAGATAGATTAGTTGTAAATTGCTCAAACTCATATACACACACAAAAAAATTATATCTATTTTCATAAAATAGTTTTAGATTTTGAAAATAACATTTTTAGTTTTGAGTTTCAAAGTATATATCCTTATGTTTCATGATTAAAGTTCATCAAAGCAAGTTTATATGCTTTATATGTGTTTTGAATTTCATCCATATACATTGATGGTTCAAATGTTTAGAAAAACTTATTTAAATCTTGCCTCGGTCGATCGGTCGGTCGACCGACAGGTCGTGACCAGGGTGCGGTAGACCGAGCGGTCGACCGGCAGGCCCCAACGGTCAAAAATATGACCGTTGGCCAATGTTCTAAATGTCGGATATCGCCCAAATGTCGGAAGGAAAAATGTAAAGTCAAATTGCGGATATCGGAAAAATTTCGGGGACATTTGCTCAATTTCAAAGGTCATATTTGTTGGTCCAGAGGCCTTCCACTCTAGTTTTGATGATGATTAACTCATGTAGTTATAGTTTACTAATAATCTTGTGGTGTTTAGTTTCAGATACTTAACCAAAATATTAGTAGGTGATTTTAGTAGGTGATTAGCTTAAACAAAGGAGTTTTGGAGCTTTCACTTGGTGATTCAAGAGCCCGAGCGTCAAAATCATATCTAGCACTCGTTAGAGTCAAGCTTGGTGAATTACGTTTGAATCGAGTCGACTTGGAGACGGAGCTCTACAAGAAGACTTCGGTACAGTGTTTAGTTTATAGTTTAAATCCATTTGTTAAAGATTAGATAGTGTGGTATGCTCAAGTTCACAACAGACACACTTGTTTAAAGTTTCATGTTTTGGTTTTCGGTTTTTGGTTTAACCGATCTTAGTTTTCATGAATAGATAAATTCAAAACAAGTTTACTTGGTTTAATGTATATTAGATTTAATCTATATACATGTATGCTTCATATACTTAGACAAACTTATTTTGATATGCCTATTCATGTATTTGAAGTTTTGTATTTTAACAAAACTTGTTTTTGGATTTATTGTCAAAAACATTGATATATATCTTTATATATATTGGATTATATCCATATACTATTTGCCTAAAAAGTTGTTTCAATATCATGTTTTTGTATTTGGATGAGTTTTGGACAAAACGATTTTCCATTTCAAAAATCCTAATTTTGAAAAATACAGAATTTGGTTTTCGGTAAAATTTCCATAACACAAAAAGAGTTCAAAATGTTTGTAACATGGTTTGATTTTACTCAAACATGTTTGTATATCAAAGTATTATACCGAAACTATTTTTGTGAATTTTTAGAAATTTTATGGGATTTTATTTAAGTTAAAAACCTAAGTTTTACTGTCCCAGAAATGTCAGACTGGCTGACTGTCGGTCGACCAGGCCGGTCGACCGTAGCAGAGGGCGGTCGACCAGGCCGGTCGACCAACGTGCACAGGATGTGCACACAGCCAAGCTGGGAAGGCCGGTCGACCGGGCGGTCAACCGGGCAGAGAGCACTGCTCTCTGTTTCCAGGCTCGGTCGACCGAGCGATCGACCGATCAAAGAGTCGTTGCTCTCTGGATCTGGCACGGTCAACTGGGCGGTCGACCGCTGGGCTCAACGGTCACTTTTTTGACCGTTGGCCGGTCGACCGGAAGGCCAAACTGGGCCTTTTTCTCTGCCAACGGGCAGATTCCAAGTGGGGGCTATTTATACCCCATTTGAAGTGGGTTTTGGTTAAGATTTCCAAGAGCAAAATTTCTCCTATTCTCTAGTGTTTTAAAAGCAAGTTTTCAAAAAAGTTTATTGATTTTTAAAGATCATTCTTTATTTGTTTTCAAGAGTTGAAAAAATCAAAGAAAAATATAGATTTGGGATATTTGCTTTGTTCTTCATTTCTATCAAATACTAAGTTGTTTTCCCAAGTATTTTTCCTTGTGATTTGTTTTCCAACATCTTGATTTCTCACACTTGAGCCATATCATTCTATCCTATCTATTAGGATCTTTTGTTTTGTGGGAAAAGAATTTGTTTGTGCTTGAGACAGACCACCTAGTTGTAAACCCTCCTAACTTGTGATATCCCTCTTGTGTAGAGGTTGATTTTGGATTGTTGTTTGGCTCCCTCTAGTGAGAGGTGGAGATTGTTGTTTGGCTCCCTCTAGTGAGAGGTGGAGGTTGTGTTGGAATCCCTCAAGTGTGAGGTGATTGATTTGTATTGGCTAAGTGCCTACCCCTCTTGTGTGAGGTGGTGTTTGTGTTGGTTGTGCATTGCCTCTGTGAGAGGTTGTATTCAGTTGAGAGAGGAGTTTGTGTACTCCCAATTGTATTTGCCCCAAATCCTCAGTGGAGGTTCCCTGTGTGGGAGTCCTGTGTGGACAAGTTAGTGGATTGGAAATCCTTCTGTGTAAAGGCGGGGACGTAGAGCTATGTGCTCGAACCTCAAAACATATCCGTGTGTAAGCGATTGATCCACTTTCTCTTAACTCACTCTCCTTTACATTGTGCATCTATTCATATTGCCATATCATATACATGCTTGTGTTGTTTGTGTGTGCCTCACTTGTGTTTAACCACGAGAGCTTCATATAGCACCTCAACTCTTATTCAGAAGAATCAAGAGGAGTTAATCCAGAGCCCTTCACCGGGAATTCGGCTACACTCGTTGGTTACATTAAGTGTGTTGCCTATTAAGTTTTAATTTCCGCATTATTGTTCATTAGATTAGCCGTACACCTATTCACCCCCCTCTAGGTGTACTTACAATATTATATATATCATATAGTATGTTCTAAATGTCATAAAAGTCATAAAACATCACATATATTATATCTCTATATGTATAACTAATAAGTTATATTAGCAATAATTTTATCTAATCACATGCAATAAACATAATTAGCTTCCAATAAAAATTCAAAAACATCTCAAAAGACTTCATGATGACTAATTACTAACATTAACATTAACAAAATGTCAAAGACTTATAGATTGCAGTTGAGGAGTCATTCACGAGCAAAAATCAGTTAATGGTGCCCTAATTCAAATTAATTATCCTAAGATTTAACGATGTGAATCAAATTAGGAATGAGCGAGTAGTTTTAAGTAAAAAGAAATGAGGAAGAGAACTCACCTTTGAGATTCGTGAGGAGTTGTTGGATCCGAGAGCTCGCCGGAGCGGAATCTACGATGAAGGAGAAGAGAGACGACAGGGCTCGTTGGAGCTTGGCAGGGCTTCCTAGGTTCTCGTCGGAGCTTGGCGTGACCTCGTCAAGGCTAGCAGTGCTTGTCGAGGCTTGACAGGACTTCCTAGGTCTTCGTCGGGGCTCATGGAGACTCACTGAAGGTCGTCGGAGGTTAGTCGAAACACCCTGAAGGTCATCGGGGCTCGTGGAGATGCTGAAAGTCGACAAATGTCGTAGAGACCTTGTCAGAGGTTAGTCGAAACTCCCTGAAGGCTAGCAGTATCTTTCTAACCTCCTCGTTTCTCTCTCACGCGCGGAGAAATTTGGGCTATGAACGAGCCCAATTCCTTCTCTTCTCATCTTATAAAATAGGATCGAGTTGGGTTAATGGGTTCAAACCCAAAAGAAAAAAATAAAACAAAATGAAACATCAATTTCGGCATTGAAACCCCAAAATCGGCCAAAATTTTAGAAATTCACAGAAATTTCGGTGACATTAACCCCATTTCAAAATTGGAAATAGGGTAGCCAATTTCGTGTCGGTCACATGAATTTCCCGACATTTCAACCGAAATTTCAAAATATCGGCCGACATTTAGAACATTGTCGTTGGCCGGTTGACCGACAGGTCATCTGGCCTATAGATTTGACCCCAATGGCTATATTTTTGAACTCTATATAAGGGGGCTGTTTTTGGTTGTTTTACACAAGATTTGAAGAGGGTTTTAAAGCAAGTTTTCCCATCTCTCTTAGAGTTTTTCTCCACTTATTTTAGGGTTAAAACTTTCATATCAAAAGGAGAGTTTTCAAGTATTTTTCATAAGAGATTTCTTGAGTTTTCTACCACAATTTTATCTTATTTTTCTCACACAAACTTTGAGCTTTCCATTGTCATATCTATACTATAAGAGCTTTGTTGTGAGAGTATTTTTAGGTGATCAAAGTGCAAAGATCACCAAGTGTTCATCTTGTATTTGAGGAGGCAAACTTGCGGGTTCGTGTTGTGACGAGTTCTTGTGGGAGCTCAGTGTACAGGTGCGGCCTCAGCAAGCTAGTGCGATTACGTGTGTTGTTCTTGCGGGGATAAGAGAGGGACTTATGAGTCCAAGAGTTCTTGTATGAACTCATTGTAAGTGTTGCGGCATCGAGTGATCTTGCGGGATCGATTCTAGTGGAAATCCTTCATAGTGTTGACGTAGAGCAAAGATGCTCGAACCTTGAAACAATTCTCGCGTGTTTGCGATTGCACATCTCTCTCTCACTTGTGTTTATATATCTTGCATGCTTATATTGCTTATCTCTTTATGTGCTTGATATATCTTGTGCTTAATTGATATATGCTTGGAATTGTTTGCTCACACTTGTATTCAACCAAGAGAGCCATGGTGGCATCTCAACTCTTAATCTAGAGGAATCTAGATGAGATAGTCCAAAGCCCTTCCCCGAAAATAAATAGTTTTTAATTCCGCTACACTCTTGAGTTATACCTTGTGTTTTAGCTTCATAGTTTTTATTTGCATAAATAGTTTTTAATTCCGCATCATTTGCATTAGATTAGCTTGTACACTTATTCCCCCTCTAGGTGTATTTCAATTAGTATCAGAGCTTGGTGCTCTTGATTTGGGTCTAACAGCCTTAAGTTAAAGTCCTCATTTTAGCTAATCACAATATTTGTTTACACACATATGGATTTAATGACACCTCCCATGTTTGATATTCTTAACATCCAAACTTGAAAACTTAAGATGTCAATGTACCTCAAAACCTTAGGAATTCATGTTTATTTTGCCACTATTAAAGATATATATTGTTTAAATGACAAACATCTAGAGGCTAATGCAAAAGCCATCCATGCATTAAAGAGTACCCTAAATGATAATTATTTATGTAGGGTTAACTTTGATTCGACTTTTGTAGTATGGAACACACCTGTCTCCCTTAGTGAACAAAAGTAATATTATATGGGAAGTGACTCGGATGATGGAAGTGATACTTCCAACATATGCTACATGGTCCTATGGGTGACCCCCTTGAGGTAAACTCTGAATCCGAGATAGAAGATATTGACATGCCTTGTGATGAGCTTGCATCTTTTTGTCAAAAACTTCTTGAAAAATATAATTTATTAAAAATTGAAAATAATAAGTAGAAGGAAAACACTTTTCTATTAAAAGAAAATGTTTTCTTTAAAAATAAATTTGAATGTGTTTCAAAAGAGAATGAATTTTTGAAAAAGAAGAATATTTCCTTGTCTTCAAAATTAAATGACATTTGTGAAGGAAATAATTCTTTGAAAAATGAAATTATTTTGGTAGAAAAAGAAAAAGAGATTGTTTTGAAAGAAAATAACTCTTTGAAAAAGGAAAATTATTTTAAAAGAAAAAGAAAATATTTCTAAAAAATAAAAAGATTGTTGATTCTCATGCTCATATCTCTTCTTCCAAAATAAATAATGATATATGCATTATGAAGAACATTGATTGTTTGGGCTCCACTTTGAGCCAATGTGCATTCAAACATAATAAATTAGAATCCATGTTTCGTAAGAAACAAATTCTACATGTTCATGCACAAACCCCATGGCATACATATGCACACCATACTCACACTCACACCACTCATATACATGCTAGAGTGTACAAATGTACATATTGCGGCCGCAAAGGCCATTTAGTAAAGTTTTATTTTGATAAGATAAATCATATAAAGTTTATAAATAAAAATATTTGGGTTTCTTATGATGCTAACCCCCGTAGACCCAAAAAGAAATGGGTACCAAAATCCTCACCTATTGTGTTTGATGTAGGTGTGGGCTCTCACATGACGTGAGAGGTATGGTGCCTTGGTGGTGGATGCATGAGTTAGATGGACATACCAAATTGATGCATCGCTATCAAGGATGTTTAGTGGAAAGGACAACCATGGTTTGGAGACCTAGAGATTGGTTCATTGATTTTCGTAACTATCTCTACCTCCCATTTTTGTTTACATGCTTTTGCAATTGATTTTTAACATGTTTTGGTTTCAATGTTCATTATATTAATGCAATTTTATTAGACATGTGTTATACATAAATAGTCTTTGAGATACATCCATATTCATATTTTGTGTTCTCGCTATTATTTAACAACAATTGCAAATGCTAGTTCTAAAACACGTGCATTTGGCATAATGATCATTTTGTTTTATGATTCATGCGGTGATTACTTGTTTAAATGTAGTTTTCGTTAAAACTTGTGTTTATACTTGTACAAATAGTGAGCTACACTTGATTATTATATGTTTATCATTTGTACTCATTACATGTACATGTATTACCTACTTTTGATGATTCTTTCATTTACACTTGTTTTTTCTATTTTTGTATATGTTTAGCTTCATATATTTGTTATTTTTATCTAAAACTAAAAAATATACATGTATACCCTTGAGTCACCTGCTTTCATACAAAATTCTAAATTGGACTCGTTTGTGTTTGGGATATATATGTATATTTTTAGTTTCGATAGAACATACATATACCTTGAATTTTGTTTAATTTTAATGAAAAATAAATTTTTATGATTTTCATATGTTTTGGTATTTTGAGCTTTACCGTTTATTTTCATGAATATGCAATTCACATGATTCTTGTACACTCACATTATTTTTGTTTACTCATAACTTTATTTTCATGAGCATTTATGAGCTTTATAGATTTCGGTGTCAACTCTTGTGTGTTTAGGATGCCTCATGGAATATATGATTTATTTTCATGTTTGAAGGATTTCGTACTAGCTTTCAAAATTATCTTTAAAACCAGTCTTTATACTTCAATTGGTAAAGTTTTTTAAAACTATGCTAAAATATTTTCAAATCATGTTTTTTGAAAACCGCTACCTTAGAAGGGCGGTTGGTTGGGAGGGAGACCATGCCTTGTATACCCTCATTGAATATCTTTTACACTTGTGTATGAATAGAAGTATGAGTATACACTTGATCTTCAAGGAATTATTTTTGTATACTCATATGTGTTTCTTATATATGTATGCTTCAAATTTCAATTAGTATCAATTTCAATTGGTATTTCCAATTTCATACATATATATGATTTGATTGTGCTTGTTTTACAATATCTTTACATTCTTAAAAGCACAAATTATGTTTAGGTTAAGCTTGATTTTATTCTAAATGTTAATTCGTATCTTTACAAGCTTATACATTAATTTAAATTGGAATTTATTTAGTATCAAATTGTACTTCATGTTTCACCTTCAATTGGTATCAAAATCTACTATTGATATCTTAAAAAAAAATTTCAAATGGTACCAACTTTTGTTTTTGTCGACTACAATTTGATTTTATTGTTATCAAAATTTATTTTGTTGACTTAAAGAAATTTCAAAATTTTGTTTTAAAAAGTGGTTTCAAAATTTGTTGATATGTTTTGCCTATATGCAAGGGAAGCTTAACACCTTCTCTATGTAAAGATTCATGTTGAGTGTATCTCATATTGAGGAGCTTGACCTCTCTTCTTTACGTGATACACGTGTATAAGTGGAGCATAATATCTCCGCTTATACATTATATATTATGCTTTATGTGGGTTAGGGTCTAGTCATCCCTTCTCCATGTAATGCATGTATGCAGGGGGAGCTAACTTTACGTCTCTCCTCTTCATGAATGTATATCGCATATACATCTTTATTATTTGATTGTCTTCACCCTTTTGTCAATGAATTGACAAAAAAAAGGGAGAAGAATTTAGTGAGTTTATATATGCATGCTTAATATTTAGTATTTATCCATATATGTTTTTGTTTAATTTATGCATTTCTTTGAATATCTATTTGTTTATTGCTATGCATGAGTTAAGGGGAGCTTCTATGAAGCTTATCTTTAATCCATGCATATATAACTCCATGAGTTTTGTCATCATCAAAAAGGGGGAGATTGTTGGCCTAAAGGCCCATCACTCTAGTTTTGATAATGATTAACTCATATAGTTATAGTACTAATAATCTTGTGTTTATATAGTTTCAGATATTTGATCAAGATCTTAGTCGGTATTTAGCTTCAACAAAAGATTCAATGTCAAGTTTTGAAGCTAGCACGTGTTGATTCAAGAGCTTGCGAATCAAGATTGCATCATGTACTCAAAGGAGTCTAGCTCATGGATCAGGTTTGGACCAAGTCAAGATGGAGAAGAAGATTTTCAAAAGAAGATTTTCAAGAAGACTTGTGTCATGTTTGTAAGTGTTAAGATTTGTTTTTAGATAAAATGTAAAGAATAGACTAGTTGTGGATTGCTCAAGCTCATACACACACACAAAATTTATGTGTTTTCATAAAATAGTTTTAGTTTTTGAAAATAACGTTTTGGTTTTGAGTTTCAAAGTATATATCCTTATTTTCATGATTAGAGTTCATCAAAGCAAGTTTATATAGTTTATCTATGTTTTGGATTTCATCCATGTACATTGATGGTTCAAATGTTTAGAAAAACTTATTTAATGTTTCAATATCATGTGTGTGTGAGTTTTGTATTTATCAAAACTTATTTTAGAGCTTATTGTAAAAAACATAGATATTTCATCTTATATGTGTATTGAATCATATTCATACACACTAAGCTTCAAAAGTATTTAAATATCTTGTTTTTGTATTTGAAAAAGTTTTGAAAAAATCGTTTTTCAAATTGAAGATTGATATTAAAAAATACAGATTTTTGTTTAAGGCAAAATTTCTATATTACAAAAATGGATCAAAAAGTTTGTAAAATGTGTTGATTTTTGATCACACATATTTGTACTTAAAAGTATTTCAATAAACTTATTTTTATAGATTTTATGTGATTTTATGAGATTTTATAGGAGTTCATAAGACCAAGTTTTAATTCTCAAAATTTTAGACCTGACCTTCTGGCGGTCGACCGATCCAGAGAGCTCTCTGGATCTAGCCTCGGTCGACCAGGCGGTCGACTGCTCTCTGGATTTTGCCTCAGTCGACCGACAGGTTATGACCAGGGTCGGTCGACTGGGCGGTCGACCGGTAAGCCCCAACGGTCAAAAATATGATCGTTGGTCGGTCGACCGACAGGTCATCTGGCCTGCAGATTTGACCCCAACGGCTATATTTTTGAACTCTATATAAGGAGGTTGTTTTGGATTGTTTTACACAAGATTTGAAGAGGGCTTTAAAGCTAGTTTTTTTCTCTCTTAGAGTTTTTCTCCACTTGTTTTAGGGCCAAAGCTTTTATATCAAAAGGAGAGTTTTCAAGAGTGTTTTTCATAAGAGACTTCTTGAGTTTCCTAACGCAACTCTATCTTATTTTTCTCATACAAACTTGAGCTTTTCATTGCCATATCTATCCTATAGGAGTTTTGTTGTGAGAGTGTTTTAAGGTGATCAAAGTGTAGAGATCACCAAGTGTTCATCTTGTATTTGAAGCGAACTTGCAGGTTCGTGTTGTGACGAGTTCTTGTGGGAGCTCGGTGTACAGGTGCGACCTCGGCAAGCTAGTGTGCTTGTGTTGTTGTTCTTGCAGGGACAAGAGAGGGACTTGTGAGTCCAAGAGTTCTAGTGTGAACTCATTATCAGTGTTGCGGCACCGAGTGCTATTGCAGGATTGATTCTAGTGAAAATCCTTCATAGTATTGAAGGCGGGGACGTAGAGCAAGGGTGCCTAAACCTCAAAAAAAAATTTCCCGTGTTTGTTATTGCTTATCTCTCTCTCACTTGTGCTTATATATCTTGTATGCTTATATTGTTTATCTCTTTATGTGCTTGATATATCTTATGCTTAATTGATATATGCTTGGGATTATTTGCTCACACTTGTATTCAACCAAGAGAGCCATAGTGGCACCTCAACTCTTAATCTAGAGAAATCTAGAGGAGATAGTCCAGAGCCCTTCACCGGAAATTTCGGCACACTCTTGTGTTATACCTTGTGTGTTAGCTTAATAATTTTTGTTTGCATAAATAATTTTTAATTCCGCATCATTTGCATTAGATTAGCTCGTACACCTATTCACCCCCCTATAGGTGTATTTCAAATACCATAGATTGCGTAGAATTCCAAATATCTATTGAAGTCTCCTTCTATCTTTTGTCCTCCTTTTCCTTTTGCTCTAATTGTGCAAGTAAGGGTAGACACTGAAGGAACAACGAAGTTTTCTTATGTTGATGGGGAAAATGGAAGAAGTGAGTAGTGAATAGGAGATAACACCTAACTAGGTATGTCTATCCCTCCCTCTGTGTTTCTCTCTTGGACACCTTTACCACTAGTTGTCAATCACATGTCTCCCCCTTGCCACCACGAGCCTAGATTTTTCTCTTATGTTAATTAGATTAATCATTCTTAATGAGACGAATAATTTAGTACATATAAACTAAAAGAAAGAAAACTTAGTTACACACACGCATATATATACACACACACACACACACAATACACTCTTGTATCATATAAACATAAATATACTCACAACCCCACACATGAAACCATAATCATATACACTAAGATTTATAGTAATGTTTATCAAGTCATCTTATTCATTATAAAATGTTATTTGAATACAAGAGATGACCTGTTATACAAAATTTCCAATGCACAAATTCTTATAGTATAATAATTAATATTTTCTATAAATTGGTTAGGATTCTTCAAGGTATTACAATGTGGGACTCTAGTCTCTTAGTCAATCATTATCGTTGACACATGGCGTACGGTCATGAGCTCATAACTATCCAACGGTTCGGATGAGTGGTCTCTTTGCCTTTAACATTTTGTCGTTTCTTGATGACAATAAGGCGAGTGAGACACGTGGCAGCCATCTATCATCTAGGCGTCTCTTCGACTTCGGTAGGAGGGAGTTCTCCCATTCTTTTGGAGGCTTCAAGAAAAGGGTCGGCAAGGTCTATATGTATATCCCTATTCAACTCGTAGTAGTTCTCTCTCTTCATGTTTTAGTGCCTTCTAAATCCTTGTGAACTTTTTTTACCCTGGGAGTCAGTTTCTACCCTTCATTCCCTGTGAAGTAAGTGACCCCCATGTGTCTTCGAAGACGTCTTTGGTTTAGATCTTTGAAATTCTATTCCCTTTTTTTTGCTATGTATAAGGACCCCTAATCGCAACTTCACTCTCATTGTCCCCCCTAGAGTAGGCTCCTGCAGATGAAGCTGATAGGGAGGACCCCAAAATAACAACCTTAGAAAATGAGCCGGAGCCTGATCCCTCCGAGCAAGCTATTGATAAGAGCTCAAAGGGCTAGGGGATGATGATGGTGATGATGATTCAGGGGAGGACGTAGATGTCCAGGAGTCAGAGAAGGTCAGTGCTTCGTAGTTCCAACTAACCCTTTAGAACCCTCGTAAGGTTTCTCGCTTTGGAAGTAGATGTAGTCTTAAGATTGCATCCTTCTTTCGTAAAAGGCGTTGCATCCGGCCGCTTCTTGTTTAGGCATGCCCTTCCTACTAAGGCCTAGTTTGGCAACGTGGTTTGGCTTATGAAACCATGGTTTTGCATGGTTTTGAACCAAAACCACAAAAAATGAAACCACATCTTGTTTGGCAACCAAAACTTGCCAAAACTATTTCCAAAATCTTGGGGATCAAAAGTGATCAAAAAATAGTCTTCAAAACTCTAGTTTGAGCCAAGTTTTGGTCAAAACCGTGATTCTCTCTCTCAAATAATTTCTAACTTAACTTTTCACTTTGGTTGCCAGACATGCCACAAAAATTAGCAAAACCATGGTTTGTATGCATACAAATCATGGTGTCATTTTAACTTGAATGACACTATGGTTTTCAAAACTAAGTTGCCAAACTAGGTCTAAGCTGGTCTGTTTCCCCGACCCAAATGAGGTCGGGATTTATTACAACTGTCTTGCTTAAGGTATATGTTCCCCCCTTCATCCCCTCATCATCAAAGTGATGGCGGCTATTGAAATCCCCATCTATTAATTTGCTCCCGACAGGATCTAGGCCATGGTGGCTTTCGATCACTTAGTGCAAAATATACAAGGTCGTGCCTACCTTGAATCTCACCTGGTATTTTTTTTTTCAAAAAGAAGATACACACCAGGCTCATCTAGACATATATGACAGCTCGGTATAAGAACAAGCTCATCCTCGATCTGCGTACTTCCAAACAGGGTGGAAAGAACTACTATGTGTTTATCAAAGGTCCCAAAGAGTTTAAATTCCCGATCAAGTGAGGCCTCTTCAGTGACTTTTTCATTCCTTCCCCAAATGACAGTAAAGGAGATGACAGAGCTTGGCTTCCCAAATCTCGACCTCGCTGCGAGGGGTTGATTAATTACGAGCTGAGAGAAGAGGCTTTGATGGGGGCAAGACTTAGCCGGCCAAGCTTGAGGGTATGTGTCCTTGTGCTTGATTTTAAACATGTTTTCCTCTAACTTTTCATTCTTCTTGTTTCCTTTAGGTAACATGAGCACCCAATCCTCAAGCAAACCCCAACAAGGCGTCAATAAAGGCAAAGGGCACGATAGGAAAAGATGAAGCCTACTTTTTAGGAGAGCAAGAAGAAAGAGTCCCCAGGCTCCTTTGGGGATCAACAAGCCTGTAACCCTCTGCGGGTTCGCCTGCTTGGCGGGTTTAAAGAAGGGCATGTCGATCACGTCGGAGCTACAAAGGTTGTGACTTTAAGGGTCTGAGATCCCTATACTCATCCACTTATGCCAGAGTTCTTCAGCCTGCGCAAGGACGAGATGGTTGCCTCCGATGAGGACGAGGCTCCTTCGACCAGCAAAAGGAAGACTCATGACGCTGACCTTGGTTCTTTCAAGCGACCGAGGAAAGACAAGGGGAAATCCGTTGTTCCCATGCTGATTTTATTAAGAGGTTCGACTGGAACCTCAGTGGAGCCATGGTGTCTAAAGTTCGGGTATTCTCCCCACCCTTCCTTTAGACGCAAATGACTTAGCCTTAGTCTGAGGGTGGGTCCAAATGTTTAAATGCTTGCGGATTAACTGGGGCTTGATAGAGATGATGATCGAGGTTCTTACCTTGAAGCTCAATCTTCCGAGTATCCCATTTTACTCAATTTTGTCAAGTTGTAGGTCGCTATTCCCAACTTCCGATGTTCTTTCTTCATGTTTGTAGGCACTCAACCTCGCGACCGAGATAATCGCTTAGGTATTTAAGCTCGAGAATGCTCGTGTGGGGTTCACTGGTGCCATAGACTAGCTTAAAAGGCATTTCATCAATGCTGCAAGGATGTTGTCTAGGAGAGTACAACAAACACAGCATAGATGTCCCATTGATCGAAAAATCTTTGAATCCCTTGCAGTCAAAATATGGACCATTATTCGTGATGATGACCCGAGGTACTCCAAAGCGACGTATTATAGGTCTCCAAACAAAGTTGTTGATGTTCTTCCACGTCTTGTTGGCCATTGATTCTGTCTCTAACCATATTGTGAAATAGGCTATGGCCATTGTAGACTGTCTAAAAATCACAGCCATAAAGAGTAATTTTCTTCGCTCTGTGGTCGTGGTGAATGGTCTGTGGAGATCCATCCCCCATTAGACAAAGGGCACGAGACTGCCAGAGCCTTATTGACTTTACCATAACGCTGGCAGGCCTCACACTTCTATGAGAATTCTCAGGCGTCCGCAAAAATTGCCGGCCAGTAGTATCCCCATGAAGAACCTTAGTGGCCAATGTTCAAGTAGGGATAAATATCAGACTTGGTCAATGCTTTTTTGAGCAATTTTTCACCATCCTAATTAAATTTTCGAGAGAGACGTTCTACATCTCGCGTTCGTCGTTCTTTTAGAATTGTTGATTGTCTTGTAGAAAGCCTGGTTCCATCCAACACTGTCTTGTTTCCACCACCATGCCCTCTTCTTCCCATGTGCTGCCCACATCAACCTTTCAATATAGACCGTCTTTCCTACATCGGGAGTGGCAGCAGATGCCAGCTTTGAAATTCCATTTGCACGGGATTTTTTTCATTGTGGGATTTGATGAACCTCCACCTTTTTGAATGAGCTCATCACTTTTCATGCAATGCTGAGGTATTACTTCATCTCTTCTTCCTTGGCCTTGTATTCTCCACTTATTTGACTCGCCACTATCTTGAATTCGCTCAAGACATCTCACCCACCCTCATCGTGATGTAGGGTCCAGAAATCACTGCCACATATCCCCTTATTGTTTGACGTCTTGAACTAGAACTTCAGGGCATATTTGATTATCACCACATCCGGGCTTTCTACCACAATGCATGCACCACTTCTTAGGGTCTGTTTGGTTGTCGTAACTGGCCGTAATTCGTAGTTGTAATTGGTAAAGTCTTTTACAATTGTAAATGAGTTACATGTATGTAAATTTTACGGTATTTGGTTGGTAATATAAAATTGTAAAGTGAGAAAGTGTATTGTACTTTACGGTGTTTGGTTGTCGTAATGTATAAGTCGTAAGTGAAAAAGTTGACCACAAAATTAACTATTTGGTGATTTTAAAAGTTTTAATACTGCAAATAAATATTAAAAAAGTTAAATATTAAAATTTTTTAATATTAATATAAAAAAATATTACAAATTTGTATGACCACAAAATTAACTATAACTGGGCTGTGAGTGGTAACTGGGTTGCAAGTGAGTGTTAGTTGAGTTACGTAAGTCTTACGACCCAAACAAACGTCGTAGTTGTAACTGGGTAGTAAGTCATTTACGAATTACGGAGTTTTACGCGAAACAAACGGCCCCTTAGCTCATTGGAAGACCCGTCCACATGAAGTCTCCAAAGATTGAGTTCATTTTCTTTTAGGTGCCCGAAAGGCTTTTCAATTTTGGGTTGCTCTAATGGCTTTTCTTCCTCGTTAATCGTGCATTCCATGATAAAGTTGGCTAATGCTTGCACTTTGACAGATGGCCAAGATAGGTAGTGGATGTCGAACTCCCCAACTCCACTAGACAATTAAGCATTCTTCTAGACCAATCAAGTCGCTTTAAAATTCTCTTCAGGGGTTGATCGTGAGAACTTCAATACTATGAGCTTGGACATGGGGTTGAAGCTTTCGTGCCATGATCACCTCAGCATAGGCTGACTTTTCTGTTTGGATGTAGTTGAGCTTAGCCCCAATTATTATTCGGCTTACATAGCTTCTGCCTTTCCTTGTTCGGCCAAATCAACACTGAGCTTACAGCTTCCTCAAAATCACGAGATATAAGATGACCGTGTTGGTTGAAAAGAAGTCTTTCTGGCCTCTGCTAAGAAGAGATGTTAAAATGTTTGTGTCCAGACGCAACCCAAAGGCACCCTGATGTTATCATTGGGGCAACATAACTCGTCTTAAGTGTTCAGCGGGATGAGTAAGAAGTTTCTCTTTGCCATTTTGTCGGCAGATTAAAGAACGAGATCATGGTTGGTCGTCGGTGGATTCAAGGTGTTCATGGTCGCTCCACAAACGACGCCAATATTTCTACAAAAAACAAGAGGTGGTTTGTGGATCGAGTAAACAGGGTAACTGCCAACTTGGTTAGGTGAAAACCTCCAAGGACGGAGAATAAAGTAAGGGAGACCAGGCCTTGGGCACAATCTAAACCATTTTGATGCTCAAGTCAGACTCGTTGTTGACGACAACAGTGATTTGGTAATTAATGTAGTGTCTGCAGAGCGTACCTTCTTCCGGGAGTCAACAAAGTATCTATAGTAAGAGTCTGGAGGGTTTTATGCATATTTTACCCAATGATTAGGGTTAATTTGTAATCCCCCAGATAATTAAGAAGACTCTTTTATCGGTTAATATCCTAGAAAGTCTTTACTTATTTGGCCAAATGTCAATTGGGTTGCCAGGCTTGAGCACAACTGTAATATCCCGAGAATCTACACCAATTTATAGAAAATAACAATTATTATACTATAAGAATTTGTGCGTTGGAAGTTTTTGAGAAAAATATAAATGGTCATCACTTGTATTCAAATAACTTTTTATAATGAATAAGATGACCTGAGTGTATGGAAGTATACACATTACTTTAAATCTTCTATCGTTTCATGCGTGGGGTTGTGAATATATTTGTATCTGCATGATCGAGTGAGTTGTATATATGTATGTGTATGTATGCATGTATGTGTAACTTAGTTTCCTCTTTTTAAGTTTATATATACTAAATTATTCATCTAATTAAGAATGATTAGTCTAATTAACATGGCAGGCAAATCTAAGCATGTGATGGCAAGGGAGAGACATGTGATTGACATGTAATGGTAGAGGTGTCTAGGGGAGAACGAGAGAGAGAGAGAGAGGGAAGAATAGACACATAGCTAGCTAGGTGTCATCTCCCAATCAACTTAATCTATCTGTAAGTACCATCTTCTCTACTCCTCACTTCTTCCATTTCCCCCATCCACATAAGAAAACGTATTTGTTCCTTCAGTGTGTACTGTTGCTTGCACAACTGGAGCAAAAAGAAAAGAAGAGATAGGAGACTTCAATAGATCTTTTGAGTTCTGCGTATTTAGCAATATTTTGACAATAACTCTCTACATAACTCCGATCGAGCCAAGATTAAATGCGGCAAAAAGTAACTAAGAGACGAATCCATAGGTATATAATTCAATAGGTATTTCTCATTTTTAGAGACTGAAAATAATCAAGAGTTTCACAAAAGAAGAGAAGATCTAGTGCTTTAAAAGGTAATCAAGATAAAAGAACTTGGTTTTACACTTTCCTTTGAAAAATAAACTTGTAGAGAAAGATAATTTTATTAAAGTGAGATATTAGTTAAATTATAATGGAAAAAATTTAAATTTGAAAGAAGTTTAGTGAGTCGTGAATTTAAACTTGATTTGAAAGTTGTAGAACTTGTGGACTTGATTTCCATATAACTTTGTAGCTTGGAAGAATGAAATGAATAAAGTTATGAACTTGATGTTAAGAACACATGACTTTATAAAAGAAATTTTTATCAAAGACTAAACTTGTGCGATGCTAATAAAAAATGTAGTTTACAAGTTATTTAGTTTTATGTATTTTCTATAGATTAACAACTTTAGCTTTTATTATGCAAAATAAAATGGCATTTACATAGAAATGATAGGAATACAAGATTGGTTGCTAGCCAATAAATATAATAATTCATTTCTAATTAGTAAAGAATTACATGTGATGGCAATTATAAATTAGGGTTATGTACAAAAACTCCAGATATGCTTGAGTTCCATTAATTAGCTTGTTTATGTATTGTTATCTTGCTAAGTTAATGAAATACTTGTAAATAACATGTTTCACTTTATTGGAAATAGTTTGCGATATGTGTGAGATGTGATGTGTTATGGTGCTTATGTTATTGTGGTGAGGATTTTCCGCCACAGATAGTTGAACGCTCCTGATTGATCCACCAAAAATATAAAACACCTTTCAGATCAAGAGCACCGGTGTAGTACCGGTCGAAGATCTTCGGGCATGAGAATAAGTATCTTTCTTTGAAGAAAAGTAAATAACACTGTATGAATAGGGTTTTCAGTAGTAATCAGAAGCTAACCTCTTTTCCTTGGAGGGGGATATAAAAATGGCTGACTCGGCTATTAATGTATGTCGGGTATCTCAGATCTCAGCAGTTGCACAATCAGCACATTGTGATTTTCTTGTAACTGTCCAGATCACGCCGCTTGATTATTGGGATTACCATGCAAATATATCTGACACTATCCATAACAACCCGCATTGATGTTGGGGCATTGTAACGTGAGAATGATCTGACAGCGTGGCTGGATCCGCGAATCACGGGGATCATGTCATCCAACTATAAGCAGTGCATGAGCAGTAAGCTTCAGAGTGTTTTCTCGTCAGAGTCTGGAGTAGTTCCGGAGAAAGTCTGTACTGATGACTGTAACCTCCAGAGAACTACGCAGCTCCAGCTGAGTTAAGGATCCAAATAAGGGTACTGGAGTGAGGCAGGCTCGGGGCAAGACCCGAGGCGCTTTTTAGGCCCATGTTGGGCTCGCAAGAATGCTGGGCCCGTTGGCAGAAAGGTGACTCAGCCTCTTGGGACACTGCTGGGCAGGACACACGGTGTGATTTCAATATATATTGAAAATCTACCACTACAGAGCCCCCACTTTTTCCTTTTTTGGTGCTTTCAATCGAAAAGAGGGAAAGAGTAACTGACTTGATCCTCCGACTAGGTCTGGTTTGTAACTTTGTAGTGAAAGCAATCGGTTTATCTCTTCGTATCTTGCACATTTAATGTTGTGCTTGTTATGTATGATCAGCTATCATCAAATCAAACGTCTGATTGGCGTGCACAAAAGAAAGGAAGACGTCGTTTGGCTGATTGGGTTTGTTGGGGTCCGCGTGATGGTTCGATTTGAATCAAGAACCTCCACGACGCCTTGATTTAAACTCCAGATTATCATTGCAATGATGTTTCCCTTCAATGTATAAATAGGGGAGAAGGATATAGGGCGGCTTCTTCCAAAACCCTAGTTTTCGAAACATCCAAAATTTTTCTCTCCATTTGCCCCCGAACTCGTGATCCAACTCTTCATTGCCCAATAGAGCTTGAATCAGATTTCTGAAATGGCAAGTCAAGGAACCATGGTTGCTGCTGACAAGAAGAGTCGGTCGACCACAGGATGAGAATAACGATGGACTTCAACCCTAAACTGTCCATACTCGATAGCCAAGAGATTGTTGGTGAGCATCCGGAGAGGCATAGTAATCCCTTACCTTCTGGTATCGAAGTGAAGTGTTCCCACCCTGGAACAAATCGTAAGATTTCTCCTCCTAATGGTGTTGTGTACGGAATCCATCCACAGATTCTGGTGTTGGGTGTGCAATTGTCGTTGACTTTGTTCGGCAGGTGTTGGTATTCTCTAATGTTGACCCTACTCAGTTGACACCAAGTGCAAGGCGGGTGATTGTTCATGTCAGAAAATTGAAAATATTGCAAAGTTTCCTTGAATCAAGGAAAAATTACAATAACTCAAAATCCAATTATAAGAGAGGAGATATTGAAACTCAAATTTCCTCTTTGTTTAGTACTGGGTTCTTTACGTGGCAGTAGAAAGTGGTTCTTGTTCTCCGTTGATCGGGTGAACGTCAAGCTTCTTCAGCATCTTTCTCCTTGGACCACTGATGGAGTAGCACAACTTCTATCGAATGAAATCTTAAGAAAAACTTGAACGCAGCAAGTTTTTTTTAAAGGAGCAACTCTTTTGATCCTCTCGTTGGATTCTCTCTATTCAATAGCAGCTTGCCAACCAAAAATTCTCCACCACACACCCCTTTCAATAGCAATCTTAGCTATTTGTATGGAGCTCCAGGGGTAAACTTATCCCCTAGAATCCTTCCATAATGAGGGTTAACCCCCTCATTACGTGGGCAGTAACTGACCCAGTAATGGGGGCAGTTACAACTAAGACGCAGGGTTATCCTATAGTTGAAATGTGGGGCTCCAGGCCCGCATTCTTGTGAAGATGCAGATGTGGCTGGCATCCACATTTGAACTGAGATACAGTCTTTGTTGAGCTTCGCGTTGAAGCTGAGACGCAGGCCTTGAGCGAGCTCCGCGTTGATGCTGAAACGCATGCTTGAGTGAGCCTTGCGTTTTGATGTTGAACGCTGGCTTTAATTAGCCTTGCGTTTAGATTTGAACGCAGGCCTGAATCAGCCTTGCGTCTGAAGTATGAGCTCTACATTTTATGACTTGTCTCGAGTGATTTTTAGACAGTCTACAAAACCTCCTCCAAAGTTTTCAAAACTCCGTAGTTGACTGGAACGAGTTTCGGAACACTTTGGACTATTCTCTTGACAATGGGCTCTCAAGACTAGACTGGCAATCTTCTGAGATACCCTGAGCTTGATCTTGTCTGGATCCCAGACTTCGTGAGTGTACTGTTATATTCTTTGAAGCCACCAGAGATGATCATCGTGAGTATCTAGATACACATCCTAGACCTCATCAGTGCTCTGAGCTGGTTGTTGTACTGTTGAACCGAGAGGAATCGTAAAGTGCTTTTGCGTTAAAGCTTCTCTGAACGCGGGCCTCACTGACTCCTGCGTTTGATTCTAACACTTAGAAAAATTTCTAAGTTGTGAAGCTCAGACGCGGACTTCATGTGAACCTCGCGACTCTGAGGCTTGACGCGTGTCTCATTAAGCTGTGTGTCACAATCACTAGACGCAGGTCTGATGTGAACCCTGCGTCTGAGCTTCAACACTTAGCAAATTTTAGGTTTTTATAAACACTGACTGTTGTATTATTCTTTTTGCAGTGCGATATTTTTCAAATCCGCTATCCAAGAAGTGTCACTTTGGACACGTATGCGGCACCGATCCCAACATCGCATTCGTGCTCCGGAAAACCGCTCCAGTATTTGCCTTGAAATCAAAGGATCGTCGGGACAGACTCAGCAAACCCAGCATGCTGACGTTTCAGGAAATCATGTCAAATGGACGATTCGAATCTGACTCCCGTGTTGAACTGAAGAAACCAGACTTCTTCTTCGGTGACGCAATTGCCAAAGATGAAAGGATTCTATATGACGGGGACTACAAATGGCTCCGCCAGATCGGAGAAAAGAAATTCTTTCTTCCCAACATGGAGAGGATATACCCCCTGGCGTATCTGCAGCACATATCGGTACGCCGTACAATGCAGTGAGATCTCTCTAAGTCTCTTTTTGGTGTCTCCCTAGGCAAACAGGGCGTGAACGAGGCTTATCCAACCGGTCACGGGAGAGACGTGCTTGGGTTGCAACCCGAATTAGTCAGGGCTAAGTATCTGACAGGGGAGACTTCCCAATTAGCCGCAGCCTTCATCAACCAGTTTCTGAAGGCGAGAGGTGACTTTCCCACCGATTTTCGTCCACTCGGGGGGTTCATTCCTCGAATAAGTCGTGGTGAGGCATAATGGTGGGCTTTGTTCTCACAGAGCTCAAGGATTTGCTGAGACAGACAGAATTGTACAGGGTTGTCAAGGCCATTCAATATGGCATCTGCAGAGCTCCCACCACTTCTATGGTGTCTTAGAATGTTACAACACATGGACGTGCACAATCTTCACCACAGTCGGAGAGATGGATCTTGCTCTCCATGAGTTATACGAAGTCTCGGGGCTAGTAATTGGAGATGCCCCTACGAAGAGTACGTCCCAACTACCGAGGAGTTGCACCTTTTGAAGAAGGATGACTCTCAGGTGTAAAAGACTTATCAGGAATTGTTATGCCACTTCCACATCTGCGGCCAGATAACTGGCTGGAGGACTAAGGGTGTCACATAGATTCCTGAGCGAGCGATCTTTTTAATGCTCTGAATGATAAGAACGTCTCAATGACTCGTCTGGCTCCTAGTACTGGCAGGGAAATTGCAGAAAGGATCAGTGCTTCCAACAGCTCATACATCACGGAGTCCAATGAGGACACTTTCAAACCAGACACGACCTTTGAAAGTTTCCATCATCAGGCCAAGAAAAAAAAGTTGATATCCCAACTCAACCGGGAGTTTCAACTCAACCGAAAGTTGCCCCACCTCAAGAAAAAATAAAGTGGAGATGCAACAACCAGGCCGTGTCTTGATGTCGACTCTACGGGTTGTGAAGCCCAATTCTACCTCTGGACTTATCAATGGTAAAGCTCCAGCCACCGACGCCTCCTTCATTCAAGCGTTGTCTTCGTCATCCAAGGAACAGGTTGACTTTTCAGGAGACGAATACAACTTTGGCGATCAACCCGCTCCTCCTGACACTAGTAAGTATTCGCACATCTCCGAGGAAGAGATGCAGGTGGATGTCCTTGCAACGGCTCTACCATCGGGAGAAGTCGTCACCACCGAGAGTGTTTCTTCTATCCTACTTAATCATTACTTTATTGGTTTAGACAAACGTTGTTTCAACGCTTCATTTGAATGTCATCCACAGGAGTTGCTACCGGTGCCGAAGCTATAACTTCCTCCCATATCGAGGAGGTGATCGAGGAACTAACCCAGCCTAGGGGTTCTAAAGTTCCTACTACTGGCACGATCCCTGTGGGCACAACCACCATGATCGGGGAACCCTCGCCCCCGAGCAGCTTACCGAAGGATCTACCATCTTCGTTTCCTATGCTTGGTAAGAGAATAAAGATTCCTTATATACTCTCACTCTGATTGTTATTGTTAACATGGTTATTATAATTGCAGAGAATATTGTGGTGGCTCAAGTGGAAGAGCCTATAGCAAGCACTTATGCAGAAGACAACACACTTCATACTTCAACAGGTGAACCAAGTATTGTGAAGTCTACTCCTGAAGCTGCCACACTGGAAGCTGCCACAGGTACAGTCCTGGAAGTGCCAGTCACGACTTTGGCTTTGAGGGAATCTGCTGCTGACCTTGACACCGTTCACACTATTATAGAAACGGGTCCGAAAATGCGTCAGCAGAGTTAGCTCCGGCCATGGACATCATGGAAGAATTGGCTCTTTAGATGGTCCAGCAATTCTTCGTTTTGATAGTCTCGCATTGAGTTGCTCTCCGGGGGACGTTCCTTCGAGTTTGCAGGGACGCTCTTCGAGAATCAGATTGAAAATATTTGTCATACTGGAGGTTCGGAGCAAGCTAGGCACATCTGGCACTAGTAGCACGGTTCAAAAACTCGGCCGAGTCGGAGACGAGTCGGCCGAGTCGTATCCGTCTCGGCCCGCTCCGAAACGAGTCCGAGCCACGAGTCGGTCAACTCAACTCAGAGGAGACCGACTCGGCCGAGAATCGAAGTTGACTCGGTCTACTCGGCATTATGATGATTCTGTACCTCATCGCAATTCAATGTGAAAATAACTACATTAGCATGTATTTATGAATATAGTTTGTGCAATTTATTATATTGTGCATGTATTTTGATATGCTTCTACCGACGACGCGTGCATTTATACTTTTGCTTTATGTTTAGTGTGCTAGGTGACATATTTTGGACATGTAATACATGAATGTAGATGTCTATATTTTTTTAAGATTTGTCGTGATTTTTTCAGAATTTTTTAAGCTTTCTATGTAGCGTTTTGCACGTATCGCCTGATACCGATCCGAGTCGCCGAGACCAATCCGTCTCAGTGCCCGCCGAGTCGGCGGCCGAGACCGCGACTGTGAATCATGACTAGTAGAGCAATTGGGGATGTGCTTGAAGGAACTGAGGACCCTGGAAAATGTCAATACGGTGAATGAGACCCGGTTGATGCTAAACAAGCTGCTCACTGCTCAAGAACGCGAACGGAAAGAGATTGAGGAGCAAATGGCTGAGGAGGCCCGTCACTTCAATGAATTCACGGCCAGCTACCAAAGATTGGTTGATGACGCCAGGGAATCTGAGGTCATCACCAAGAATACGGAGCAAGTCATAGCTAATGCTCAAGCAGTAATTGCCAAGGCGCAAGCTTTGATTCAAGTTAACGAGCAGAAACTTGTCGCCGCCAAGAAGAAACTAGAGGAACTAGAGGTCGCCTAGAAGCAGGTTCAAGAAGATCTCACTACTCGTTCTTCCAAACTGGAATCTCTTCAAGCATAACTTGCTACGAAGAAATTATTGTCAAAAGAACTGAGAGTTCAGGCTTGGGCAGAAGTTGAGAGAACACGCAAACGTGAGATTCAGCATCTCCGGGGCCAGATTCACTCTCTCGCTGAGCAAGATTAGCCCTTTTTTCTCTCTTTTTTTGTAACACTCCATTTATCAAATAAGAGAGTGTTTGTATCACTTTTATCATTTTGATATAAATAATAAAAGTTATCAAATTCTGTCTCGTCTTTATTCCTTCTTTTGTGTTTGAAAATCAGACAGACTAAATTGATTATATTTGATTGCCAGAGGTGATGATTAACTTAGCGATCAGAAGTTTAATTCTACTAGAGAAATTGAATTTTGTTTGATAAGTTATCAGATAAACTCAGTGACTGAGTCTATCTGAATGATCTGTTGCGGGCTAGGGTTTCGATAGATTGAGTTGGAGAGGAGCGATCTTCCTTTAAAGAAGAACGACAAGGCTAAAACTTTGTTAGTTTGTCTCTCTTCAATATTGACATAGTGCATCACTGGCTCCTGATGTTCGATCAACTCAACGTCGTTTGTTGAAGAAGAGTGACAAGGCTAAAGCGATGGCTTGTCTTTGCCTTTTCTTCAATGTTTACATCATGCATCCTTAAATCATGATGTTTGATCGACTTGACATGATCGATTGGTGATGTAATCATTTGAAGAAACAATTCTTCCATGGTGCCTTTCTTTGGCGCTCTCTCAAACATCTTTGATCCCAAGCCCTAATCCATCTAAGCAATAAGGAAGATTCAGAGTCGATCTCGTTCGAAAAGGGTTTCCATGAGGGGGGTGGATCAGAGGTGTAATGTTAATACGATCCTGGTAAGTACTCCTTCGACCATGAAAGACATCCATTCAAACCCACATGTGTTGTCGATTATGACATCCATGATTGGAAGAGGGAACTCATCTTTAGGACAAGCTTCATTTAGATCGCCAGAAATCAATACAAACCTAGATCTTCCCATTCTTCTTGGTGACGGGGACGATATTAGCTACCTAATCAGGGTGTTATTCTTCCCCTATGAAACTAGAGTTTATGAGCTTCTTGACTTCCGATTGAATCGCTTCCATTATCTCTGGGCGGGACCGTTACTGTTGTAGCTTGACGGGCTTCGCATTTGAATTAATGTTTAGGCGGTGCATAGCCACTTGAGGATCAAGCCTAGGCATATCCTCATAGTTCCAAGCGAAGGCATCTATATACTCTCGCACGAGACGTATTAGGTCTTCTTTCTCGGATGGTAGTAAGCTTTCACTTATGAAGATGGGCTTAGAATTAGCCTCATCTCCCAGATTAATCTGGGTTACTTTATCCTCTGTAGGTGGTTCATATTATTCAAAGTCGATGTCTTAGAGAGTATTCAGGTGTTCGATCCAGGAAACTATATCTGACTGGATCATTTCCTCATCTCTATCTTCCAGGTGGCTTGTTGAAACAATGTTTGCAGAAAGGTCTTTAAAGATGTTGCCGACACATCTGACTCCCAAGATGAAGTGCCTGACGAGTGGTCATAATATATTGACTTTTTAGGCTCGAGGCTGAGGAAATTAGAGTTGACACATAGTCCAACCCCCTCCGAATTCGGTGATAATAATCAGGTGTTTTTCCTCTGAGAACAAAAGGTCAAAGTAAAGTTCGCCTTCCTTTGCTGGAGTTTAAGCCAGACTTTTTCATCAAGTCATATCCCATATTCTCCATCATTCGGAGCACATTAGGCTCGTAATGAGAGAATTGCGGAGGTTCAACCTCACTTTCTGAGTCTTCTCGAATTACTTGTTCGTACTCGATTCTCCAGAAAAGGATTGATTTTTGACCTTTGTGTTTCGTTAGGACCTCAAAGAAAGATCCTTGCACATCGCTGATTTTTCGCGCACCATAAAAGATGATTTCACTGGTGCTTGCAATGATGTCAAGGCATCTATTGCCAACATGGATCATATATGTCAGTACTAGTATCTGATGGTTCAGAATCAGAAGCAAACACAGAAAATAAGCCAAATTTAAATCATTGTTAATGTACCACTCGCCTACATCATTAGCGATGTTATTAACATCGAGCTTATCAATGCTCATTCTTCTTCTGCCTCTGGCTCAACATCAGCTTCATTACCAGAGTTTGGTTCCTCTGGTTGGGGATTCTGGTCTGCTTCCAGAGAATCCTAATAAAAGAGGGAGCCTGTGAAGTAATTATGTACCCTCTTGAAAGGATCGCCTCTCGGCGATCAACGTTCGAACTTTTCCATCTTCGTCAACATACTTCATGACTTGATGAAAGTAGAGGGGATGATGGAGTTGCGATGAATCCATGGTCATCCCAGCAGCAAGTTATACGAAGTGTCGACGTCAATAACATAGCACGTCACCTCAAACCTCAGGTCTCCAATCTGGCATTTGAGTTTGATCTTTCCTATCGGATGCGTACCATTGAATTAAAGCCATAGATGGTAGTCTAGGTGGCGTTCAATCGATGAGTAGGGATTTTCAAGTGCTGCATAACCTGGTAGGGCATGATTCTCAACGCGGATACTGAATCCATCTGAATGCAGCTCACGATCCAAATGGACCCTGTGAAGTACAAGGGCCTATCATGTTTCCCCTTAACCTGCATGTCGTCTGGAGTGAAGGTTATGCAAGGGACATATTGAGAGGCGTGAGGCAATTTTCTTCATTTCCTCCTTTGGTTTAGCCAAAATCCGGGTTATGATGGCCTCAGATCAGCTAAAACTTCTCTAAGAGCTTCCCTTGTTGACTTGGATAGTCTCAGGAGCTCATAGAGGGTGATCCTGGCCAAGATGTTGGCCAGCTGAGCCAAAACATCAAAGCGGTAAGGTGTTAAGGATGATCCCTCCGCTTTGTCTTTTGGGAGTTGGCGTACTGAAGCTCCTTTTGCTTCACGGGTTGTTTCGTGGATTGCTTGGTTGGCTCTTGAGTCAGCTTGGACGGACTTGCCACCACTTCATCGTACTTCTTCAAGTACGACTGACCCGAATGAGTCCCTGCTACAAGCGATGCATTCGGCTCTGCAGCAAGAACGATTGTCTCCTCAAAATCAGTTAGCGAGGGGACGTCGGTTTCTGCTTCCCTAGAGGAAGCACACACCACATTACAAGACGAGGCTTTTGCTTTGCCTCCGGACTCCCTGCTGGTAACAGTAGTCCACTACTGGCCTTCTATGAGGTCGGGATGAACCCACATGGTCTCTCCTTGAGGAGTAAGAACATGTACGGGACCTTTCTCCCGCTAGTGGTGTGGATCTGTATTGATCACCCTTAGTTCCCATTTCGGAATGGGAACCACTCCAGCTAGCATTGGAGGTTGTACCTTCTTCTGCTCCAGGCGGAGCTTGAGCACCTATACATCAATCAAAAGTTGAAGGATGTCTTTGAAGATGTAGCAACTCTTGGTAGGGTGTCCTAGCATCCTGTGGTACAAGCAGTAATTGGGATTGTCAGTCTTCCCCACCTCCTCAGGACGTCTAGCTTCAGGAAGCTTCAGTCTGTTGCTCTTGATAAGTAACTTGAATAACGAATCAACATGCTCGCTCTTGAAGGAGTACTGCTTGTTGGCGCGTGGCTGGCTTGAAAAGCTACCACCTCTATCCGGTTGGAGCTTAAAGGAAGACTTCGTTTGTCGCCAGTGTGTCCTTCCTTTTAGCTTGAAAAGACGCTTCCAACACGCGCCTTGTCGACTTCTCGGGTTTGGGCATGCCTTCTTCTACCTTAACTCCGGCGACGATCTCCTCTACTTGCTCGCCTTGCTGCACTAAGTGCTTTCAGGTATAGCTCTCAGCCACTCCTATCAGAGATAAGAGTGAGGTTTGTAAATTGTGGCGGTTGTCTTTACCAAGGTAGCATGGGTCATACTGCTGGAACATCCGACTGCCATGTTCTGAAATCTCTCCACAAACGCTTTAACCGGCTCTCCTTTTGGTTGCCTAGTCATCAGGAAAGTTGGCATAGTAATCTCTAAACTATCTTCGAAGAAATGGGTGAGGAAAAGCTTCTCCAGATTACCCCAGTTCTTGATAGAACCTTTGGGAGCTTCATGAACCACTCAAAAGTAATCCCTTTCAGGGTGCCGATGAACAAACGTCAGGATGGCATCGTTTGATACTACATTCCCAGTTTGACACTTGTAGTATATGTGTTGGTTCGGTGACCCCTTGCCGTTGAAGGCCTGTAGGGTCGGAGCTTTGAACTTAGGAGGGTACGGGACAAGATCCCACTCGGTCGGGTACGGCTGGACCGCTGCTTCTTGTCGGCCCTTCCGGTTGGCGAGGGCTTTGAGACGCTTCTCCAGCTCACTCATCCTCTTTGAGTGATCACTTCCAGTTTTTGAACCCTCTTTTTCTTCAGGTGGGTCTCCAGATTCTCAAAGTTGGTGTTCCTACCGTCGTAATCTTCAGCGTCAGAGTCTTCACCCTCATGGCCTTTTCCCTTGCTTGAAGACCCTTTTAGTCTTTGACTTCTTCTCTTTCATAAGCAGCTTGGTCAACATCTACTTAAGAGTGTCGATAGCTTCTTGTTGAGCACGGATCATATCGAGTTGCTCCCTCTGAACATGGGCTTGCTGTTCAAAGCACCTGACCATTTCTTTAGGAGTGCTTGCCATATATGTGAAAGCATCTCTCTCCAAAAGAGTTCGAGGCTTGTGATTCCGCAATGGCAGAATATGCTTCACTTAATTCAATGCCCTGAGCTTATGCACTCTAATTTATTGAAGCAATTGTATCGGTCAGAGTGCGGGTATAATATTGGTACATCCCTTCTTGTTCAGCATCAGACTGGTCAGAGTTGACTAGTGGCTACTTCCCTTAGTCATGTTTGGCATAGTGCTTGGACCCACAATGTTTGCAGTGACTTCAGGGTACTCCGTATCAGAGAAGGTGCTCTTCTTGCGGGAGCGATGCCTCTTGGCCGAGCGGGAGACTGGCGCTGCTGATAACCGGTTGAACACCGGCTGTTTGCTTGCATGTGAGCTGCAATGGCATTCAGAAAGCACCCTGTGATGAGTTGTTCACAGCAGCATTGTGGAGTGATTTGATAAACACTCTTCTTTGTCAAGTAATCTCTTAGATTCATTGCCAGGGAATCAAAGAGATCAACGTTGAATCTTTGAGGATAAGGACTTCCCGGTTCAGCTCTGACCTTAGCCGTCAAAGAGTGAACGTGATTCTTCTATCGTAACTCTAAAACGCAGGTCTCAGAGACGCGGGGCTGCGAGGGTCATTCTATGCAGAAGAGACGCGAGTCTTGCGTTTTGACACAAAAATGTAGGTCTCGCGTTTTTAAGAAGAGACGCGAACCTCGCGTTGCTGAACGTTGCGTCTGTGAGGTAAAACGCGAGCCTCGCATTCTAATATAGAAATGCGGGCTTCGCGTTCAGTTACAGAAACGCGGACCTCATGAGCTCCGCGTTTTGATATAAAGACGCATGCCTCGCGTTTTGATATCGGGCCTCGCGCTCTGGCTGGGAAACGCGAGCCTTGCGCTCTAATGCAGAGACGTGGGTCTCGCGTTGAGGATCTGAGATGCGAATATCCCGCTGCTCAAAAGAAACGCGGGCCTAAGCCCCGCGTTCTGAACAGATGGCTTTTTCAGCTTCTTCTATTTGTTGTCAACGTGCGCAACGCCTTTGCCGACGTTCAGCATTCCGGTTACGCTTCATGGGTTGTAATCTCCGGTAACCTGGAGTTGATGAATCTAGAGAGGAAAGGTATGGCCAGTTGGCCTTCATCATCATTGGCCTCACGGGTCTCGTGGGAAACATTGACGCGGGCCACGTGGGCGATGCGACCAGAAATGACACTGTTTGCGCAGGTCATTCTTGGAGAAGTCTCCGAAAATACTTAAGAGAGGATCTCCGAGGAGACCCTACGGTATTGTCGCGTCGCTTTGGGGCTCTTGGAGCCATAAGAGAGACTCCTCGTACTTCGCCTGATCGAATTCAACGACAAGTGATTCGACCATCTTTCTCACGAAGTTGACGTTACCTTACACAACTTGCTCGTCAGATGAGAAAGTCAGCTTCCCTAGCTGAGTCGCCATCTCTTGTTCGTGTCGAAAAATTAAAAATATTGCAAAGTTTTTAATGAAAAATTACAATAACTCAAAATCCAATTACAAGAAAAAGAAGATATTCAAACTAAAATCTCCTCTTTGTTTAATGTAGGGCTCTTCACGTGGCGGTGGAAAGTGATTCTTGTTCTCCGTTGACCGGTTAAACGTCAAGCTTCTTCGGGATCTCTCTCTTTGGACCACTGACGGAGTAACACAGCTCATATCGAATGAAATCTCAAAGAGATTTAAGAAAACCTTGAACGCAACAAGTTTTTTTTAAAAAGAGCAGCTTGCCAACCAAAAATTCCTCACCACAGCCCCCTTTCAATAGCAATCTTAGCTATTTATAGGGTGCTCCAGGGGTAAAATTATCCCCTAGAATTTTTCTATAACATGAGTTAACTCCCCTCATTACGTGGGCAGTAACTGACCTAGTAATAAGGGCAGTTAACACTGAGACGCAGGGTTATCCCGTAGTTGAAACGTGGGACTTCAGGGCCGCGTTCTTGTGCAGACACAGATGTGGCTAACAACCATATTTGAACTGAGACGCGGTCTTTGTTGAACTTCGCGTTGAAGCTGAGACGCGAGCCTCGAGCGAGCTCCACGTTGATGCTGAGACGCATGCTTGAGTGAGCCTCGCGTTTTGATATTAAACGCTGGCTTTTATTAGCCTTTCGTTTAGACTTGAACGCAGGCCTGAATCAACCTTGCGTCTGAAGTATGAGCTCTGCATTTAATGACTTGTCTCCAGTGATTTTTTGACAGTCTACAGTGATTAAGGGCTATGAGCTCTTTGTGCCCATTTTTCCGCTTCCTCATACAGTTTGGAGGATTTCTCCTTTTTTACATAATGAAAAAGCTTTCAGCAGTGACTCACTCATTTAGTCCGCAGGGAGAGGTGGGGCAAATTGATTGTTAATCTCCCTGATAGCGACCACGGGTGAAGCACTCAACCATCGTTCGAGTTTCTGGTCCTTAAATGTGGGAGCGTTTTGACGGTCAGGTCCGAGGGGCCCATTACCCATGGTATTGAATTATCCTCAGAAAATTCATGAAACTGGCGAACAAATTGCTTAATATCCACAACATTCACAGCTGGAGTTGGCAGTTGGACTCTCATAAGCCTGTGGTGCCGCCAGTTGTTCTCAAAGATAAGTCCGAAGTAGATGGTGTAGCGTCATCGACTCTCGACGCTGCCACGAAAGAATCTAATGAAGAAGAGTTCCTGCCCGAAGAAGTTGAGGGCGAGTCTCAAGCAGCTGCTGCCCTTCAGAGGCGAAGAGAGCGAGGGAAAATCACCTGCTCGTACCAGCTCCTGAAGAGGAAAGGGTCCGAGCCGATCTACCAGATGCTAATGATGTAAGTATCAACTTTTACTCCTTTTTTATTATTACAGTTCCTATTCATATCCGTGATTCACAGGGTGCCCCTGACGTTGCTTACGAATCCGATGATGAGGCAATGAGTAGAGAAATGCAACAGCTTCACAGTGGCTTAGTTTCAGATAAGTCGGGCTCCAGAGACATCGACCGAGATATTGATTCCACGTGTCGTCGAGCGTTCGGAAGGGTCTTTGATTAGGGATCCTTCCGAGTCCCAAGGTGGTGATATGCCATCCTTACCAAGTGCGTGGTCTTCGAAGAAAGCTGCAATATGCAACAGCTGAAAGAGGGTTCACTCCTGATTGGGAATGACACAGAGCCATCTCCTGGACACTGGAAGAGATTCAGGAGTTGTTAATGGCACCCCATAAACAGAGACCAGGAAATGTCTCCGAGTTCAGAAAGATGCAATCGGTTGTGTTTTCTCGTACCGAAAAGCCGTTGGATGCAGAATAATGGCTAATAGATACAACAAATCTTATGAAGGCAGCCCAAATCTCAGACGAGAACCAGGTAAAAGTGGTTAAGATATAACTAAGAGATGTGGTAAGAACTTGGTGGCTGACAGAGGAAACGAGACTAGAAAAGCCCATTAGTTGGGACCAGTTCTCGAAGAGTGTTTATGAAAAAAATTTCCCTAAGACGGCACAGAAGAAAATGGAAGAACAATTTATCAGATTGTAGTTATCAGATTGCAGCAGGAGGATCGAACAGTGAACGAATATGATGCGGAGTTCCTAAGACATAATCGGTTTGTGTCGTACATGGTGGCTGACGAGAAGAACCGAGCAAGTAGATTCTAGCAAGCCCTGAAGATGAAGATCCAGATGTTTCTTGTACCCCAATAGCTCAAGAAGTATTCTCAGGTTCTCACCATCGCTCGAGAAGTAGAGCGGGAACTAGAGAAGAACTAGGATAAAATGCAGAAGAGGTTGGTGAAGAGGCCCTCTCACTTAATAGATGGAGAGAACTCAGTCATGCTTGTTAATGTTCCACTGACAAACCAATCATTCCAACCTTCTCTTCCTCAGTCAGTATGCAATTTCTGCCATAAGCCTGGACACTACAAGCGTGACTGTCGAATGACAAACCAACTATGCTTAGCCTATGGGACCGAGGGTAATTTAATAAGAGTTTGTCTATTCAGAAAGATAGGAAATATCGCACCGATCTAACCAACACTTCCAACACCACCAGTGAGAGAGAACCCAGGACCCATTGGCAGAACTCCATTTCTTTCCCAGCGATATTTTTTTCAATCAGGCACAGAGAAAACCAAGGGCTACAACAGGTGGAAGAAAGAGGCAAACGTATAATTGGACAAAAGAAGGGAGCCCAGATATCAGATAGAGTAGGAACAGAAGGTAATGCCCAATATCCAGAACCTGAACCATGAAGGTGCCACCCATAATTGTTAACCTAAATTATCATGTCCTGAGTTGGTAAAATTTTCTTTATTATAACCACTTTATCGTACTATTATCACCAATCTTAATTTTTTCGTGTTCACCCTCTTTTGCATGTTGTCCCTATCTCTTCCGTGTTCGTCCCTTTTCCATCTTTTCCCATTTCAGTTCCTGTAGCATTTATACCAACTTAAAATATAGGCAGACTATTGAGGTAGCGACAGGACAGATGTGATCCCTCTCACCCTGTTCTGGCATTTTTTTGATTCTAGTACACCGTGTTATCTCATATCAGACAGTTCTTCGGCTTCACATTCTATTCTTATATGTATGGACGCATCACGGTGATCATTACAGGAAGTAGGGTAGCCATTACTTATGTAATCAGACAGACTGTATCACTGCACGGGGCGCGTCAGTATAAAACGAATTTTTTTGGATTAGGACTTCTGTCAGACAGGGCTACGGTATTATCTCTTTATATTTTTCTAGGAATGATCGTAATCTTTTCTATCAACTTCACAGAGCTCGGGTATTTTCAGAAATGATCTGCTGTAGAGTTGACATCGAGAAAACAACATTCATGACTCATTCGGTTAGTATGAATTCTTGACCATGCCTTTCAGAGTCGCAACGCCCAGCAGTTTTTATAGATTTAATGAGCCACGGATCCCACTAGCCTCGCCAAGCGAAAGTCGTGTACTATCCAAGCGAGCTCAATCAGGCGTGGGCTTTGCTGCACCCTGGCACTTAGCATTTAGCGTCGTGTTATGCGCTGGCTTCGCCGTGCGAGCTTCGTAGAGCATTAGCTCCGCCGCACCCTAGTGCTTAACTCCTGATGTTGTGTTACGCAATGGCCTCACCTGGTTTGGCTTCACTCGTGGACAGTTCTGTTAGTGTTTGACACTCTAGCCTCGTTCCCCAGATTTCTCCCGGCTAACATATTTTCATGGATTTAACGAACCGGATTTTCTCGCTGTATATAAACAAATTTATCGTAGTCTTTATTGACAATATATTCGGCCAACCTTGCAGGACTTAGGTATTCTTTACGTAATTAATTCAGAGTCGGGATTATCATCCAGAGGGCAGTTCTTATAAATTCCCGGTTATACCTTTCAGAGTAATTTGCGCCAACAATTGAAACTCGTTATTATTGGTTTTTCTTTATTTATCTGTGATTAGTTTATCGGGTTTTCTCTACCTATGGTATTATAATCAACTTCCAGAGTAATAGAGAATAGGCAACACATCTATAATCTTATTACACTCTTCGTCGAGAATAGCTTCACGATCAGCAGAGTAAGTATAAGTTCTGAACGGGTAAGTATCGTATTCCTGGGTCTCGTCGTTTCAAAAAGAAGTAATCGTCGTTGATTCTAACAAAATTCAGGCAGTGAAGTTTGGCCAGTTCCTAAGACAACTCATCTTATATTATTCAAAGTGGATTTGTTTTCAGAAGTTTCAGTAGTATTCTTCGTAAAAGATATCAGATCAATAGTGATATGATACAGTCCGAAGTTATATACAGTAGGAAATGCAGAAGGCGTCTAAATCTTGAGTTCGTCAGTTTTAAGTATTACCCTTAGCTATTTGTATCCTAATTGGTATAATCCTCGTCCCTATCTTTTTTATGTTCATCTTCCCCATATTAAAATTTTGAGGACGAAATTTTTATAAGGTGGATAGAATGTAACACCCTATTTCCGGAATAGGTACTCAGATACGTATTCTAATTTTCCAATCATATTCTTTTGATTTTCCCTCGTATTTAATTTTATTTTACGATTATTCATATCATAGTTCGGTATTTGGATCCGAATTCCTAGATTCCGAATCAAGTCGAGTCTGAACTAGGAACCTGCTCCCAGTGTATTGATCGATTTGACCTTTCTGATAATCAGATTTGATCGATTTCAGTTTCAAACATTGTTTTCTAATATTTTAGATTTTTTATGATTTTTTAAATTTTTTTAAATTTAAATGTAAAATCTTCAAAACTGGTATCGACCAATGCCGCCAATCGATTCTCAGATTTTTAATTTACAAATTAAATTGAATTTCTAGAAACTACTTTTATATTATTTCTTGGAATCACATTTTCTATCTAAATACGTTTTTGGAGATTTTTCTGAATTTATCAGAATTTGACCGGATTTGGAATCGCCTGGTATCGCCAATTGATTCTAAGATTTTTAATTTGAAAACGGAATTGAATTTCTAAAATTTGATTTTACCATATACCTTAAAATAATATTCATCTAAAAATAATATTTTATTATTTTTAGAATTTTGGGGATCGTTCTGAGTTACTTCATTTTTCGGGCTTTTCTACTTTTTCAGTGTTTCCCAGAATTTTATCCAAAATTTTTTCTATATTTTCTAATTTTTCTCCTCCGCTAAATCTTTTCCTTTTCTTTTCTTCCTTTTTCTTTCCTCAGAGAATTCTCAGTCACTCAATAAATATCCCCCAACCACTTTTTCTCTCTGCTCATTTATGACGAGTACCTCAGCTCGTACCAAGACACGGGCCTGACCTTCGCGTCTGAGCTCAGCCCAGCTGAGACGCGGATCTCATTTTGAGAGACGTGAGTCTCAGTTAATGAGACACGGATCTCATTTTCACCACACCCCCTGATGAGGACATCATGCCACCGCCCAGGAGCAGGTTCGATCGAGTATACTTCAGGAGGCGACGCGCTGGTCTTCTATGGCTTTAGATGGGACTTGTTTCAGACTTTATTGATAGCAGATGTTTTTACCTTTATTTGTTTTCCTTTTATTTTTGTTCTTTTGTGGACGTTTAGTACCACATCGGTTATTTTCCAGTAGTCCTCTTTTGTAAAGCCTATATAAGGCCCCTTAAACTATTGGAATGGATTATTGAATGATTAAAATTTTCACAAATTATCTGAGTAATTCTTGAGTCTCTTTTGCTCTCGAGTTTAGGGTGAGAAGCCCGTGCAAGGGGTGGAAGCCCAAATTTTATCTTTCCTCAGATTAAATCTCAGTTACGATTTGAAGGTGATTGCGATCCAGGTGGTTTTACATCATTTTGGTATCAGAGCACCGGTTTTTTCAATCCCCTTCAATTATTGGCTTTTCCAAATTTTTTTTTTTCAAGCTCCTAAACCCTAGATCTATCCCGTTCCAGATTTAGATCTATTTCTCAAAAAAAAAAAGGAATGCACTGTTTCAAAAAAATATATATATAGTGAATTCATCGTCGAAAATCCTGAAATTTCCCAACCCCACTGTTCATCTTCTTCTTCAATCCCGCCGCGCCTCTGCCGCCGTCGACACCCCAGAGCTCAAATCCGAGGCCACCGTTGCCCGTCCACCTTCTCAACCTCCACGAACTCACGCCGCCATCTCCTCCGTCATCGCCAAAGCTTTCCCACCTTACTCTTACCCTCGACGACCCAAATCGAAGACGATCCAGGACTACGCCGCCGCCACCATCGCCCGTCAAGTCTCTGCCAACCGCCGCCGCCTCGATCTGCCCTCGCCATCGGCGAACTCCACCAAATTCAGCCGGATCTCCACCGACAACATCCCAGATCTCATCGCCGGCGCTCCCCACCTCTACCAGACGCCATCATCATCACCGACATCCACCACCGCCCTGTTTTCCCGCCGCCTTCAACGATCCATCCAAGCCATCCCCGCCGAGCCCACATCGCCAACAAACAACCGCCGAAGAAGCTCCAGCGAACCCGATTCTAGATCTGCCATCGTCGCCTTCGTCACAGTTCCTTCGCATTCGAGGCCAAATCTCACCCCTCCGACCACAACGTTGCCTGATCTCCTCTTCGATTGTCGCCCTTGAAACTCGCAATCGGGGGTCGAAAGGACCTCGTCGAAGTACCACCGCCTTCATCGGAGCTCCTTGACGCTCCCTTAGAATCGTCGGAGCTCCCTGTGCTGCCGGATCCTCTCGAAGAACCCCGGTTTAGCTCCTCCGATCGCGCACCATCTGCGTCGCCAGGTCTCCAATCGCCGCCGCCGCCTTTCGTCGCCGTCCCTTGCCCTAGCCGCGGGAGCGAGTGAAGGAGTTGGGTGTCGGGTGAGGGTCTCGCCACACCCGCCAGGCCTTTAAAAGAGGCGAGCCAGTTTGAGTTGGATCCAATCCAACCCAAGTCCGGCCCAAGCTGAGCAGCCCTGAACCGGGTCTGGTTCAACGGGAATTCAAACCAGATCAAGTCTGGTTCGGTTCAGTTCAGTTCAGATACAGACCAGATCTTCCAGAGGTCGTTCAGGACTCGTTTCAAGTCCGAATTGACCCGTTTTCGAGGCAGTAAATTCGCGACGACCAGTACTACACGCCTACAGCAGAATCGTTCAGGTTTGAGTTACGGTCGTCTTCCCAGGTAACTTTGAATATTCTGTCAGTTATTCCAGCCATTTAAATTAAATAGCTGGTCCTTCCAATCTGTCGCATGATAGAATTTATTGACTGTTACCCACTATATAAGTGAGTTGTGTGATTCTGATCTTGAGTGGTAACCGACCTAATATTAATTGTGCAACTAAATTAATTTGAATCTGTGATTACTTGATATATCTTGAAGTTAACTGTATCAGCACGTGTCTTTATCACTGTCTCCACATTATAATTTTCTTAATCACGTGTTAATCTAAGTAGCTTAAAAATTTAGTATTATCTTTCACCATTCTAATCTCTAACTCCTCCTGCATAACATACATATTCTAAGGACAGCTTGCATTTAGGGTCAGTGAGAATCTTGCATGCCTACTAGAAGTGGTAGAACTTTTTCTATAGGCAAAACTTCAGCACCAATGGACCCTAGCATTCATGATACCCTTAACACTATCCTACAAAAGATAGAGAGCATGGACAGACAACTACAAGAAGTTAAGGATCAGGTTGATGTCAACTGTAGGGATCTAGCAACCAGAATTGGTAGGCTAGAAACCAATAGGAGAAGAATCAGGGAGGATGAGAGTTCTCGAAATGACAGTAGGTCTCCTAGGCGTGAGCGAGGCCATGACAGTAGGTCTCTTAGGCGTGAGCGAGGCCCACCTTACCGGACAACTGATGCCGATGCCCAGTATATCAGGAGCGTTAAAGTTGATGCTCCTTCTTTTGACGGGCGTTTAGACCCTCAGGCCTATATCGATTGGCAGTTGGCCATGGACCGATATTTTCGTTAGCATGACATGTCTGAATCAAGAAAGGTTCGATTGGCCGTTATGAAATTAACAGGACAAGCTGGGCAATACTGGGAAAATTTAGAGAGGATGATGAGGTACAGAAGGGAAGACCCCATGGACACTTGGGAAAGCATGAAAAAGAAGCTTATGATGAAGTATGTTCCACCATCATTCAGTCAACAATTGTTGGACAAATGGAATCGATGGACCCAGGGAAACAAATCAGCTGCTGACTACATTGCTAAGTTTGATGAATATCTGAATCGGTGTGGAGCTATTGAGTTAGAATCTCCCGAACAGACCCTATCTAGGTTTAGGTCCGGTCTTAGGGATGATTATCGCCGAGAGCTCATTGCTCGAGGCATCACGACTCTAGAACAGGCGTATCAGCTAGTCACCGACTTAGATGAGTCTAGAGGATCTTATTTTAACCGAAGTAACTTTAAGGATAACTCTAGAACCACCACTACTGGTCAGCCAAGCTTCAACCGAACACTTCCTACCCCAAGTAAACCTGCCTCCAGTTCCTCTAGCGTCAAACCAGCAGGTCCTTCTGGTGCAAAGCCCTTTGCATCCGAGAAGAGAACGGTAAGTGAACCAGGAAAAGTCAACCCTAGAACCCAATGCTACAGGTGTCAAGGGTATGGTCACCTCGCCAGCCAGTGCCCGAGTCAAACCAAAACCCTCTTTGTCGAAGTTCCCATTGAAGATATGGAAGGAGAGGATGATGGAGAAGTGGTGCACCAACAAGACGATGACTCGGATGCCTCTGTCGAAGAGTATGAATTTAATGGGTGCATCCGAACTGTGGAAACGACGAGCTTACCTCTTAATGTAGCTCGCACCCAATTAGGAGTGGTTAGATGTACTTTAACCCAGCCTGAACCACTCAACGACTGGAGAAGGACTGCCATATTCCAAACTTGCACAAAAATTGGCAATAAGAACTGCAAGGTAATAGTGGATAGTGGCAGCTGCATCAACGCTGTGGCATCAAAGTTAATTACCACCTTGGGGATGACACCGGTGAAGCATCCAAACCCCTACAAAGTTACATGGATCGATGCTACATCTATCGATGTTCAAGAGAGATGTCAAATTCCCATCCAGTTTGCCACATACACAGAAAATGTGTGGTGTGACATACTACCCATGAATGTAGGTCATATCATTTTGGGTCGACCATGGTTATTTGACCTAGATGTGACCATACATGGACGTACCAATCAGTGTTCGTTCGTCCATAATGGGAAAAAGGTGAAGATTATGCCAAATCAACCGAAGTCGCCAACCCGAGAGAAAGAAGCTGATAAAGGGAAAGATAAAGTGGACGTTATAAATCCAAAAAAAGGGTTGATAAGGGCAAAGGTAAGATGGAAATGAATTTGATTAGCCACGATCAACTTGAAAAGAGCTTGCAGGATGGTTCTACTTGTTATGCTCTCGTGGCTCGAGAGGCTAGCCGGGATATCGAGGAGCAGATTCCTGAGCACATCAAGCCAATTCTGGAGGAGTTTTCCGAAACCCTTCCACAAGATCTACCAGGTGAGTTGCCCCCTATGCGAGACATTCAACATGCTATTGACTTAGTCCCAGGAGCAACTTTACCAAATTTGCCCCACTATAGAATGAACCCAACTGAACATGCGGAATTGCAACGGCAAGTAGAAGAACTACTTGACAAGGGGTTCATCAGAGAGAGCTTGAGTCCATGTGCGGTTCCCGCACTTTTGGCGCCAAAGAAGGATGGCACATGGCGTATGTGTGTGGATAGTCGTGCAATCAATAAAATTACCGTCAAGTACCGTTTCCCTATTCCCCGTCTTGATGATATGCTGGATCTGATGTCAGGTGCCACAATCTTCTCCAAGATTGATCTTAAGAGCGGGTACCATCAAATTAGAATCCGACCCGGGGATGAATGGAAAACCGCATTTAATACTAAGGATGGGTTATATGAATGGTTGGTTATGCCATTTGGACTGTCCAATGCTCCAAGCACCTTCATGAGAGTAATGACCCAATTGTTTCGACCGTTTATCGGTAAGTTCGTGGTGGTCTATTTTGATGACATACTGATCTATAGCCAAACCCCGGAGCAACATGTGGGTCATCTGAGGCAAGTCCTCTGCACACTCCATGCTGAGAAATTTTACGCAAATCCAAAAAAGTGTGCTTTTTGTATAGACAGGGTTATCTTCCTAGGATTTGTGGTTTCCTCCGAGGGGGTTTCCGCAGACCCTGAGAAAGTGAAGGCAATAACCGAGTGGCCACAACCCCGGACGATCAGGGAAGTCAGAAGTTTTCACGGGTTAGCCACTTTCTACCGTCGGTTCATCAAGAATTTTAGTGCTATCATGGCACCTATCACTGACTGTTTAAAGAGTGAGGTGTTCCAGTGGACTCCTGCTGCCTCCAAAGCTTTCGCTGAAATAAAGAAGATGATGACGGAAGCTCCTGTAATGCGTCTCCCTGATTTTTCAAAAGCTTTTGAAGTAACTTGTGACGCATCGGGACTAGCAATAGGTGGTGTACTGAGTCAGGAAAACCACCCGGTTGCTTATTTCAGCGAAAAATTAAATGATGCCCGTCAACGCTACTCCACTTATGATAAAGAATTTTATGCGGTTGTACAGGCGTTGCGCTACTGGAGACATTAACTGTTGCCACAGGAATTCGTGTTGTACTCAGATCACGAAGCGTTAAGGTATCTCAACTCCCAGAAGAGATTAAACGCGAGGCATAGCAAATGGGTGGAGTTCTTGCAGGATTACACTTTTGTTCTCAAACATAAAGCAGGCATCGAGAATAAGGTCGCTGATGCGCTGAGTCGACGTGTCACGATCTTGGTGGCAATGAGCACAGAAGTGGTTGGATTTGAGAAATTAAAGGAGGAGTATGAATCACGTCCCGATTTTGGGAACATTTATGTCACGTTACGAGACGGCCCTGTTCGTGAGATGTACGGTTTTCTCCTTCAAGACGGTTATCTCTTCCGATTCCGTAAGTTGTGTATTCCCCGTACGTCCCTCAGGGATTTTCTCTCTTGGGAACTACATGCTGGAGATCTGGCGGGACATTTCGGTCAGAACAAGACAATTGAGGCCGTTGAACACCGATTCTACTGGCCGAGTCTGAAAAGAGATGTTTCTAAAGTAGTTAGCCAATGTCGCACGTGTCAATTGGCCAAGCAACAAAAGCAGATTGCCGGACCTTACACTCCTCTTCCTGTACCTAATTGCCCCTGGCAAGACGTGAGCCTAGACTTCATACTAGGACTGCCTAAAACTCAAAAAAAGCATGATTCTATCCTAGTGGTAGTTGACCGATTCTCTAAAATGGCTCACTTCATCCCGTGTTCCAAGACCTCAGATGCGTCACGAGTTGCTGTCTTATTCTTTGATCATATCGTAAAGTTGCACGGGATACCTAAAACCATGGTGTCTGATAGGGATGTTAAGTTTGTTAGCTATTTCTGGAAAACACTTTGGCATAAGATGGGCACCAAACTGAAATTCTCAACCGCCTTTCACCCACAGACAGATGGTCAAACCGAGGTAGTAAACAGATCGCTAGGAAATCTCCTCAGGTGTCTAGTTGGAGAAAATTTAAAAACTTGGGATCTCATTTTGCCCATGGCTGAATTTGCATATAACGGATCTGTTAATAGGACTACGGGTCTCAGTCCTTTTGAAATAGTAAACGGTTTTAAGCCCAGGCAACCCATTGATTTAATTCCCATGGCTCATCATCATTCTAGGGTATCAGACTCTGCATCAGCATTTGCATCCCATATCCATGCATTACACGAGGAAGTCAGAGACAAGATAATGAAAAATAATACTGATTATAAAGCTTCTGCAGATCTACATCGCCGATTAAGGTCTTTTAATGTCGGAGATTATGTGATGGTCCGCATGCGACCCGAACGGTTTCCACCAGGAACCGTGAAGAAATTACACGCGCGAAGTGCAGGGCCATTCAAGATTATTAAGAAAATCAATTCAAATGCTTATGTGGTGGATCTCCCACCTGACTTTGGCATTAGTTGCACCTTTAATGTTGAGGATTTGGTTCCTTATCGAGATACTTTTGATACCCCTTCTGATCCATTTGTGGATGAGCCAAGCCGAGACCTTCTTTCTGAGAGCCCCCACTACCTCCACTTCCCCCTAAAATGTCCTATGCAACAGAACATATAGATTCTATCTTGGATGATCAGATTATCTCTACTGGAGATGGAGGGACGAGACGCTATCTCATTAAGTGGACGGGAAAACCTGATTCAGAAAATTCTTGGATTACTGAGAAAGACCTCCAGCATCTTGATCCTGATCGACTGGAGCACTATCACAGCAGACAGCAGTTCTGTCCCCCACACTCGACAGGGTCGAGTTCCTTCCACCCGGGGGTAATTGATGAGGACATCATGCCACCGCCCAGGAGCAGGTTCGATCGAGTATACTTCAGGAGGCGACGCGCTGGTCTTCTATGGCTTTAGATGGGACTTGTTTCAGACTTTATTGATAGCAGATGTTTTTACCTTTATTTGTTTTCCTTTTATTTTTGTTCTTTTGTGGACGTTTAGTACCACATCGGTTATTTTCCAGTAGTCCTCTTTTGTAAAGCCTATATAAGGCCCCTTAAACTATTGGAATGGATTATTGAATGATTAAAATTTCCACAAATTATCTGAGTAATTCTTGAGTCTCTTTTGCTCTCGAGTTTAGAGTGAGAAGCCCGTGCAAGGGGTGGAAGCCCAAATTTTATCTTTCCTCAGATTAAATCTCAGTTACGATTTGAAGGTGATTGCGATCCAGGTGGTTTTACATCACCCCCACTTGTGTGTATCTATATATATATCCGCATTTGAGTTGGAGAGAGAATGAGTGGGATATAATATATATATATATGTATATTGTATCCCAATCCACTCACTCTCACCAACCAAAACGCGGATCTGACCTCCACGTCTGGGTTATTTATCACCAGACGCGGGTCTGGTTTCGTGTTCACACGTGGGTCTCAATGAGACGCGAGTCTCAATTTTATTAAACCTCACACTCTTAAATAAATGCTTATATAACATACTCTCTCTCCCTTTTTCATTTCCTTTCTTCCACCTTTCTTTTCTTCTTCAACCAGCGACAGCCCAACCTAACACCTGTCACCTCTCCCGGCTGGCGAGCCCCGGCGCCACCACTCCAGCCACCACAACCAACCCCCCAAACTCCTTTCTTTCTCGTCCTACTCCAAAATACCATCACCACCTACTCCAAAAACACCATCACCTCCTTCACCAAAGAAAACCCATAAATCACCAACTTCTCCACCACCACGACCACCACCACCATCACCAAACTTTCTCCTCCGCCGAGCTCTTCCATCCTATCCACTTTTCGGCTTCCGAAACGCCATTTCCAACAACTCCATTTTCACCCTTTTACAATCCTCTTGCACCCTATTCCTTTCCTCTCCTTGGCCCTCTGCCGCCAGGCCCCACCTGGTCGTGCCGCCGCTAGGCCGGCCGACCGACCCTATCCCTCTCCTCTCTTTTCCCTTCTTTATTCCCTTCTCTTTTCTTTTCTTTCTTTCTTATTTCTTTCCTTCTTTTTCTTTTCTTCACTCCCTCCACAGCCTACTCTCTCTCTCTCTCTCTCTCAATTCTCTCTCTATCTCAACCTCTTTCACGCCCTCACCTTCTCTCTATCTCACTACTACACTCTCTGTTCTCCCTCTCACTGATTCTGAATCTAATTCTCCCTCTCCCTACTGCTCACCCCCGCGTCTCTCCTTCTGGCTGCTGGACCGGAAATCCCATGTGCGCGCGCTTGGCATTTGAACGCGGGGCTCGCCAACCCCGCGTTTCTCCTTTTCTCTTCCCTCGGATTCTCTCTTCTTGTATTCTCTCTACATTTTAATATACATAATATATTTATTATATTTAATATAATTGAACTTGTTCACGCGTTAGTTACTTGGAGTTTCGGAGATCAGGAATTTCACGGTGTTTTTTTCGTATTTAGACGAGTATTCTAACTTTCGTTCTAAGTATACCCGCTTCATTAGGTTCATTTTTATTTATGTAATTGTACAGTTGTTGTATTGATGGATTTGTATTGTATCAGTGTTGTAATTATTTTGTATAAAAAATGTTAGTAATAATATAGGTGATATATATATATATATATTTGTTTCTGTGTATAGTACAAACACTCGTGCAGTTACTCCATAGTCCCTAGGCTTAACCACTTTGTGGTTTTACTATAACATCCAGATTTAGCCTCTCTGAAGTTTTTAAAGTCCTTTGGACTTTCTATATGCTATGCCTGGTAGGCGGACCTAGCATTAGCGCTTTACCGCTAACTTCGTTCGAGTGTAGTTACCCCGTGAGCACAGCTGTGTCGTGAGCGATAGTATGGCATTCATACGGATGCTTCGCCATGTGCGACAAGCGGTAACCACGTCGAGCATGATGGCGTTTAGTATCGTATGTTAGCTCCGCTCCAGCTTTGCTTAACTCCGCTTGGATGTTCGCTAGCTAGCTTACTTTCCCGCTTACATGCTTGAAAATTTAACTATATTTTTAATGATTGTGAAGAGTTTGAAACATGTACTTGTACTATTTTTTCAAAATTGTATTGTTTTTGTTGGCCCAAAGGCCTTCCACCCTAGTTTTGATGATGATTAACTCATGTAGTTATGTTTACTAATTATCTTGTGATTTTAGTTACAGATCATTGATCAAGATATTAGTTGGTGATTGCTTCAAAAAGAGGAGTTTGTAAGCCTTCACTTGGTGATTCCCGTGCCCGGGCATCAAGATCATACCTTTGCACTCGATGGATCACGTTTGGGATCGAGTCGTCTTGAAGATGGAAGATCGTCAAGAAGACTTAGGCATCCTAGTTTAGTTTAGTGTGTTTTAGATCCATGTGTAAAGATATGAATAGTTGATATGCTCAAGTGCACATAACACACACGTTTTATGTTTGGTTTTTGGTTTTCATGAATAGATTGATCAAAACAAGTTTACTTTGTTTTTATGTATATTAGATGTGCTCTATATACATACATGCTTACATGACTTATACAAACTTATTTTGACTATCCTATTCATGTATAGAAAAATCCAAGTTTGATAAAAATACATGTTTTGGTTTTTGGTAAAAATGTTAAAACACAAAAATAGTTCATATTGATTGATATTTGAGTTAAACTTTTTATCACATGTTTATATATCAATGCAAAATGATAAAACTATTTTTGGGTATTTTTACAAGAGATAAAAGATTTTTAGAAATATTTTTTAACATATGTTTCTGTCCCAGAATAGTGGCTGACAGGCCAGGTCGGCCGACCGCACGGGTCGACCGCACCTAAGGCCGGTCGACCCATGAGGTCGACCGACGTGCACAAGCCTGTGCACGTTTGGCAGCCACAGGGACGATCGGCCGGGCGGCTGACCGGACCTGAGAGCAGTGCTCTCTGTTTATTTGGGTCGACCGGGCGGTCGACCGGGTTGCCCCAACTGTCACATTTCTGACCGTTGGCGGTCGGCCGGGCCGGCCGACCGGTAGCCTGTCAGGCTGCCAGATCAGCCTAACAGCTAGTTTTGTTTTGGGGCTATAAATACCCCATCTCTTCATTGTTTTAACTAAGATTTCAAGAGCCAAAATTTCTCTGATATACAAGTGTTTTAAACAAGTTTTCAAAAGTGTTTTTGGGCTTTTAACTTCCAATCTTATTTGTTTTAGGTTTTTGGAAAAATCAAAGAAAAGAGTATTTTGGGAGATTTGTGTTTGTTCTTCATTTCCATTATCTTCAAGAGTTTTCCCAAGATTATTTCTTTGAGTTTTTGTTTTCCAAATACCTAGTTTTCCACACTTGAGCTTATCATACTATCCTATTCTATTAGGATCATTGTTTAGTGGAAAAAGAGATTGTTTGAGGTTGTTGAACCTCTAAGTTGTAAACACCTTTGCTCTTGTTGTATCCCTCTTTGGTAGAGGTTGATCGGGTGATTGGTTTGCTCCCTTTTTGGTAGAGGTTGAGTTGGTTGTTGTTTGCTCCCTCTAGTGAGAGGTGGAGTTGGTGTTTGTATCCCTCTTCGGTAGAGGTGATTGTGTTGGTTGTTGTTGTATTGGCTACGGGCCTACCCCTCGGTTGTGAGGCGGTGTTTGAGAAAGGAGTTCGGTACTCCCTTTGTTGTAACAAATCCTCCTCGGTGGAGGTTCCCTCGGTGGGAGATAGTGGATTGGAAATCCTACACGGTGGTGTAGGCAGGGATGTAGAGCTAGGGGCTCGAACCTCGAAACATATCTTGTTGTTAGCGTTTGATCCACTTGTCTCTCTAACTCTCTCTCTTTATTTTGTGCAAAGCATCATTCATTCATATCATATATTGCTTGTGTTGCCTTGCATCATTTATATTGTTCATCCTTATATGCTTGGCTTGCTTGTGTGTGTGCCTCACTTATACTTAACCACAAGAGCTTCACATAGCACCTCAACCCATATTTAGGGGAATCAAGAGGAGTTAGTCCAGAGCCCTTCACGGGGAATTCGGTTACACTTGTGTGTTGTATTAAGTGTGTTGCAAAATTTGCATTAGCTTCCGCATTTAGCGCATTTAGTTTCTAGATTAGCAAGTATACCTATTCACCCCCCCTCTAGGTGTGCTTTCATTGGCATTAGAGCACTTTCAATTGGTATCAGAGCCAACGCTCCTGATACTTAGGCTTAACATCCTAGGAGTGAGATCCATTTGTTTGCTAATCTACATTTGCATTTGCTTGTTTGCACACATATAGTTTACATCCATGGACTTCATGACCCCACCTATGTTTGACCCTTCCAACATCATTGTTTGGAAGATTAGGATGTCCGTTTATTTACAAACCCTAGGACATAAGGTTCACCTTGCCATTACCAAGGAATCCTACCTTAGTGATAGCAAGCATATATGGGCCAATGCACAAGCCCTTGAGGCCATTAGAAGCACATTACCCAAAGAATATCTTATACATGTTTCTAATATTGATTCCTCTTTTGTAGTGTGGAACAAATTGACAACCACCACCTCCGAGCTTCAAATGCCAATCCAACAAGAGGAGGAATCTAGTGGAGAATCCGAGCCACAACAATGCTTAATGATCCAAGGAATGACTCCCTTGAGGTACAATTGGAAACTCAACTAGATAGTTTTGATGCTAGTTCTTCATGTAATGATTTTGTTGATCTCATGCTTTAAATGAAGAACTATCTATTGTTTGTGAAAAACTAATAGAAAAATATAATGTTTTGAAAAAGAAAAGTCTAAGCATTAACAATGATAATAAAATTTGATTGCTAGACATGATGTTGTTTTGCAAGAGAAGGAGGAGATTTCTAATGAGAGGGACTCATTGAAATCTCAACTTGACCTTGCACTAAAAGAAAATGAATTTTTAAAATCTAAAAATAATTGACATGTTATTTTAAAGAAAAATGAAAACTTGTCTTCAAAAGTTGATTTTGTTTTAAAAGAAAATAATTCTTTTAAAAAGAGAAATTGATTTTATTTCAAAAGAATTAGAAATTTGTTTAAATAAAAATAAATCTTTGAAAAATGATATTGTTTCTCATGTTTGCCATGCTACGGTAGTATCACACACTTCACCTATTGCATGCCACACTTCTTCTTTAATTAAAAATGATATATCCATACTTAAGAAGAGTGTAGATTGTTTGGGCTCCACTTTGAGCCAATGTGTTGTTGGACATACGCGTTTGGAATCTTTGTTTCGAAAGAAACAAGTTTCATCTATTATGCATGCACACCCATCACGGCATACACATGCTCCTCACGGACACCATCACACCATGTATGCTCATGTGTACACTTGTACACATTATGGACGTAAGGGCCACCTTACTAAATTTTGCTTTGATAGATTACATAATGTAAATTTAGCAAATAAGTTTGTTTGGGTTAGAGAAGGTACTAACCCCCATGGATCCAATAAGAGATGGGTACCAAAGACCACCCCTATTGTTTATGATGTAGGTGTGGGCTCTCACATGACGTGAGAGTTACCGTACCTTGAAGTGGATGCGTTCCGTACTTAAAGGAGATCATTTGGATGCATCACTTTCAAGGGATGTTTAGTGGAGAGGACCACCATGTTTTAGAGACAAGGATAGTTGCCTTCTAGGTTTTGGTAACGATTCCTAACTCCTATTTATTGTTTTCATGCTTTTAATATTCATTGTTTATAGCATGTTTCATTATTTAGTGATTAGTATGAAAATGTCATGATAATTAGATTCTTGACATACATGTATAGTATTTGAGACACCCATGTTTAATATGGATTATTATTTTGTGTTCTCGTATTTGATTAGATATCATGTACATCATAAATCTAATAACATGTGGATATTCATAATAATCATGTTTATGTTTATCATGTTGATTTTTATCGTGTTTTGATGCTTCATGTTTAGATTACTTGTTTAAATGTTAGTTTTTATTAAGACTAGGATATATACTTGTGCATATAGTGGGCCACAAATAAATCTATATATGTTTGAGCTTGAATGCTTATTTGAACACATTAGATGTGCTAGTATAATCTAGTTTTGATGATCCATACATTTTAAACTTGTATTCCCATTTTTAGAATTGTTTTTATATTTATGTTTAACTTCATGTATATGTCTATTTTATCCAAATTATTGTTATACATATACATCCTTTTGAGCCACGTGCCTTCATGCATATATCTTTGTGGACTCGTTGTATTTGGATATGTATGTACACTTTAATTTGTGTAGGACATACATATACCTTGAAGATTAAATAAGTTTTGATGATTTTCATGTTCTCGTGTTTTAAGGAATATTAAGCTTAATTGCCAATTTTCATGACTATATGTTTCACATAACACTTGCACACTCGCCTTTTTTACAATGTTTCTCATGATTGTGTTTTTCATGAGTATGTTTGAGCTTAATGGATTTTGAATGTTTTAGTGCCACGTGGATTTCATGTTTCATGAAAAATATCTTTGTTTTATTCCTTACTTGAAGGATTTCGTACTAGTTTACAAATTTTTCATATAACTAGTTGCGATATTCTTCATTTTGGTAGAGTTTTTCAAACAAATCTTATTTTCAAACCTATTTTTGAAAACCCCTACCATCTATGGGAGGTTGGATGGGAGATCATGTTCATGAATGCTTTAAAATGAAAATCATTTAAAACTTGAACCATGATTGGGTGGTAGTTATATGAGATATACACTTGATCTTATTGTTATTTCAATTGGTATCATTGAAATTCTTTCAATTGGTATCAATTTTGATCCTCTTGTGTACTCATGAATTGTTTTATGTAAGTGAATTGAAAGCATACATTCATATAACACATAGTATTAGTTTTTAATTCCAAGAATATCAATTTCAATTGGTATCTATTTTCCATACATATATATGTTTGTGTTTATGCTAAGCTTGAGTTTCAATTTTGTTTCAATTCATTACTTTTAAATTGGTATCAAGCCTACGCATTGTTTTAGTTTGTATTTCATAAAGGGGGAGAAAATTCGATTTTCATCTTTCAATTGGTATTTGTATTCCACTCCCATACTTTATGATTGGAAAATTTAAATTTGGTATCATATGTTCAAAATGAAAAATATTTACAATTGGTATCAAAATTCTTGTTTAGACATTCAAATTTTATTATGTTTAATTTCAATTGGTATCAAGATTTTCATGTGTTTTGCTTAAAATTGGTATCAATATTTTTTTTGTTTGTTTCCTTTCAATTGGTATCAAGATGCTATTCTTTGACATATCTTCAATTGGTACCTTAATTGATTGTCACCCCTAATTGGTTTTGCTTTTGTTTTAGACAAAAAGGGGGAGAAAAATTTATTAGTTTGGTTTTGCTTTTACCCTTTTTATTGATGATTGTTTCTTTGTAATAAAAAGGGGGAGAAGATTTTGTTTTTGTTTTGATTGTTTACCCCTTTGTTGATGATTGACAAAAAGGGGGAGAAAGATTTTGAGTTTATAAGATTTATATATGCATAGTTATGTTTTTGCATATATTAAGTTTAATTTAGTTTAATTTTAATTGGTATCTAGAACTTGTTTTGTTTTTAAACATTTCATTGGTATCTAGAACCTTTTTATTGTTTATGCATATCTATGTATGCATTCATGTTTAAGAGCTTTTATTGCATATCTATTGTTTATGTGTTTATGCATGAGTTAAGGGGGAGCTTCTTTGAAGCTTAACTTTAATCCATGCATATATAACTCCATGAGTTTTATCATCATCAAAAAGGGGGAGATTGTTGGCCCAAAGGCCTTCCACCCTAGTTTTGATGATGATTAACTCATGTAGTTATGTTTACTAATTATCTTGTGATTTTAGTTACAGATCATTGATCAAGATATTAGTTGGTGATTGCTTCAAAAAGAGGAGTTTGGAAGCCTTCACTTGGTGATTCCCGTGCCCGAGCATCAAGATCATACCTTTGCACTCGGTGGATCACGTTTGGGATCGAGTCGTCTTGAAGATGGAAGATCGTCTAGAAGACTTAGGTATCCTAGTTTAGTTTAGTGTGTTTTAGATCCATGTGTAAAGATATGAATAGTTGATATGCTCAAGTGCACATAACACACGTTTTATGTTTGGTTTTTGGTTTTCATGAATAGATTGATCAAAACAAGTTTACTTTGTTTTTATGTATATTAGATGTGCTCTATATACATACATGCTTACATGACTTATACAAACTTATTTTGACTATCCTATTCATGTATAGAAAAATCCAAGTTTGATAAAAATACATGTTTTGGTTTTTGGTAAAAATGTTAAAACACAAAAATAGTTCATATTGATTGATATTTGAGCTAAACTTTTTATCACATGTTTATATATCAATGCAAAATGATAAAACTATTTTTGGGTATTTTTACAAGAGATAAAAGATTTTTAGAAATATTTTTTAACATATGTTTCTGTCCCAGAACAGTGGCTGACAGGCCAGGTCGGCCGACCGCACGGGTCGACCGCACCTAAGGCCGGTCGACCCATGAGGTCGACCGACGTGCACAAGCATGTGCACGTTTGGCAGCCACAAGGACGGTCGGCCGGGCGGCCGACCGGACCTGAGAGCAGTGCTCTCTATTTATTTGGATCGACTGGGCGGTCGACCGGGTTGCCCTAACGGTCACATTTCTGACCGTTCGCGGTCGGCCGGGCCGGCCGATCGGTAGCCTGTCAGGCTGCCAGATCAGCCTAATGGCTAGTTTTGTTTTGGGGCTATAAATACCCCATCTCTTCATTGTTTTAACTAAGATTTCAAGAGCCAAAATTTCTCTGATATACAAGTGTTTTAAACAAGTTTTCAAAAGTGTTTTTGGGCTTTTAACTTCCAATCTTATTTGTTTTAGGTTTTTGGAAAAATCAAAGAAGAGTATTTTGGGAGATTTGTGTTTGTTCTTCATTTCCATTATCTTCAAGAGTTTTCCCAAGATTATTTCTTTGAGTTTTTGTTTTCCAAATACCTAGTTTTCCACACTTGAGCTTATCATACTATCCTATTCTATTAGGATCATTATTTAGTGGAAAAAGAGATTGTTTGAGGTTGTTGAACCTCTAAGTTGTAAACACCCTTGCTCTTGTTGTATCCCTCTTTGGTAGAGGTTGATCGGGTGATTGGTTTGCTCCCTCTTTGGTAGAGGTTGAGTTGGTTGTTGTTTGCTCCCTCTAGTGAGAGGTGGAGTTGGTGATTAGTTGGTGATTGCTTCAAAAAGAGGAGTTTGGAAGCCTTCACTTGGTGATTCCCGTGCCCGAGCATCAAGATCATACATTTGCACTCGGTGGATCACGTTTGGGATCGAGTCGTCTTGAAGATGGAAGATCGTCTAGAAGACTTAGGTATCCTAGTTTAGTTTAGTGTGTTTTAGATCCATGTGTAAAGATATGAATAGTTGATATGCTCAAGTGCACATAACACACGTTTTATGTTTGGTTTTTGGTTTTCATGAATAGATTGATCAAAACAAGTTTACTTTGTTTTTATGTATATTAGATGTGCTCTATATACATACATGCTTACATGACTTATACAAACTTATTTTGACTATCCTATTCATGTATAGAAAAATCCAAGTTTGATAAAATACATGTTTTGGTTTTTGGTAAAAATGTTAAAACACAAAAATAGTTCATATTGATTGATATTTGAGCTAAACTTTTTATCACATGTTTATATATCAATGCAAAATGATAAAACTATTTTTGGGTATTTTTACAAGAGATAAAAGATTTTTAAAAATATTTTTTAACATATGTTTCTGTCCCAGAACAGTGGCTGACAGGCCAGGTCGGCCGACCGCACGGGTCGACCGCACCTAAGGCCGGTCGACCCATGAGGTCGACCGACGTGCACAAGCCTGTGCACGTTTGGCAGCCACAAGGACGGTCGGCCGGGCGGCCGACCGGACCTGAGAGCAGTGCTCTCTATTTATTTGGGTCGACCGGGCGGTCGACCGGGTTGCCCTAACGGTCACATTTCTGACCGTTGGCGGTCGGCCGGGCCGGCCGACCGGTAGCCTGTCAGGCTGCCAGATCAGCCTAACGGCTAGTTTTGTTTTGGGGCTATAAATACTCCATCTCTTCATTGTTTTAACTAAGATTTCAATAGCCAAAATTTCTCTGATATACAAGTGTTTTAAACAAGTTTTCAAAAGTGTTTTTGGGCTTTTAACTTCCAATCTTATTTGTTTTAGGTTTTTGGAAAAATCAAAGAAGAGTATTTTGGGAGATTTGTGTTTGTTCTTCATTTCCATTATCTTCAAGAGTTTTCCCAAGATTATTTCTTTGAGTTTTTGTTTTCCAAATACCTAGTTTTCCACACTTGAGCTTATCATACTATCCTATTCTATTAGGATCATTATTTAGTGGAAAAAGAGATTGTTTGAGGTTGTTGAACCTCTAAGTTGTAAACACCCTTGCTCTTGTTGTATCCCTCTTTGGTAGAGGTTGATCGGGTGATTGGTTTGCTCCCTCTTTGGTAGAGGTTGAGTTGGTTGTTGTTTGCTCCCTCTAGTGAGAGGTGGAGTTGGTGTTTGTATCCCTCTTCGGTAGAGGTGATTATGTTGGTTGTTGTTGTATTGGCTACGGGCCTACCCCTCGGTTGTGAGGCGGTGTTTGAGAGAGGAGTTCGGTACTCCCTTTGTTGTAACAAATCCTCCTCGGTGGAGGTTCCCTCGGTGGGAGATAGTGGATTGGAAATCCTACACGGTGGTGTAGGCGGGGATGTAGAGCTAGGGGCTCGAACCTCGAAACATATCTTGTTGTTAGCGTTTGATCCACTTGTCTCTCTAACTCTCTCTCTCTTTATTTTGTGCAAAGCATCATTCATTCATTCATATCATATATTGTTTGTGTTGCCTTGCATCTTTTATATTGTTCATCCTTATATGCTTGGCTTGCTTGTGTGTGCCTCACTTATACTTAACCACAAGAGCTTCACATAGCACCTCAACCCATATTTAGGGGAATCAAGAGGAGTTAGTCCAGAGCCCTTCACGGGGAATTCGGCTACACTTGTGTGTTGTATTAAGTGTGTTGCAAAATTTGCATTAGCTTCCGCATTTAACGCATTTAATTTCTAGATTAACAAGTACACCTATTCACTCCCCCCCCTCTAGGTGTGCTTTCATTGGCAATAGAGCACTTTCAGTTTTCCTCTATTCGTACCGATCCCCTGTATCAGTACCGTTTTCTTGTATTCGTACCGATCCCCGTATTGATATCATTTTTCTGTATAGAGTTGTACAATAGTGGATATTTGTTATGCTATCACCTGACATGTTATCACTTGACACCTATTATCTGTCTGTTATCACCTGATTCCTGACATACTTAACACCTGACATCTTACATGACATACTTGACTTATAATTATCACTTACGAAAATGATGATCTGATATCCTAACATGCATTGATTTACTCCAGTACATGTACTCATAATGCACCTGGCATGCTCCTGCTCATTCTCGTACATTGATAATTATCTAATAAAGTATAAAAAAGACAACTTACATCAGGATGAGAGAAACTAATAGATACTGGTGTGATGTTATATCTATAGTGGTCGCAGAACTGACGATTCGTGTTGGGTGTCTTAATCCCCAAATTCGGCGACACGTGTCCGCGTGTAATATAATTCCCGAGAAGAAAGAGTAGTAGTGGGCCGTTATCCCAGGCGAGATGGTACCCACTATAAATACCTAGATATATGGGTCGGGCGAGTAATAATAATAAGATGCTAATTAACAATTTGTTGTATTGTTTTGCAACTCGGGTTGTATACACTTAGATTACGATCAATGTTTTAAATGTCGGATGTCGGCCTAATGTCGGAGGCAAAATGTAAAATCGGATTGCGGATTTCGGGGAAATTTCGGGAATATTTGCCCAATTTCGGTGTCAATTTCAGAGGCCATATACATTATATAGTATGGTCTTAAATGTCATAAATATCCTAAAACATCACATTTATGATATATAAAGGCATGAAAACAATATATATTTAAACCATCTTGTTTCAGATATACTTACATGAACAACTTGCATTTATGTTACGACTATGAATGAAAACTTCAAGTTATAGCCAACCTACAAAATATAAACAATGAACATAGAATCAATATTCAAGCTATTATACAGAAATGATTAAAACAATCTAAATAAACAATGAGAAACAATACTTTCAATAAAAAATAAAGAATAGAAAGTTATAATTCTAAGAAAGATCAAGTCAATGTTTCCAATAGTTTAAAGTTCAAACAACACAGTTACACATCAAAGATAGTTCTTAAACACATTTCAAAATCAAGCTCAAAGCAATAAATTTTCATAAAGTGAAAGTGACTCGGGTGATATCTCCTTCTCAATCCTCCGAAAACTCTGGTTCTGAGTCCTCTGAATCGATCACATCATTACTTGTTAAATTAAGTTCCACCTCATGGCTCTCATCCTCTAATGATGACTCCGAACTGGATGATGAAGGTTCACCTAGAGGGGGGTGAATAGGTGATGGCTAATCTAATGGTCACTTAATGATGAATGATGCGGAAGCTAAAAACAATTATGACCAAATTAATCTTTTACACTAAACACCACGTATAACACAAGAATGTTGCCGAATTCCCCGTGAAGGGCTCTGGACAAACTCCTCTAGATTCCCCTTGAATGGATTGAGGTGCCGCGTTGGCTCTCTTGGTTAAATACAAGTGTTAGTCAACAAACCCAAGCAATATATCAATATGAGCACAAGGAATATATCATGCATATAAAGGTAAAGACAAGATAAGTAATGCAAGATATAAACAAGGAGATAGAGAGAGAGAGAGAGAGATGGCAATCGCAAACACAAAGGGTTTGTTTCGAGGTTCGAGCACACTTGCTCTACATCCCCGCCTTCGACACACGAAGGATTTCCACTATGCAAGATCCCAATGGATCTCTCCTCGGTGCCGCAACACCTACAAGCCCTCGGACTCCCTAGTCCCGTACACACGCAAGCTCACTAGCTCGCCGAGGCCGCACCTCAAACACGGAGTTCGCACCCGAACTCGAAACAACACGGACACACACGTCCGCCTCCTCAAAGTACAAGAAATGATCTCTTGGTGATCTAAACACTTTGATCACCAACAAAAAGCTCTCACTACAACACTCCTATAAGATGAATAGCTCAATGGATGCTCAAGTGTTGGTGTGAGAAAACAAGGAAGAGAATGGTGGAGGAAAACTCAAAGAATCACTTTAAACACACTCTAAATAAAATCTTCCCTTTTGATTGGAAGTATTTGCAGTTTTGCACTCAAATATGTGGAGAAAACCCTTTTAAAAGAATGGGAAAAACTGGCTCAAAGCTCTCCTAAAATCTTATTACAAAACAATGACCAAACCCCCAAATTTATAGGCCAGAAAAATATAGCCGTTGGGGTCTGTCAGGCCTGCCGGTCGACCCGCCGGTCGACCGCCAACGGTCAAGAATCCGACCGTTGGAGCCGCCCGGTCGACCCGCCCGGTCGACCCAAAAGAACAGAGAGCACTGCTCTCAGTTCCGGTCGACCCGCCCGGTCGACCGGCATTCTGCCAGTCCAAACGTGCACGTCCGTGCACGTCGGTCGACCGACCCGGTCGACCGACTTCAGGCCAAGTCGACTTGTTCAGCTGACTAGTCGACGTGCTGAAGCCAGAACAGAAAAACTGGGATTAAAAGATGGTCTTTCTGGCTCAAATAAAATCCCATAAAATACATAAAAATCTACAAAAATAGTTTAACAAATATACTTTGATATACAAACATGCTTGCACAAAATCAAGGCATGTTATAAAAGATTGGACTATTTTTGTAACTTGGAAATATTTGGCTCATGATAAAAACTGTTTTTCCAAAACAATATTTTTCCAAAAACTGTTTTTCCAAATCTTCATCAAATACAAAAACAAGATATACTTTTAAAGCATAGTGTGTATGGATATGATCCACTACACAATCAAGATGAAATATCTATGTTTTTGACAATAAGCATAAACTTGGTTTTGGTTGAAGGCAAGTATATAGGAAACACCAAAATCCAAACATGTATTTTTCCAAAGTAAAAATCTTTTGTAAAACTAAAAATCTTTTATGAAAGCATATCTATCAAGAGTGTGTGTGTAAATGTATACTTGAGCAATCCACCAACTATTCTATCCTTTACATTTTGACTAAAACAAAAACAAAATCTAATACCTAGACACAAGTCTTGATCTTGAAGTCTTCTCTTGAAGTCTTCTCATCATCTTGACTTGGACCAAATGCAATCCAACGAGCTCGACTCCTCTTGAGTACTTGATGTGATCTTGATGCATAGGCTCGTGAATCAAACCGATGCTAACTCCAAAACTTGACTTTAAAATCCTTTGTTGAAGCTCCACACCTACTAAGATCTTGATAACAAATCTGTCACTAATTAAACACAAGATCATTAGTAAACATAACTACATGAGTTGATCATCATCAAAACTAGAGTGATGGGCCTTTGGGCCAACAGATGATTCCATGTCTTCTTCGCGTTCATTAGCAAATGAGCCCCCGCTTTTTGCTTTTCTCTTAAAAGTCCTTAACTTTGTTCTTGTACTCTTTCTTCTCTTTATAGTAGCTCCCGAGGATTTTCCAACTTGCCTCCATGTTAATCCTTCTCCGGGAAAAACCTCATCATCACTTTCTAAAATGGGAGCTCCATTTGTTTTTAGAGGCACCAACCAATCGGCGACTTTTTCCTCATCATCAATAGCTGCCAAAGTATTCCTATTAATCGAGGATGTTTTGCTCTTGATTTTTGCATTGAACTTGACGAAGACTAAGTTATGCAATTTCTTGTGACTTAGTCTATTCCTCTTTTTTGTATAAACCTAGAAAGAAAAATCATTAAACAAATTAAAGAATGCACATATATTTAGAAATCCAAAAGAAATTCTATTAGTCCAACAAAATGATAGTTTTTATACCGTCTCAAAGGTGCTCCAATTTCTCTCACACCCAGACGAGCTTGTTGTCAAGTTCAAGACCCTCATTGCCACTTCTCTCAACTCGGGAACGTCAGTCCCATGCATCATCCACCAATTGGCTAATCAATTGAAAGTTATAAAAAAAAGTTATTAACAAATTAAGCTTTATAATTTTTTTCATTAAAGTTAACAAAAAATATATCAAGCAAATAGCAATATACCTGGATTAAGTTTAGGATTTTCTGCTCCTTTCTTTGCCCAATCTCTCCCAAAAGAGCCTTTTTGAAATTGATACAAAGCCAACTGATCAGTTATCTTGTTGAGAGTTTCGTGCTTTTTTGGGTAGAATCTATGCATGACCTCAACAAGCCCATCCATAAAGATACCAGCCTTTTCAATCTCCATCTTCTTCTTGTAAAAAGTGTATGGATTCAAGTATTGTTCCGCTCTATGCAAAGGCCCCTTAAGCTTATCCTCCCATCTTTTGTCAATGATATTCCATATTGGAATATATTTCTTCTCTTTTGAGTCGAGATTTTTTTTGATGTCTTCCTTTGCTCTTTCCAAGTCATCATAAAGAAATCCCATGGATGGCTTATCACCATCAACTCGTCGAAGAACTTTCACTAGTGGTGAAAGAGTTTAAGACCAAGATCCACATTGTCCCAAAATCTATTGGAACCAATAATATCAGCAACCTGCGAATAAAAATAATAAATTGGTCAACAATGAAAAAAAAATAATTTCTAATTATTATTTAAGAACAAAAATTTTCATAAATTATACCTTCTTCCCCACATTTTTTTCAGAAAGAGAATGTTGCAACCATCTTTCACATGTGAACATTTCCTTCAACTCTTTTCTTTTCTCCCTCATAGAATTTAAGAAGAGGAATGCAGTGGCGAATCTGGTAACCCCAAGCCTTAGAAGATCTCCCTTTGCGATATCTCTCATCAAGCTAAGGGTGATCGTGTGGCTATAAATGAAAACTGACACGGACCTCCTATTCACGATAGCATTACGAATAGGTTTGATCTTGGCAATGTCTACTAGCATTAAATTCACCGTGTGTGCAGCACAAGAAGTCCAAAAAATGCTAGGTCTCTTCAATTGCATAATATTTGCGGCCGTCATGTTGTTTGATGCATTGTCCATCACAATTTGAACCACAGTTTCTGGCCCTACATCTCTAATTGCTTTGTCAACAAATTGAAAGATATAGTTTGCATCGTGCTTTTCTGCTGAAACATCCTCTGAATGTAAGAAGGATGTTCCTGCTGGACAATGGGCAACTATGTTCATCAAGCTCCAATTCTTTCGATCCGACCAAGCGTCGGTCATTAGCGTGCACCTACTTACAATACAACTCTCTTTGAGCGGTTTGAGATTGTCATGTGTCTCCACCTCTTTTTCGAGAACAGTCTCGCTGAGCTCATAAGGTGAGGGGCCTCCAACATTTCACCAAATCTTCCAATAGCTATCAACATCTGCTGGATTGAGGGAAGAGTAGCGGTATTGAAGGGAATCCCAGCTTCATAAAACCATTTTCCAATGTATCTAATAGTGTCTTCTCTTCTCTTCTTTCTTTGCTTGGAGTCCATTGTACTTTGCTTAGTTTTAGCGAACCCCGCCGTCAACTCTTCCGGAGTTCGTTGAGTAAATTTATCCATCGGTCCTTTTGCTTTGATGGAGACAGATTCGAATTTGGTCCTTTGAGATGAACAATCATTTGGATCATGATAATCATATTCATCCTCCCCAATGCGTACATTATCAACTAGAGCTTGAAAACCAGCCGCCTTAGCTTGTTTTTTTGCATCGGCTTCCTTTAACAGTTCGAGCACCTTCACCTTCACATTATCGGAGACTTTCAAACATGGTGCACAATTACCTTGCCGTCCCGCAAGATGTTTCAAACGGCTTACTCCCCCTGACATAAATTGGTTGCAATATTTGCAACGCAATTGTTGTGTACTATTACCAACTCTTATCGCATGGTCCCAACATGGATCTTTCAATTTAGACCCGCCTGTGACAGAGGGTGCTTCACTAGATGCTGCGGAAGAATACATTTTGATTTGCACTTTCTACCTTCAAAAAGAACACTAAATACAGTTAAACAACAAGAAATGAACAAGATAAAAAAATGATTACTTCAAACCTTTTAAATTAATTCTTAGTTATGGTAGGTAGATGGTGTGCTCTTTTTTTATATTCTTATCTTATTTATTTATTTCTTTAAGTATTTCTTTTTACATTTCTAAAATTAACTTTTCTAATCTTTTTATTCAGGTATTGCCGTATTGGACATCATACATAATTGGTGCACGTGGATGTTATCATATTGATGAAGTCAAGCAAATAACAAAGCCAAGCCAAGCAAATAACAATATTGCATCTTGTAAATGGAATGAAAGTATTGTTGTAATTGTATCTTATTTTTAACATTATTGTAATAGCTAGATTGTTAATCAAGTTTTAATCAAAAAACTATAATTATCTAGTCAATTATACTGCTCTTTGTTCTCTCTCCCTTTCTGCGCTTTCACTGCAGAGTGCAGACTCTGCATACTCTCTCATTCTCTCGATCTCGGGAGAGATCAGAGAGCGAGAGAGAGAGCGGCGAGAGAGGGAGAGCGGCGAGTGAGAGAGAGCAGAGGGAGGGTTAGAGGGTGAGAGAGAGATCGAGAGAATGAGAGAGCAGCATGGCTGCGATTGAGAGCTCAGAGAGGGAGATGAACATAAAGCAGGGAAAGAAAGAGATCGACAACATAAACGAGATAGATCGAGTGAGAGATTGAGAGAGAGAACCTTCGAGGCTTGGATGAAGGAGGAAGCTCTGCCGACGAGGATCTGGGCTGCCGCCGCCGACGAGAGCTGCTGCTGCGGCTGATCTCCTTCTTTTTCTATAGATGACGGCGACTCGTGCGCGGGGGAGAGAGAGATCGAAATGAGAGGGATCTGAGAATTAGGTCATGATTAAGGGGTTATTTCGGGTTAATGGGTTCCCTGGGGTGGGTTTTACCCGACCCAGGAGGAAAAAAACGCCTTTCAATGTCGGCCGACATTTCCGAAATCGGCCGATATTTCAAAGATTTTTGGCAATTTTGAAATTTGAAATTGAGACTGAATATCGTGTCGGCCACTCCTTGAAAACGAAATTTCGGCCGAAATTTAGAACACTGATTACGATAACACGAGGCATAAGATATATGAATGAGGGTTTCCTTGTTTGGGTTATTTCTTCGACGTACTTGTCTCATGAAGCCGTAAACTGAGTTTGTATAGCTGGTTTTGCTGGTATTCAGTATAATTGGTTTTATGGATTTTCTATCGATTTTTTGATGTTTTCTTAATTTAGGAGACAGCTCAGTTTATATGAACTCAGGATACGATAGTGTGAGATGTAAGGTATATTGATGAGGATTTCCTTGCTTAGATTATTCCTTCGACGTACTAATCTCACGAATCTGTAACTTGGGCTTGTATAACTAGTTTTGCCATATTCGCTCTATTTACTGCCTCCTTGCCTGTACCTGCATGTCTGTGCTCACAACATAGTTTTAATGCATGCTTATGATTTGAAATTATTGATATATGTGTGCCTACATATGCACGCCACTAGGCACTCATCTTACCACTCGTTGGGGAGTTCTGACTCCCCTGAACCTGCATGTTCAGATCTTAGAGGATGGACCAAAAAGGACTTCCTGTTGATCAGAGTGGCACAGCAATGACGTCATGGATCAGCAGTAGACCAGTCTGAAGCCCTATTCTTCAAAACCCTCATGCTCGTCCTTAGTTTTCTTTTTGTAACTCGTGAGCACCTTTTGTACTGTTCATACTTGTATATCTCTTTGTATTCTCGCATTTGCGTCTATCAGTGATGTAATATTTTTATAATATCATATCACATCCTGTGATAACTTTGTAATGTACTCATATGTTGGAATGTATGATGTACTACATACTTTCATTCTCTAATTCTTATATGTACTGATACTTAGCGTATATATGTGAGGGTATTTCCAGCCTGCGTATACACGTTCAGTAACGTCTCTGTACCTGCGGGATCGGGGTGTTACTATATTTCTATTATTTTCAAGGATTTACACAAAGAGTTCCAACACTTTAATCCTTCATCTTTAAGAAATTTCCTGAACCAGACGAGAAGAAATTCCTAACAGCAGATCTGAAGCTTATTGCGCGCATCGTCAAAGAGATAAGTGATCGTGCACTGATCAAACTCCTACCGACACACTTTCCCAGAATCAACTCTCGCGTAAGATTCTTATAATTTTCATTTTTTAATTACTTATAATTCTTCTCAAATTTCTTCAAAGTTTTCTAATGGAAAACTTGTACATATATATATTTCTTTATTAGCGTTGTTGATCTTCCGTGAGAAAACTAGGTAAAAGAACACCAAATATTATTAAAAAAATGCTATTGTTATACCTTACAAAAAATTAGACGTAATTAATAGTTTCTTTCATGATAACATGCATCTATTTAGAGTGATTCCATTCTTATGAGATAATTAAGTTTCATTAAGGTTAGTATTTGAATGCTATGAATTGAGGAGTTACTTAATAAATGGTGAGCTCATTCAATTCACAATTGATATTTTTTTCAGATTTTAGATTGTTTACTTCAAAAGGACCAAATTTAGGAAGATGAGGCATTAGAGTACCGGTGGATCCACATCTTTCATATTTATAATTGTGTGCATATGTATATGATCAAATTGGAACTTGATGTTATTTTTTACATAAATGGATTTACCAATGAGTCTGTATGGTATCAGTTTGTGTTGGAGGCTGGTTATGAGACTTTGAGACTTGTATATATGAAGGATTATGACTAGAAATTTTGATTTGGTATTAATATTCATTGGGAGTTATTTCACCAGTTTAGCATCCATATATGTTATTGGATATATAGCTAATATATTTTCTTAGAAGTATAGATTCAGTTATAACTATTGTTCTATAAATGATCAATAAAAATGAGAGGAAAAAGAAAGAAGGAATCTAGAAGGAATACACATCATGGATCATTAGTGATTAGCCTTACCAAGTCACATTCTGGGATTTGACTATTTTAAGATCTTGGGGTATGACGCCATCTTGCATGTGGGTCATGAGCCTCAACGAAGAGCTTAATTGGATTGGTTGGACTCGTTGGGCCTGAGCCCACTCCGGCCAAGCCTTCAGGCTCGTTAGGCCTGAGTCCAATCATATGGTGGGCTATGCCCACACAATACTTAGTTGCAAAAATTTTTTAAAAATTTTTGTTGAATAGTTGCCCACACAATACTTAGCAGTATGTTGCCTTCACCTTTGGTTGTTCCTTTAAGCATATAAGTCTTTATTGAGACCCTAACACGTCTCTTCTTTCTATTTCCAATGAAGTTGTTTTCCAAGTGTGTGCCATCCATCTTCTCTGTATGGGAATAGTAATGGATACTCCAAAGACACATAGGTTGGGTGCATTTCACTAATTCTTTGAAAACCTTTCTTGCAATGGCACAGAACATCACACTTACCTACATGTTGTAAATAATCACCAATCATCAACACTGCAATATCTGAATTGTTGGGGCAATCATTTGCCTCATTTTGTTTTTCCTATTCTCAATTATGTGTGAACTGAATTCGGACTTCTGACCCTTTTCGTCCCATTCCCTGGCTTTTTGAAACTCTTTAATGCACCTGTTATCACTAAGGACTAACTTTAATCTCTCTATTATTTCATCAACCATATTCTTTTTTGCTTTTGTTGTTCTCTTTTTCTTTTCCAATGCTTGGTGCTTGTTCATTATCTCATGTTCTGTGATGCTAGATATATAATGACGCATACCTAGGCCTCACTTCATCAATGGGCATCAAAGAACCATAAACATTCATACATAAGTGTAAGGCCCTCTCCATTTCATCACACCGTAGGCTATTTTTTCTCCATGGGATGTCATTGCAAACATAGAGTTGAATATCCAGATGTGTTCTCCAAAGCATTTTGACACAAGGTCTGAGAAAGAAGGATCCATGCATTCTAACTGAGTATCTAATGTTGCCTTAAAGGGTGGGAAAACGATTTTGCCACCAACAGTAGCTTGCATAGTGGCACTCTTTTGTCAGCTTCACCATGTCTTCTTTCCACATAATGGCGCCACAGTTTCCACATGATTCTGATGGGGAAGCAAGTGTGTAGAGATTTCTATGTGAGATTATGAAAATAGGAAACATTCATTTATTAGGTAAAAATGTTCTTATTTTTCCTCGAACTTTCTATAGCCCCAGCAAATCCAAGGCAAGTGAAAGTATGGAAAAAGACAACACAAGGGTACTAGCTACGTCTGAACAGACCCTGATTTGTGTTCATAATTACTTTGATTGTCGGACCAATTCAGAGTGTTCTATCATCCAATTTAGGCCAGCTCATAATTAATTTGATTCATATAATCATCCTCTTTGTTACCTGATACACTCGTTGCAAAGATAATCGCTTATAATGCTTCTGTGCCAAGGCACAAGTGCATTTGCAGAGAAATCTATGCTACTTGAACAAAGAAGTCCATCGCACCTCATGACTCAAGTAGAGAAAAAGAAGTTCTAAACTTTCAATTTTATTTTTGTGCTTAGGCCTGCGCCAACCTCCTATTGCATTTGGAAAGCATCCTAAGTGGCTTGAAACCTCCCATGCTTGCACCCCATTTCTTTGTCCTTACTGTTTTCACTTGAAATCATATCCTTGCAAGCTGCTCCCTCCTCTCCTTTCTTTCATTAGAGGCTGAGACATATATTGCATGGACACGGCAACGTTGAAATGTACACGACACATGGACACGTAGCAAATTCTTAAAAATACACACGACATGTGTGTCTGACACGCATGTCTGATATGTTTCAGACATGACACGGCTCCATCACAAGTGTCCGTGCTACATAGGCTGAGACTGCAGGTTGCAAGTTTTAGTGGAGCCCACATCTTGTTTCTCATTTTCAACTCTTAGTAGATTTGTTTTCTCATTGCTTCCAGAATTGACCTACTATATTCATGCTAGACATGGGACATTCCCAAGCGAATGCCCTTCCGTTGCCTTGCACATTAAATCAGCATCCTATACAGCGTGATTCTTCTTCTGGTACCTTGCACATACGCAAGATCTTTCTCCCCTTTATTTGTTAGTTAGACAATCCCTACCCTGCATTTCCTTTTGTGGCACTTTTAGCTTGCATCACCATGTTCTATTGGACACAAAATCGCATTATAAGCTAAGCGCATCAAACTCATTTATCTAGGAAGAAAAGAAACACACTGTTTTAGGGTGGCTAGCTCTTGACACACGCGTGGACGCACGCGCACACAAAAAAGGTTAGGACACAGCGTACACATGTTGTGCACATGAAAAGCGAGAATGTTTCTTGGGGTAGGATTATAACATAGTAAGTTTATACTTTATTATAATCCAAATTATAATTTGGGGTTCAAATTTGATGAGTTATTTAAAAGTTAAGAAAGAGTGAGATCAAATTTAATATTTTGATCTATTTTATTCTTTTTAGCTAAATAATTTTATCTAGAACATCTACATATGTAGATATCCAACATTATTTCAGAACTGAGTTTTTTTTCATATGACCCCAGTAAATTTGTTATTTACATATAACACCCAAAAACTTTGTATTTATGAAAAACCCCAATAAACTTTAAGTTGTTTATTCTACCAAACTATTAAGTTATTCACGGACACAACATTGAAATGAACATGACACGCCGATACACAACAGATTCTCTCCGACACGCGTGTTGGACACGGCACGACTCTATGATAGGAGTGTTCGTGCTACATAACTATTAAGTTTTCCTTTAAAAGATTACAAAAGACCCTAAAAACGTGTTCATGTGCATGAATGGAGTTCAGCAACAAAACATATCAAGCAAGTCTCGCCAACAAAGGATGATCGATTTAGACTACAAGTTCTCAGCTTAAAATAGTGATCAGTGTTTATTGTAAATAAGTTGCACACATGCATCAGATTTCGAAATGTAAATTAAATGAATAATAACATTATTTTGTCATGCGAGTCCCATATGTAATATTCAAATTAATAGATACAAGGTAACAAAAGCAGTGTACTCAAGTTATTTTATGTAATTAGCCGGCAGAAAGATAAACTAACAGAGAATTCTACTGTGTGAAACTAGTATTGTCCAAAAGGAAAGAATACCTGAAGATAACCGATTAGACTAAGATCAAATCAAAAGGTGTTCCAACAATGGCAGCTTTGTATCGCTCTCAGCGTCAAAAAAGGTCTTCTGGTGGTGGTTCTCAAATTACTTGAGCGACAAGTTGGTGTGGAAGCAAGATGACGACAGGTGAAGTCGCCGGAGTGTAGACAAAGTCTGAGTAGTCGTCAGAATATACAATCTCAAATAACTCACCTTCATACACCAAGAAGGTTGTTGAATCCAATTCAATCATCAGGCGTCGACTTGTGGCAGAAGAAAGACTTGACAATAAGAGGGAAAATAATGTGGATGTAGTGAAGGAGACTGGGGTGATGTTGGATTGGTAGAGGGGACTGGGACACTGGTACAACAGTGGGGATTTGGGGCTTTGCTAGTGCAACCGGGGAGGTCGACTATCACTGGTGCAGCAGGAGCATCAAATCAAAAGGCGGAGAGAATGGAAGAGAAACACCGAACAGACGCGCCGTCGATGAAGTCAACTGGTCGCTGGAGAGTCGAGATGTAGCCATGGTCGTCGGAGGGAGAGAAAATTGATGTGTTGTTGAAGATGTTGCCACAGTTGCGAGGAAATCAAGGGCCTATTAAGGACGCTACCAAGCTGCAGTGTTGTTGGTGAAGGAGAATCATTCCCTAGCGTCAAACAGGGAGAGCAATGAGATTGAATTGATAGATCTTTGCTTCAGTAACATGAATACAGGAATTTAACAGAGAAACAAAGAAAAGATTAAGAGGAGGGAAGAAGTACAGAGAGCAGTAAGCAAAGAAGTTTCATTTTCATCATTCATCATCCCTCATAGAGGACACCAAGTTGCCTTTATCAGGCTCCAAATTCAGTTCAGAACCATATCCTCGAGCTCAACAAGTTAGTGTGTCGTCTGCGCAGAAAGACACGTCCGTAACGTGTACGTGCTCTAATGTCAGATCCCTTACCTAACTTTTCTGCACTCTTCTCCAAAGCTAGTCCCTCAAATTCATATCCTATCCCACAACAACCTTAACCCCATCTCCCCCAGACTTTAAGACTCGTCTTCTCTCATTCATAAATCTCCCTTACGCATTCCTCAATTATGTGAGTGATAGATGTTACATCTAAAATTCTAGCATGGATTTAGAGGTGAATTTTTGAACAATAACGAAGTCAAGGATCTTAGGTAAACATCAAGAGAGAGATGAAGAAACTTGGGCAATTGAGGGAGATGATGAAGATTGGAGGGGGGGAGAGAGAGAGAGAATTTATAGATAGGAGTTTGACAAAGCTAGTAGAGATGAAAGGAATTAAGATAGGAGTTCAAAGCTAGTAGAGATGAGAGAGGAAGGCAAAGGAATTGGGGGTTTGACAGATGGTTTTGTGGACAGAAGGGATTAAACACAGTTTGGGAGAAAACCGTTGGAGAAGATATACACTCAAAAGAGAGAGTTTCGAAAGATGATAATGGTATTAAATAGGATTCGGGATAGGTATGACATTTAATTAGGGAATATTTAAGGAAAAATATAATCATTTGATAGAGCTTTGAAGGAATGGGTTTTTTTTAAATAAATCAAGGCTAAATTACTAAAAGCTACCATGAACTTTCAGGATTTTTCAAGAAACTACTATAAACTTGATTTATTACGACTAAGTACCACAAATCAAAAAACTACCACTCGTAGTTAGACATCAATATAAGCTTGAAAACTCATTCTTGCCCCCTCATTAATTCGATTGAGTCCATCAAATATCCATCGGAGTGTTCAGAACCCAAAATCAAAAAGGAAAAAAAGAAAACTTGTGTCTTAATCTCTATCACTCTCTTAAGAACGAAAAAAATCTCTATCACTCTCCTTGCCTTTCAGCCCTCATTGAAGTTGTTGGAGATGAGAGATCATCGTTGTCGGTCTTGCTCGATCATCGTGGGTCGTCATCAATCGCTACGAAGGTCAAAGTACAGGTCGTGGAATCTCGGTGGGTGTTGAGTTGAGAACACGGTTCAAAGATTCGGCCGAGTCGGAGACGAGTCGGCCGAGTCGTATCCGTCTCAGCCCTCTCCGAGACGAGTCCGAGTCACGAGTCGATCGACTCAACTCAGAGGAGACTGAGATGCTGATTTTGTGTCTCATTGCAATTCAATGTGGAAATAACTACATTAGCATGTATTTATGAATGTAGTTTGTGCAATTTACTATATTGTGTATGTATTTTGATATGCTTATACCGACGACGCGTGTATTTATTCTTTCGCTTTATGTTTAGTGTGTCAGGTGATATATTTTGGACATGTGATACATGAATGTAGATGTCTACATTTTTTTAAGATTTGTCGTGATTTTTTCAAAATTTTTTGAGCTTCTATGTAACGTTTTGCGCGTATCGCCCGATACCGATCCGAGTCGCCGAGACCGATCCGTCTCAGTGCCCGCCGAGTCGGCGGTCGAGACCGCGACTGTGAACCATGGTTGAGAAAGCTAGCATTTTCTTAGAGAGATGATGAGAGGTAAGAGGTGAGGATATTTTTGTCATTAACTTGGTAATAAATTGTCACATGGGATTGAAAAGTTTACATCTAACAGACGGATGGTAGTTTCTTTAAAGTAGTTTCTTTAAAAGTTCGTGGTACTTAATCATAATAAATCATGTTTATGATAGTTTCTTGCAAAAACATGAAAGCTCATTGTAGTTTCTGATAATGTACTCATAAATTAACATATAGTAGGGGTTACATGTAAATAAATTTCAAGGGGTTGTATGTAAATGAGAAAGTTTAATAGGGCACATAGGGAAAAAGAAGCTTTCACAACTATCTATCGACTAAAAAATATACTTTTATCACCTTTACAGTAAACTTATATCGATTCTAAAATACAATATAGCAAAAAAGTACAAGAAAAAATTAAATATGCAGTAAAAATCATTTAATGAAAATAAAGCGAAGTAAAAAAATGAGAGAATTGAAAAAGAAAAGGAATGTTGCAAAACCAGAAAAGTTATAAAAAAGTATAACTTTCTCAATAAAAATGAAAAATAAAGGAAAAAATCTAGAAAGATAAATAAGAATCTCAAAAAAAAAAATAAAAACAAAAATATTGAAAGAAAAGAGAAGAAAGAAGTAGAGAAAAAGAATAGTATATAACATAGAAATAAAGTAAAAAAAACCACAAAAAAAGGAAAGAAAAAGAAAGAAAGAATCAAAAACACAAAAAAATGCTACAGAAAAAATATAGAGAAACAACAAAACTAGTCATATGAAAAATAAAAAGAAATAATTTGGAGGAAAAAAACAAATATTAAAAGAAGAAATAAATTTAGAAAATGAAGAAATAAAAGATATAATCCAAAACACAAAAATGTCGAAAAAAGAAAAGAAAATTTTGGAAAGAAATAAAAAGAGGACTAGGTAACAGGATAAGAAAAAATATACAAAAGTAGAATGGAGTTAACAAACAAAGAAAAAAATCCGAAGAAAAAAAAAGAAAAGCAAGGAAAAGAATCATGAAGAAAAAGCAAACATTGGGAAAAAAATGGAAAGAAAAAGGAATTAAAGAAATACTGAATCTAGAAAAAAAAGTGCAGAAGTACTTGAAAAAAATAAGTAGAAGGAAACCAGCTATAAAGGACAAGCAAAAATGAGGAATATAAAGAAAAAACATAATGTAATTAAAAAAATAAGAAAATGTAGGAAAACAAAAAGAAGAAGAAAAAATAATCTTTGAAATGGAATATATAAAGAAAAGAAAACAAAGAATTGAAAAACAAAGTAGAAAGAAAAGGTAAGAGAAAGAAAAGAAGAAAACTAAAAATAAATATGGAAAATATGGGGAAAAATATCTAACAAAAAGTAGAACATCCTTAAAAAAACGAAAAATAACGAAGAAAAAGAAAAAAACCTGTTGAAACATAACTTCGAAAGAAAAAGAAAAGTAAATGTGAATATTACAAAACAGTAACAATAATTTTGAAACAAAATTAGGACTAATAGGTTAAAAGTATCTGAAAGAAAAATGAAAAGAATTTTCAAAAAGAATAATAGAAACTATCCAGAGAAAAGAAAAGAAAAACAAAAAAACAAAAAGAAAGAATAAAATGATATAGGAAAAGAGAGAGAAATAAGAAGTCAGAAAAAAGAAAATTACAGTGAAAAAACAAAAAAGAAAAAATGAATCTTAAGAATGAGATCAAAGACAATAATAGGGAAATAAAATGAAAAGAAAAAAAACAAGAAAGAAAGAAAAAGACAAAAAAAAATAGGATTAAAAAATCAAAGAATTATTCAAAATAAACAAATAGAATAGTAAAAGAAAAAAGGGTTTAAAAATTAAATGAATATTATTAAGAAAAACGAAAAGAAAGAAATAAAAAAATAAAAAGGAAACATATAAAGAAGACAAATAAAAGAATCTCAAAAACAATGGAAACAAGACATAAGAAAGAAGGGGAAAAGGGCAAGGAAAGATATGAGAAAAAAAGAAACAACACAAAGGTAAAATATTATAAAAAAAAAATCAGAAGAAAGGAAAATAACCACGAAAAAAATAGAGAAAATAAAGAAAGCATATGGAAAGAAAAGAACAAAAAAGAGTAAAAAAGACGTAAAGGAATAAAAGAAGAGAAAAATATGGACAAATAAAATAATAATAATTAGTGAAAAACAAAAAAAGAGATAACCTCAAAAAAGGGGGCGAAGGAATTAAAAAGCGGAACTCAGGAGTAATAGAAAAAAGCTAGAAAAAATAGATAATACAAAATTCTGAAGGAAAGAAAGGATAAAAAGTGGAATATTAAAAAAAGAAAAAAATCAGAAAACACTAACATAAAATAAATTAATCATAAAAAAGAAAATTTTGAAACAACAACAAAAAAGAGTGATAAAAGAAAATAAATAAAGAATTAAAAAAGAAATAAAATAATCTTTGACATAGAAGTGCATAAAGAATTGAAATACATAAGTAGAAGGAAACCTGAAATAGAAGACAAAAAATTGGAAAGAATAAAGAAAAATATAAACTATAATCAAAAAATAAAAAATAAAATGGGGGCAAAATATGGAAAATAATCGAAAGATTAAAAAAATAAGGAAAAAAGAATCTTCAAATGAAAATTCAGAAAAAGAGAAGAAAGAATAAAAAAATAAAGTAGAAAGTAAGAGAAGTAAACAAAATATGGAAAAATTAGTTTAAAAAAAGGAATTGGAAGTCACCCATGTGGCCACATGGTAAAGCCATTGGGTTTTGCTCCCCAATGGGCACCGGTTCGAATCTCATGGGGTGCGACATATGTAAAAAGGATGTATGTGTGTATAAATTGGCGGTTAACCGCGAGCTTCTTCTAAAAAAAAAAAGAATTGGAAAAAAAAAGTAGACCAGAATCATGGAAAAATAGAAATATGTAAAAGAAAAAAGAATGTTGAAAAATAATTTGGAAAGAAAAAGTAATTACACACACTTATATTGCAATTTAAGTCTAGGAAGAAGCAGTGTTCTAAATATCCCCGATATAACCCCGATATTGCGCCGATATTGCGTTTACGGTACCTAGCCGCAATGATTTGGCACATCCAAACCGATATAGCGGTTTTCATCCAAAATCGCCGATAAATAGGCATGGACCCGATATATCGACCGCAATTTCGGTGATTTTGGACCTGATATAGCGTTTTACACCCAATTTCTAGGTTAGGCATTTAGGTAATTCGAGTGATGTGACAATGTGGCATTTTTAAAAATTTACACTTGGTTAGTGATTATGGATTCATAGGCTTAATGCAAGTTATCGAGTTAAGTATATCTTAAACATATAAGTATGATATTTTATGTAGATATATATAATTTATGCATATATTGCCTTATTAAGATGTGATTTAAGACAACAAGATATGTATATTACAGTCCGATTTTGACATCCGATTTTTGAAAATATCCCCAATATATCCCCGATATATCCCCATCTCCGATAAATTTTTCAGACTGATGTAGCTGTTGTGGCCGCCATTTAGAACACTGGGAAGAAGGCACACTCTTACACAAATATTTTCCCCTCTATGCATTACTTTGTGGACGATTGTGATTTCGTTTAACATAAAATAAGAATGATTGTAATTCTCGGCCACAAGGTATGGTGTTATGGTGTTAGATGGACTCGGACTGAATCAATACCATTCATAAAAGAAACAGATGGTCAAGAATTGACATATTGTACCTTTCAATACAAAAGACAGATGTGAGGATTTAAATATGATCAAGAGGCAGTTTGAATGATACTATTAGAAGCAAGAAACACATGAGTATGACGTGTATTCTTCTCGTTTTCGCTATAATGAATCTCTCATGCTGGTGCCTGATGCTCCATGAAGTATGTGAATTTAGTTGGCGAAACCACGTATATGTTGGAAGAAGAGGAATGTCAGAATCGTTTCAACAACAGAGGAGAGACAAAATCATTGTTTTCAGGAGTAAATAAGGATGTAAGGGAGCTTTTGAGAACTTGTAATTGGAAAACTAACAGAGAGAGCAGTATGAGAGCTATTATGACAATTTAGGATGTGTTTTGCTACAAAGTAATGGGTCACGGCCAGGGTCCTCTCCCTATTCTTCTGCTTGTATTCATATGAACCTTGCAAACAGTATGGCTGTATATTGCATGTTTCTGTATAAATAAAATCACTTTACTGTTCAAATATACAAAAACATTTATATATCTATAGAGAGAGAGAGAAACTTGACTACTTCCGAAAGGATTTGAGCATGAATTCTTCCTACTCAAATTCAATGTTATGACATTCAAATAAAAAATCCACTCAGTTGAAGTTGATTTACATTATTTAAAATAACTAAAAATCAAAAATCAAGTTTGTTATAATTTTTTTGTCCATGCATCAAGTAGGCACAAAATGGACAGCCAAAAGTAGCATATTACTTAGATCTATGATTTTAGACATAAAAATTTTCGATCCTATCATTTGATCATGATCTAAACATAAAAAAAAAACCTCACACCAACTTTTGTTAGGTTTTAAATATTCTACACCATTAAACTAACCAACTCACTATTTTAATTTGCGCCTACTTGATGAATAAGCAAAAAGTATTCAAAACACTAGATTTTTTTTTATTTTTAGTTACTTTAAATAATTTAGATCAACTTCAACGGATTGGATCTTGTATTTGAATGTCATAGCATTGAATTTGAGTGGAAAGGATTAATGCTCAAATCCTTCCCAAAAGATCTAAGTCTCTTTACACACACACATATATATATATATATATTTCTTTTTTGAAATCTGTCAGGATATCATGGGCCAACAATGCGGACAATGAGTGCGACCCCCAACTAATCCTACGGGTCCCGTAGCCTCCACCCTGAAACTATATGTGTGTGTATATGAAAGAATAAAAACAAAGTAATATAAGATAGATTTAAAAAATTGAGAGAAGTGGAAAATATCAAAAGAAAGATTAACGAAAAAACAAAATAATCGGTGAAGAAAAGAAAAAATGGGAATAAAAGGACAAAGAAAAAGAAAAAAGTCTGCAAAAAAGAAAAAGAAAAGAAAAGAAAAAATAGATCAGAAATGAAAAAAAATTAAAAAATCTACATGGAAACATAAAAGAATCCAGAAAAAGAAAAGAAAGTTTTCCTGGAGAGAAAAGAAAAGAAAGAATCAAAATAAGAAAAAAGAATTAAAAAAGGAAGAATAAAAAAGTAAAATAGAATAAAAAAGGTAGGAAAGAAAAATCACAGGGAAAAAAAGAACATCAATGTAAAATTTTAAAAGAAAACAATATGGAAAGTGCAGAAAGGGAAAAAAGAATGTCAAAGAAAAAAGAAAAGAATATGGAAAGAAAAGATAATAAAGAACAAAGAAAAATCAAGAAAGGAAGAAAATATGGTTAAAAAACAAAGAAAGAATTGAAAAAAATAAGCGGAATAGAACCGAGAAAAGAGAAACACAAAAAAATGAAAAAAAGTTGAATGAAAAGGAAAAGAAAAGAAGAAAATCTAGAAGGAAACGAAAGAAGAATAAAAAAAAGAGAAAAGATAAAGTAAAAAAAGAAAGAATCAAAAAATAAAATCCAAAAAAGAGAAAATTTTGGGAAATTCATGTATAACAAACAAGATTTCGGGGGGAAGAAGACACTCGTAAGAATGAAATGAATAGAAGGAATCAAATAAAACAAGTAGAAAAAGGATAATATAGTCCGGAAAAAGGATAGAAAAGAACACATTGGAAAAAAAATAAAAAGAAATAAAAAAGCATAAATAAAAGAAAGAACCTAAGGAAACACAGAAGAAAACGATTGGATAAGAAAAAAGGAAAAAGGGTATAAAAAGAACGCAAGAGACGGAGACAGAGAATGGAGTAAAAATGAAAGAAAAAAGAAATCACAAGCAAAACAAAAAGGAAGGAAAATTGGAGTAAAAAAGAAAGGAATTTTTTTTATTCTCTTTCATGAAAGTTTTTTTATGCTTTGTCATGTGGCATTCTAAACTATTATGGGGACAACTTATTGCTGAAAACATATAACTTTAATCAAAATTGAATCAATTGAGCAAATCAAATAAGAATTTCAGTTTAATTAAATAGAAATTTATCAATGATAAATTCTTGAGTCTATAAGCAACGTCGTCATAGGAATCAGATGTAAATTTCATGTATCAATAGCAGAGTGATATGTGCCTAACATCATTTGCTAATAATCGGCAATTAATTAAGTAAACCAAAGAATCAACAACAACTCGAGCATGTTCGGTTAGCATGTGAGAATTGAATTGAAAAATTAAACCCATAAGAAGGAAAAGAAGTGATCCCTTTTGCACAGGTTCATATATAGAAATAGACACAGAGCATGTATATGTATCTAAAAGAGAGCAGGACGGGTTTAGCTTTTCTCTTAATCAACATAAAGACCACTGATGGGTCACCTAAAATAATATAACGTGCAGAAAAGTTTCAATTATTAGATAACTATAATGATCGGTGGAGTTTTGGTACCTCAACATGTTACAATTTTTTACCACATGATCGACCTATCAATATAAACAATACTTAAAATCATACTTCAGGAGTTACTTAAAATCATACTTCAGACCCGTACCAGGGCACTAGAAAATAAGAATGTTTCATGCTCAATGAACTGCATTCAATCAGATGGCCATTTAAACCACTAAAGAAAATACCTGAACCAACATGTAGGTAAGACACATGCTCCAATATTTGCTCGTTGCATGCCTTCAAAGTGGCATGAACCTTCTCTCGACCACAGCAACTGAAGATCTGAAACACATATTTTCAGGTGAAGGGAAAAAAAATCAAAAACCCTTAAGAAGCATACCACATTAGAGGAATTTCGGAGGAAGGTTATTATTTATTTTCCTCGCTCTTCTCTACCCTAGAACTTGAAAAGAAGCCATTTTAACGTCACACAGCTATCACGCAAGAATCAATGAATCATTGAGCATCAGAGTAAATTCCCTTGTACGGACCTTATTTGGCTAACCTAAGGTAGATGCAAATCAGGAACCTAAAAGCTAATGATGCATTTAAAAAAAAAGGCATAAAATCATTCTTCTGAAAACAAACGGTTCATAGCTCTTATTCACACAGTTTGCATGGTATGTTAAGGGTAATGGTATTGGAATTTTTGTTTTGATACATCAAGTTCCCGCCAAAGGAAAGTTGTAGATTGTCACATGCCCCATTGCATTTTGGGGGCGTGACAGCCAGCCTGAGAAAACACAACTGAGCAACAAGAATATACCATCAGAATATTTTCAGGACCACTAATTATGAAATCTACATCTGAATTTGCAATTAGAGATTAAAAATATAACATAAATAAACATTTTATGTTATGCCAGTAATCTTGAATAATTTAAGAGATGTGAAATGATGTCTAAAAACGTGTTAGATGGATAGGAAGAAAGTAAATAAAAGTAAATGTAAGTGGAAATCATGAAAAGTTTAAGCGGTGAAATGATGCCTAAAAACATGTTACATGGATAAGCAGAAAGTAAATAAAAAGTAACTATAAGTAGGGACACACTGATTCCAAACAGACTGAATACATCATAACTTCCAAAGACGTTACCAGTAGAGGCATAACCATATCTAGGATAATCCTGCAAGGATAGTGGCATGAATGAGTTTTTGACAATATGAGTACAGAATCACTCGGAAAATTGAGAGGAAAAAAAAGACCATGCAAATAGAATTGACACATGATATAACATACTAATACTGGAATCATCAGTAATAGAGTCCATCCTCATTCATAAGGAGGGAGTCCCAGCCTCCCAGGTAGGTCATATTAGCCAAAAACATATAATCCAAAAAAATCTCACATGCAAGGAAGTCTGTAAGAAATTCAATCAAGCTTAAACTAATTGCAAGGAAAGAGTAAAATCATCAAACATAATGACATAATTCACAGTTGTCCTTGATAAAATTGAAATACCCACAGAACTCTAAACCTCTCCCCCAAACACCCCCCACCCCACCCCCCACCCCCCACACACACACACACAAAAAAAAAACCCCACCCCAAACAAAAAATGGAAGAGTAAAAAGAAGAAAAGCATTAATATGTACTACAATCACAGAAACTAGAAACACCAGTTGGTTAGATTTTGTTAAAAAATAAAATCGTTGAGTTCAGTTGATCAAAAGAGTTGAAAGATCAAGAAAAATATCGATAGAATTAAGAATTGTTGACAGGATCAAACAGATTGTACGGGATGCCCACCACTCACCTTTTCTTCTTCCTCCTCCAACACTTCACCATCTCTAGTTAGTTTTCATCCAATGGCAACGAGGGGAGGGGAAGAAATTAAAGGAAATTTCAACGTTAACAGACTGCCAGATATGGAGGAAGAGTGATAATTTGGAATTGGGTACTACACTGCAGCAGCGACAATCTCTCCAAAGAAGCAGCACCACACGCATTTGACCGTCATGGATATTTAGCAGCTCAAATGGCTAGAATCACACATAGGCTCTTCGCAACATCACAACTACTACCAGCTGCAGTCACCAACTAACATTGTTGGAAATCTTTGCAAGCTCAAAAGACCATTGAGAAGGTACACACACAAATAATATAACTAATTATTCTGTTGCTTTTTTCAGATTCAGTTACAGCTCTGTTTCTCAAAGAATTAATCAAATGTTCTCCCCTTGTCTTGATTCAGGGGTCATCAGAGGCCAATCCTTTACAATAATCGTGCTTGTAAGATCCCTTGTAATTGTGCTTTGTTGAGCTATTACCACAACTAATCACATCTAAATTTACATAAAAGTTTACATAAATTATGTTTCTGTTTCATGTCACTGTTTGTTTCATGTAGAGTTAGGAATGTAGTCCTCCAATACTCCTTACATGAAATCATTTTACAGACCCTTCGCTAGCTCAATTAATTCAATTTGTTTGAGAGAAATTAATATAGGTATTTGTCCGATTTGATTGCTGTAGGTTGCTTATTTTTTCTTGAATCAATTTTTATCTTTACTTCCATACATTATAACAAAGGGCAGGTCATGGAGGGATCATACAGCTACTGATTGAAGCAAAGCAGCATATTCCTTATTTTAACCAGTCCTGCTGGTTATCACTATATTAGCTTTCTTTTGAGTTGGCTATCCTATTAAGTAATTGGTCTTTGGTACCAATTGTAGATTTAATTGCCTGTCATAGAGATGTTTTTTTGTGGGGACTGCTTTGCTTACTTTTGGATCGGTTTTGTATATCTGAAAGTTTCTATAGATGTAGTTTAGAGTATGCAAAGATAAACCTAAGAATCAAAGATGATACCATCGAATAAATGTAGCACACGCCCGTGTTAGCACAGGAAGACAGAGAAAGCAATGACTATAAAGAGTCCACCTAGCATCATGTTATGGAAGAGGGAGAAGAAAAAATGTTGGCCTTGAAATAGAACACAAGATGGTCAGAAGACTCAGAACAATAATACTACAACATAATATGCATGCAATATAACAATTTGAAGCCAAAAACCATGAATAACATCATTCAACACATTGAGGTATCCATGCAAAATTGCAAATATACCTCAGCAAGTAATGCGACATGGGCCATTTAAACTTGCAGAATTTTAATTTTGTCCTTCACAATTACACCAAAAGGTGCTAACACCAAAGGCTGCTACAAAACTGGTTATTTCTTACAATAAGAATCTAAAGACAGAAACAACAATTATATCTTAGGATACTAGTGGGGGAGAAGTATGGGATAACTAAAACCAAGTTTAAAAAAGAAAAAAAAAATTGTACTTGTTAAAAACTTGCGTATATATGACTGAGACTGGTTATTCCTAAGTAAGCAAGGAAACTATTCATTTCCCAACTAGATATCCAAAATAAATTAGTATGACCCCTAAATCTTCTAACAACTGATTGAATCTTAAAGTTGGGCTCTTTTCGTATAATTCCTTGTTGTGTTGAATTAAATAGAGATACTATAAAACCTTACAAACTAAGATTGCACATTAAAAACCAATTCATTTCCGTTATCGCTGACTCTTATATTCTTAGCAGAAGAGAGAGCCCATGCTCCCAAATCCAAATCCACATAGGAAAAATCAAAATTAGCCCTTACCCGATCAATTTAAGCAGTTCATTTTGTTCAGTTATAAGACTACAAACCATAACAAATTAAACTCTTCAAATCCAAAACAAAATAAGCCCAATTACCTGTTCATCCAAAAGTCTTGAGAATGGAGAAAAGACATTTGAGACTGCAACTGTTTAAACTCCACAGATCAGACCGCAAGATATCATGGAATACGCCAAGCTTCTCCTGTAATAAAGAGGAAACATAATAGAATGAAAAACATCGAGAAAGGTTCAATTTGAGAGAAAATTAATAAACGGCAACAAGAAAAGGAAATAAAGAAAAGGGTTTTTTTGCATGAATGGGGACAGGATCTTCAAACCCTGGACCTCAAATTTTGGGTATTTAACTCCGATCTCAAATTTGGAACCTGGAAACTGATCAATCAAAGACCAAAATTTAAATGAGCGATCGAGAAGTGGCGAATCAGAAACAAATCCTAAATCTAGGCAGGCTGGCCTCAAAACCAGATAGTTAGACTGATTTCCCAAATATCGAACCATAATCGAAGGACTTCCAAAAATCTCGAACCTCTACTTTACCTAAAAGAATTAGTGAAGAGAAAGAGACCAAGAAAAGCAAAATTTAGGGTGAATCAGAAACAAAACTCCGACTACTGATTGGACCTCAAAGTTGGCCTTTTATTTTCCCTATAATTACTAGATTGCAGATCAAAAACCAATTCATTTCAGTTGTTATCGCCGACTCTTATATTCTTAGTAAAAGAAAAAAGTTATACTCCCAAATCCAAATGCTTCAAATCCCAGATCAAAACCCGCAATGGATAAAACATAATCAGACCAATTACCTGTTCATCGCGAAGCCTTGAGAATGGATGAAGACATCCATAACTGTATCTGCTTAAACTCCAGAGATCACTCCGCATGATATATCATTGGATGAGACAAGCTTCTCCTCCTGCAATCAAGAGGAAAAATATAATAGAATTTAAAACATAGAAAAAAGCGATAATTTTAGAGAAAAGGTTTTGCATGAACGGAAATAGAACCTTGAAACCCTAATACCTCAAAATATAAGTGTTTAGCTCCAATCTCAAACTGGATCTGGAAACTGATCCAATTGAAGACCAAAATTTAAACGGCGATCCAGAAGGGCAAATCAGGAAAAAAAAAACTCCTAAATCAAGGCAGGCTCTCCGTAAAAAAAACTTGATCGTTGGCTTGATTTCCCAAACTCGAATCACAACCAAAGGGCTCACAAAAATCTCGAACCCTTCGATGAATTAGACAAGAGAAAGAGATCAAGAATAAACTTTAAATGGGCGATAAAAAAAGGACGAACAAGAAACCAAATCCTAATAAGGCTGAGAGATTAAGTACCTGATCGCTGGCTTGATTTTCCAAAATTTCGAACCATCGAAGGGCTCTCAAAAGTCGCGAACCCTTGAATGAATTAGGGAAGACAAAGAGATCAAGGAGGGAAAAAAAATTAAATAAGCGATCAAAAAAGACGAACAAGAAACCAAACTCTAACAAGGCGGAGAGATTAAATCCTGGTCGGTGCCTTGATTTCCCAAATCTCTAACCATAATCAAAATCTCGAACTCTTAAATGGGTTAGAGAAGACAAAGAGATCAAGAAGACTCAAATTAAAACAAGCAATCAGAAAGGCGAATTGTAAACGAAACTCCAACTCCAGGTTGAGAGATCGAGTACCTGATCGCTGGCCCTCCCAAATCTCGAACCACAACCGAAGGGCTTTCAAAAAACTCGAAAGCTTAGATGATTAGAGAAGAGAAAAAGATCAAGAAGATCAAAATTTAAATGAGCCATAAAAAAGGACGTACGAGAAACCAAAACCCTAAGATAATTGAGAGATTAAGTACCTAATCGCCGGCTTGATTTCCCAAATCTCGAACAATAATCGAAGGGCTCCTAAAAATCTCGAACCCTTGAATGGACCAGAGAAGACAAAGAGATCAAGAAGACCAAAATTAAAACAAGAAATCAAGAAGGGCGAATCGTAAACGAAATCTCAATTCTAGGCGGAGAGATCGAGTACCTGATCGCTGCCCCCTCCCAAATTTCGAACCCTAGTTGAAGACGATGACGCCTCGTCTGAATGATTTATCAGATCGAGAGAGAACAGAGAGTGAGGTTCTTGATTTTGAAAAAGAGAAAAAGCGCGACTGTGGATGGGACATTTATAGAGGAGACAGACAACTGGGGCTGAAGACGGCGAGGACAGTTGTTGCTAGCGTTCTGAACAACAACACGCGCAAGAAACATGTTCACACCTGCACCGGAACCTAAATCGATCCGGTCAGCTTTGGGCTGGCTATTAACCCAATTCTCAGCCCAGGTCATGAAAGGCCCGACCCGATTATTTTCCTCTAGGGATTTTTTTATCAGCTTCTTAACCTTTGGATGCAATTAGAAAATATATAAAAATTTGCAAAATCCAACTAGTTGTACAACTTGTGGTTTGCCTGTATCTTTTCTCTCTGACTGTGGATTTTGGTTTTAAAATATAAAAAAGCAAATAGGAAGACTTTAAACACACACAGAGGGAGACATTGAAGAGACACATGAGAAGGGAGACATTAAAGAGACACATATTTAACACGTCCAAATTTTTTTACTGAATTGATGCAAACACTCTCTCATATCTCTAAGAACAATTGCTCGCTAATCTTCCTGATTCTTTATAATTTTAGTTAGAAAATCACTGCACACTGAGATTCGAACCGGAGAGCAAATAAATTCTGAGTTTAGCCAGTGGTCGGAATTAAATATATTATAAATATGTCTACAGTAAGGCTCGAACCGACAACCTGTGAGTGAGGGGAGCTCTTAGAACCCAAAGTCAACCATGATGTCACTTGCGAGGGACTTATAATCATGCATTTAACAGATAGTTAAGGTCTGTTATCACTCATCTGCATCATCAATTCAACTACTTCAACATATCCATTAATAGCTTTAGAATGTCTTAGATAACCATGAAATTTCATAATTTTTCCCATGATGTGTTTTCTAGGAATGCATACCGGGGAACCGTCTTTCCCCAAAGATGCCAATGTGTACATTCCATGCCTATCAACATGATGGCATTGGAAACAAGTTTCGGATATAGGAGATTTTGTACAATTTCTCTGAGCCTCATCCATCTATATCCAAGTGATCTAACAAACACATATATATTTCGCGATTTCTTCAGAATTTGCACGCACAACATAGCATTCATAATTTCCAAGGAATTCACTAATATGGATTTAGCTTCCAAAACTAACAAATTAGCATTCATCATTGTCAAAAGTGTCTTTCAAATCCATAATTATAAATTAAAATTAGCCCTTGGGCTAATATTTTCTTGAGCACATTAACATAGCAAATTGAACATTGATGTAGGGCCTGTTTGGTTCGATGGAAGCGAGAGAAAAAGATGCAAGTAAGAAATGAGAATAAGAAATGTGAAAGAGTAGTGAAAATTAGGATTTGTGCAATTCTCATTTCCGGTGTTTGTTTGTAATGTGAAAGTATAAGTGAAAAAGTATATTATGTTTTCCAGTGTTTGGTTAGTAATGAGGAAGTGGAAATGGAAAAGTTGAACGTTGACCAAAAAATAATATTAAATTAAATATTAATTCTGAAATAACATTTTTGGACTATTATTGGACTGCAAGTGGGATTTACATGACATCAAAATTTAATGTATTAAATTACAACTTATTACAAGTGAGATTTACATGATCATAAAATTAACTATAGCACCCTGGAAGTGAGAAAATGGTAGTGTAAAAAAGATGTGTAAAAGAAAAAAGGAAAAAGGAAAAGGGGTTTTCTCATTTCCCGTTTTCAGTTCAAAACAAACAAGAGGAGTGGGAAAGGAATTTTCCTACTTCCCATTTCCCTCCCACTTCCATTGAATCCAAACGCGCCCGTAACTCAAAAAAGGCAACCAATGAAAAGAACAAGTGATTTCATAAAATCAGAAATAGAAATATGTCCAAAATAACCCAGCTTTCTCCCTGATGGATCAACCGACAAAATTGATTCCACACCTCATCAACAAACTCGATTCAATACTCAACATCTAACCTACCTATCCAACTCCTATACTCCCCGATCAATCCACCATTGGCTCTAAAATCAATCGTACAATCTGTTGGCCCAAAAGGTTACACTCTCCCATTGTTTAGAGTTTTGATGATAACAAAACAAATAAGAGCTATTTGGTACTAATAAGTTTGTTCAAGATAAGTTTCAGGTTAGTACCATATTTGGAGGCCATTGCTTAGCTTTTGCAAGAATTTCTAGGTTCATGGAGCATATAAGGCAAATGGCAAAGCAAGGGAGGAACATAGAAGAGAAGGCTCTAGCAAGACATTGCTTGGCTCAAGACTTCATTTTGGCTCAAGAAGACTTCATTAGATTTGTTTTTAGTTTATAGTTTTGTTAAAGAATTGTGAATAGGTTTGAAGCTCAAAGTTCCTACACACATATTTTTGCGCACTTGTCTTTCCTAAAAGATTTCTCCTATAATATGTACAAAATATTTTTAAATACAATCTTTTGCTTACAAACTCAATTTTATGTTTTATACATATCTCTAATCAAAACTATTTTGTTAAATTTCAAGATCTCCTCTAAATTCTTTTTTTCAAACTCAGTTTTTGACCTGAGCTGGTCGACCGTCCGGTCGACCGACACTAGGTCAGGTCAGAACGGTCGACCGACCCAGTCGATCGAGCTTCTGGCAGTTTGGTGCGTGCATGTGTGCACGTTTTTCGGTCGACCGGGCGGTCGGTCGACTGAAGTGCAGTTGCTCTCTGTTTGTGACCGGTCGACCGAGCAGTCGACCGAGAGCCCGCAACGGCTCTTTTATTTAAACCCCGGTCGACCGGTCGATCGATCGAGAGAGTCGTTTCAGCCATAACGGCCACTTTTTAAACATGTTTTATTTTTGTCTTTTTCTTTCTTAAAAGTGTTTAAATGATATTTTCTGAACCTAATACTTCCTAATTAGCATTAAGTGGGTTTACTCCTTAATCCCTAGCCCTCTCCTATAAATAGGGGTGATTAGGGAGAGGTTTCTTTACAACAAAAATTTGCAAAAGTTTCAAAAGTTTAAGGCATTCAAAAGAGTTTCATTTCTTGGTTTTTGTGCTGAAAATCTCTCTCATTTTCTGAAGTGCTTTTCAAAACTCTCTGATTTCATTTTCTTTTTCCACTTACATACAAGAGCTTCAATCCTACTCATTGTTCTACTAGGTTTTGTAAGGGAAGAGAATTTTTCAAAAGAGAGTTTGTGGTCTTTTGATCACCAAGAGAATACTTGTACTTGAGATTGTGGAGTTGGGTACTCCGATGTATTTGTAACCTCTTTGTGAAGTTATAGTGGTTAGAAATCCTTCTGGGGAAGGCGGGGACGTAGAGCTGGGTGCTCGAACCTCGGAAAAATTCTCGGTGTTTGCGTTTGGTTTACTTGCTCTTGCTTCTTACTTTACTTTCATTGCTTCTATTACTTGCTCTCTATTTTCATTGCAATATTCACTTGTTTCATATTCATATTGTCAATCAAAGTCCCATGCAACAAGATTGCATTGCGCACCTCCAACTCATATCTAGAGGAATCACGAGGAAGGAGTTCAGAACCCTTCGCGGGGCATTCGACTTCTAGTCTTGTTTTGGGCGATTGTTGCATCATATTTTTAATTGTGCATTATCACCTATTCACCCCCCTCTAGGTGATTTTCAATTGGTATCAGAGCTTAGACTCTAGGTTTGGCTTAACATCCTTAGAGAGATCCTTAAAATTTGCTAATCATCATTTGCATTCCTTCATTCATACACTAGTAAACATGGCCGACAACATCAAAACCCCTCCTAAATTTGATGGACTTAATTTCCCTATTTGGAAGGTTAGGATGACTATTTTCTTACAATCTTTAGGTAGCTTAGTTGCAAAATCCTTGACCAAGCCCTATGTTATACCCGATAGTGAGGAAAGCACTTGGTCCGACTTTACCTTTAGAGAATATGAGGCTAACTCCAAGGCCCAAAATTCCCTCCTAACCGCCTTGAATGAGGATGACCTTACACGGGTAATACATTGCCAATCCGCCTATGAGATTTGGCAACATTTGTTGGTCACACACGAGGGGACATCACAAGTAAAGAGAGCTAAGATAGATCTCTTGAGGTCACAATATGAAAGCTTTAAAATGATTGATGATGAATCTATTGATTGCATGATTACAAGGTTTACTAAAATTACCAATGCTCTTTCCTCTTTAGGTGATGATATTAGCAATGACCAAAAGGTGCGGAAAGTGATTCGGGCTCTTCCTTTATCATGGGAGATAAAGGCCACCACCTTGAAAGAGTTGAATGACAAGGATGAAATGGATCTCATAAATCTCATTGGAAACTTGAAGGCACATGAGATGGAAAAGAAGGCAAGAGAAGAAGCGGCTCCTCAAAAGAAGAAATCCATAGCCTTCAAGTCTTCCTCCACTCTTGATGACGATGAAGTAGATGAAGAAGAAGATGAGGAGCTATCCCTCCTTGTGCGAAACGTGAAGAGAATGTACCAGAAGAACAAGCTTAACTTTAGAAGGAAATTTGAAGGAAAAGAGGAGAGAAGAATCATTTGCTATAATTGCCGAAAGCCCGGACACATCATGGCCGATTGCCCGGAATTCAAGAAAAAGGTGACTTCCTCCTTCAAGCAAAAGAAGCCGGTCGAAAAGAAAGCTTACAAAGCCACATGGGATTTGGAAAGCGAATCCGAAGACGAGGTGGACACGGCGAACATGTGTTTCATGGCAAACACACCCAAGGTAACCTCTCAACCTCCTGAAGAAGAAGATGAATTAAGTAAAGAGGTGCTTGTACATGCTTTTGTTGAACTTTCGGAAAGCTATGATAATAAAAAGATAGAATGTTCAAAATTAGAAAAGGAAGTTGCTTTTCTTAAAAATCAACTTGCTATTGTTTCTAAAGAAAAGGATGAAATTTTTTCAAATCTTATTTCTACTCAAAATGAATTTAGTGCTTATAAAGTTGCTTGCATAGCAAAATTTTCAAAGATTGATGAAAAAGAAATTTCTTCGTTAAAAACTAGAATTGTTGATTTTGAAAAAGTTTTGAAGGATTGTGTTTTCAATACTAAGAAACTTGAGGAAATGTTTTCTAAAAAGCACACTTCTCATGCTAAAGCTTCTCATGTCAAAATTCCTCATGCTCATACTACACACAACACTCATGCTAAATCTACACATGCTCACAAGTCACACACTCACTATGCTTTTAAATATGGTAGAGTGTATAGATGTACTTATTGTGGTAAGAATGGACATTTGGCTAAGTTTTGTTATGACCAAATAAATAGAACAAATAATCTTGTATGGGTTCATGACATTAACATTTTAGGACCCAAGAAAATGTGGGTACCAAAATCAAGTCCTAAATTATTTGATGTAGGTGCACACCAAGGCTCCAAGACGTAAGGAGCGGTGGTACCTTGATAGTGGTTGTTCAAGACACATGACATGGGATATCAACAACTTTACAACCCTATCAAGGTACGTGAAAGGTGGCACCGTCACCTTCGGGGATGACTCCAAGGGCACTATCATCGGTATAGGTAACATTCAAATTGGTGCATCTCCTATTATAGAAAATGTTGTTCTTGTTGATAGTTTGAAACATAACTTGCTTAGTATTAGTCAACTTTGTGACCGTGGACTTAAAGTTGTTTTTGATGATTCTTCTTCCAAAATCTTTGATTGTAAAACCAATGATTGTATTCTCACCGGATTTCGTGATAATAATGTTTATATCATTGACATGCTTAATTTGGATTGTTCTACTAAATGCTTGAATGCTTTTGATGAGTGATTGGTCTCTAATGTTGCATATTTAGTATCATATTTCCATACTTATTATAGAATAAAATCTGCATTGTCCTAATTAAGTGTTTAATTTATTTGCAGGCCCATTCCTTAAGGAGATGAAGAGAAATGAGCCCAAAAGCCCACCAAATTCTGAATTAAATCAGAATTAATTCGCACTCAGTAAATCAGGGCAAAATCAAGAGGTTGAAAACCGGTTGAGAAGAATCCTCTCAGAATCGATCAGTTGAAGCAAAGATCAACGGCCATTTCTTCAAAATCTTAGAGCTAAACTGCAAATCCAATCAAACATAAAGACAGAACGAGAACCCGAGGAGACCCACCAACAGGGTGTGGCCACCTGGCCACACCCTGGCCGCGGAAACGTGGCCAAAGCCGCGTTTCCGCGGCTTGGTTGGGGAGTTAAGGGGAGCGTTTGCTCCCCCGATCTCCCCGGGATCCTCCTCGTGTGGGTTATGCCTATAAAAAGCCAGTATTTGCACTGAAAATGGGACGACCATGCAGAGATAGGATTTAGCCTAGTTTTCATTTCTTGTAGTTTAGGTTTTTCTTTTCTTTTTATGTAATTTGTATGTAAGCTTAGGTTAGATAAAGATTCATGTAAATAAGAGAGAGAGGCTGATGTTGAGAGTGACACCGATGTACCCTCCTCCTTTCTTCCATTGTTTCTGCAAGTAATAAAGGTAAATGTTTTTGTTTTATGTTCATATTTCCTTTTGTTTCCTTATTCCTCTTTCTACTTTACCTCTTTTGTTTTCGATGAGCTTGCAAGTGAATCCAGAAGTATAAGTATACAAAAGCCTTTGTGAGTGCCAACGATACTTCATGAAGACGTTCTCCTCCTCAAGATCCGTATCACTTCATTCTTGCAAGGCTTGATGATATAATGCGAACATGGATTGAGCTCGATCTTATGACCTATGCGTTGAACGCCTCCAAAGCAAGGTAGAACATGCAAGGGTTCCAGGTAAGTCATCAACCAAACTAGGTGAGTAACCTTCTCTCTTTTCTTTTATTTTTTTAGTATAGATCGCCACATCTTCCAAATCTTTCATCACTTCTTTCCCAACTCATTTGTACATAGTCGCTTTCTTTCCCATTTCTTTGGAAATAGTCATTTTCTGGTTTTTCCACCTTCTTCATCTATCGCTTTCTTTCTAACTTTAACTCTACTCTTTTTCACTTTCATTTCTTAAAAACAAAGAAGAACTTTCGTTTTGTTTTCATAAAGATTTTAACAAAAACTTTGAACGCTTCCATCGCAAACCCTCCTTGTGGATCACGACCCGCATAGCCACTTGCTATAGCGGTAAGAATTGAGCACTTGCACATCTTCATTCTAAATCTAAAATTCTTTATTTTGTGTGCAGGTTTTGCCTCAATCAAATTTTGGCGCCGTTGCTAGGGTGGGTAACGGTTTTTATTGAAATCTGATTTTTATTGAAAAATTTTTAGAACTAAAATGAATTTTCTTCTCTGTTGCAGGTTATAGGGCAAGCAAAGCAGGAAAAAAAGATTGCAGTAACATATAAGTGGTCTTGGGCCTCTGCTCTAGAAAGTAGAGACCAAGTGCCCTCTGATTTGCCGCGTTTTCTCGACCAAAGTCGCGGTTCCGCGGCAAAAAGGAGTTGACTACTAAACAGGTTTTGTGCAGGGTTGCTTTCTTTGCATAAACATAGCTGCTGCAAATCTTAATTCTTATATGCCATCACATAAGCCTGCTAATAAACCAACAGTAAAATACTTGTTGAAAAAGATAAAAAATTGATTAAACGTTTGCATTTTTAGGCACGTGTCTTTTCAATTCCTTTATTTTACTGTTGAAGAGTGCTGGAGCAAGGTACGTTCGCATTGCATCTAGAATAGGACTCATCTCTTGGTTGATTTACATAGCTTTGAGTGAATCTTATTTACATATCTTATACACTTGCACAAACTGATCTTAAGGGCACCACCCATTAACAAGATAAGGTGGAGATTTAATCACCCTTCCTTGGCCCAAAAATCAGATTCCAAGCACTCACTAACCCAAGCCTAACTAAAAATGAGTAGACGTTGGCCCTAGGGACATCTCGGACTCAATTAGGAGATTATCCTAAGGGGGAAAGGTGTCGAAATTTGACTCCTGCCAAATCAGTGTCTAGGAAAGGGATTAAGGGCCGAAAGCCCGAAGGTTGGTGGTTATTTAATTAAGGAATGTCTTTGACGGAAAACCTCCCACCAACCTTGTCCTGACCTGGCTGATTAGCTTGTGGTCAAAGTCTGCATTAAACCTCCCGTGGACAGTCTAATCAGTTAGGAGTCGTCTAGGTCATAGGTCTACCTTAACTTAGTTAGAATTTTTTCATTTTTTGTTTGTTTATTTGTTTGTTTTTCTTTCTTTTTGTTTGTATTCCATTGTGTGATATGGCTTATAATAATAATTTTTCCAATTTTAATAATAATCCATATTACACACCGACTTCATTTTCGAATATTACCAACCCGGCATATCATAACTTTAACCAACCTAGTGTGCCGGATTGGTCTTATCCGAATCAATATAACCCATGCCCCCAATCTAATAACTATAATTTCCAGAATGATTTTAACTCTTCACAGAGTCAGTGGGGATTCACCTACCCCGAGTCAAATTTTCAACCAACTTGTCCTCCTTCTCCACCTAGTCCACAATATTTTCAAGATTCATACTCAGTTCCACCAGTCCAAAATAGAAAACTATCAATTTTGGAAATGAGTATGTGTGAGTCCAAAAAAAAATCCCAAAATCTGATGGACTCACAATTTCACCACCAATTCCAAGACAACACTTCATCTTTTCATCAAAACAATGAACCTATCAACTATGAAAAGATGCTTGAAGCCATGACTCATGTTCAAAACGCTCGTAATCGTGACATAGATATGATGGTCCAATCTCTACGTTCTCACCGTTTGACCAGTTCTGATGTCACTAACCATTCTGTTAGAGCCGAAGAGTCATGTAATTTTAGAAATCAAGGTTCCATTTCAGAACAGTCATTTGAACTTGCCCAAACTCCAAATAATATTGATAGTTTGACAAGTTATCCCTTGCCTGAAATCGAACTTGAAAATGAATATGATCATGAACTTCAACTTAGTGATTCAATTTTACTTCCTGATTCAATAATGACTCCGGTATTTTTACCTGATTTTAATCTTTTCCCCGAGTCAACATTGGATCCTGTGCCAATTCATCATGAAATTGAATCACCTATTTTTGATGATCATATTGAACTTGACCAATTTTACACTTTTGAAAATCCTATAGACAAATTGGCAAGTTCTCATTTTTATGACATTGAACTCAATGAGAAATGTGACCTAGATTCTCAAATCTGTGATCCAGTTCAAATTCCCGAATCAATACTGACTCCTGTTTTGTTACCAAACTTGAGTAATATTTTAGAGTCAGTTTTGATTCCCCCACCTATCATTCCTGAACTTGAATCATCAATATTAAGTCACGTTCCATTGTTGGAAAATAAATGTGGACTTGAGTTTCAACTTCTTGACTTGGACCCAATTCCTGAACCTATTTCGACTCCTGAACCTTTACTTGACTTAAGTCACCTTCCTGAGTCTGTATTAGTTTCTGTACTTCCTGAGTCCAAGTCAATCATTCTATCTTTTCACACTCCATTCTGGGACGAGGTGGTTGACAAATTTGACTCCGAAATCAATTATGGAATTTGAAAATTAGATGGGGTCAAATATTTAATAAAAATCCATTATGGATTCATCATTTTAATGGGTTATATTAGAGATATTTCTGGTGGGTTCCTCCGAACTCCACAAAAAGTTGATTGGGCCGCATTTCGTGGACCAATCAGACCACCACTGGAACCACCACCTTAAGGTAACATTTTCCTTCCCTTTCGTCTTTTTCATGCATCTATGCATTAATTCATACATTGAGGACAATGCATGAAATAGGTGTGGGGGAGGGTCTAACATAACTTAGTTTTTTCTTTTTATTAAAAAAAAAACTTTAACATTTTCTTTGCTTTTAAAAAAAACTTTTTGAAAACAGAAATAATATTTTGATATATTTTTTGTAAGAAATTAAGTTAATTTTAAGGAATAGGAAAATCCAAATTAGGATTTCTTATACTCGGTCAAAATAAGATTATTTGTTTGATTTTTAGGGTTAGGAAGAAAATTTGTCAAAGTAATTTAGTCTTGATCTTTACCTTGATGAAATATGCACACTTCATACACTTACACACTTAGGGTTCAAAAATAAAGATTCTTATGCCTTATAAAAATAATAATAATAATAATAATAAATGAATCTAATTATTGATTAGCTAGGTACTTTGGCCTAAGCAAGCCTTAGTATTTATGCGAAAGATGATTAGATAAGTTTGAAAAGAAAAAAATATATATAAAAATCCTCTGATTAAGCTGGGTATTTGTGCCTAATAAAGCATAACTATTCACGCCTAAAAGAGGTTCATATAATAAAATCCTAAGTTTTGTGGCCTTGTTTGCTCGAGTCCTTAAGTCCTTGGGGTATTTTCTCACCCGGTGCCCTAAGACCGTTTGGTTTGGGAGTCATCGATTAAAGGCTCGTTACATGGGTAGATTAGAAAGCCTAATAGAACTAAGGAATAATACCACCAAAAAAATAGATATATATATAAATAAATAAGGCATAAGAGTTAGAGTTAATCAACCCTTTGTAAAAATTTTCACAGTCACAAGGTGCATATGACTTAGGGTAAAGTAATAGACTAGATGAGAAGTACAATTTGACTCCTTACTTTGATTGATAACAAATTTTTGAATAGAGACTAAGTTTAGGAATGAAAAATTCAGTCTTCCTATAACTTATAGATTGCTTAAATCTTACAATTATATTTCAAATATTTTTCTCTTTCAAAATGCTTTTCGAAAATATTGACTCTTTATTTCTCTTTCTTTATGGATTTTGTGGGTGCAATCCGCTGAAAACCCTCACGAGATAAAACTCGTCCTCTAGGGGAAACCTTGAGGTTTAACGGCTTGTTGCACATGCTCAGTGCAATCGCGTGACCTGCGAAAGTGGTCTAATAATCCTTAGTATAGTTTAGTTGTTTTGCTCGAGGACGAGCAAAAGATAGGTATGGGGGTGTGATTGGTCGCTAATGTTGCATATTTAGTATCATATTTCCATACTTATTATAGAATAAAATCTGCATTGTCCTAATTAAGTGTTTAATTTATTTGTAGGCCCATTCCTTAAGGAGATGAAGAGAAATGAGCCCAAAAGCCCATCAAATTCTGAATTAAATCAGAATTAATTCGCACTTAGTAAATCAGGGCAAAATCAAGAGGTTGAAAACCGGTTGAGAAGAATCCTCTCAGAATCGATCGGTTGAAGCAAAGATCAACGGCCATTTCTTCAAAATCTCGGAGCTAAACTCAAATCCAATCAAACATAAAGATAGAACGAGAACCCGGGGAAACCCACCAACAGGGTGTGGCTGGCCGCGGAAACGCAGCCAAAGCCGCGTTTCCGCGGCTTGGTTGGGGAGTTAAGGGGAGCGTTTGCTCCCCCGATCTCCCCGGGATCCTCCTCGTGTGGGTTATGCCTTTAAAAAGCCAGTATTTGCACTGAAAATGGGACGACCATGCAGAGATAGGATTTAGCCTAGTTTTCATTTCTTGTAGTTTAGGTTTTTCTTTTCTTTTTATGTAATTTGTATGTAAACTTAGGTTAGATAAAGATTCATGTAAGTAAGAGAGAGAGGCTGATGTTGAGAGTGACACCGATGTACCCTCCTCCTTTCTTCCATTGTTTCTGCAAGTAATAAAGGTAAATGTTTTTGTTTTATATTCATATTTCCTTTTGTTTCCTTATTCCTCTTTCTACTTTACCTCTTTTGTTTTCGATGAGCTTGCAAGTAAATCCAGAAGTATAAGTATACAAAAGCCTTTGTGAGTGCCAACGATACTTCATGAAGACGTTCTCCTCCTCAAGATCCGTATCACTTCATTCTTGCAAAGCTTGATGATATAATGCGAACAGGGATTGAGCTCGATCTTATGACCTATGTGTTGAACGCCTCCAAAGCAAGGTAGAACATGCAAGGGTTCCAGGTAAGTCATCAACCAAACTAGGTGAGTATTTCTTTAACCTTCTCTCTTTTCTTTTATTTTTTTAGTATAGATCACCACATCTTCCAAATCTTTCATCACTTCTTTCCCAACTCATTTGTACATAGTCGCTTTCTTTCCCATTTCTTTGGAAATAGTCATTTTCTGGTTTTTTCCACCTTCTTCATCTATCGCTTTCTTTCTAACTTTAACTCTACTCCTTTTCACTTTCATTTCTTAAAAACAAAGAAGAACTTTCGTTTTGTTTTCATAAAGATTTCAACAAAAACTTTGAACGCTTCCATCGCAAACCCTCCTTGTGGATCACGACCCGCATAGCCACTTGCTATAGCGGTAAGAATTGAGCACTTGTACATCTTCATTCTAAATCTAAAATTCTTTATTTTGTGTGCAGGTTTTGCCTCAATCAATGAGAATTCTTGGCTTTGGCATAGAAGATTAGGACATGCATCTTTTGACCATCTTTCTAGGATTAATTCTAAGGAATTGGTGAAGGATATTCCTTACTTGAAGTTTGAGAAAGACCGCATTTGTGGTGCGTGCCAACTTGGGAAACAAACCAAGTCTTCCTTCAAACCAATCAAGGATATCATGTCAACTAGGCCATTAGAATTAATTCATATGGATCTCTTTGGACCAACTAAAACTAAGAGCTTAAATGGTAGTAGATATGCATTTGTTTTAGTTGATGATTTTTCCCGTTTCACTTGGGTTTTCTTTTTGGAACACAAAGATCAAACTTTTTCTCATTTCAAGATTTTTCGAAAAAGGGTTGAAAAAGAAAAAGGTTTTTCGATTTTGAAAATAAGGAGTGATAGAGGTGGTGAGTTTGTTAACCAACTCTTCATGACTTATTGTGATGAAAAGGGAATCAAGCATGAAATGTCATGTCCTAGAACTCCACAACAAAATGGAGTTGTAGAAAGAAAGAATAGAACACTTCAAGAGATGGCTAGGACCATGATAAGTGAATATGACCTCCCTCAATATCTATGAGCCGAGGCCATAAACACCGCATGCTATATTTCAAATCGTATTTATTTGTGTAAAAATTCTTCCAAAACATCTTTTGAAATGTATCATTCTAGAAACCTAATGTTGCATATTTCAAAGTTTTTGGATGCAAGTGTTTTATTTTGAATACTAAAGATAACTTGGGTAAATTTGATGCTAAGGCTTATGAAGCTATCTTTGTTGGATACTCTACTACTAGTAAAGCTTATAGAGTATTCAATAGATCTTCCCTTACCATTGAAGAATCCATGCATGTTAAATTTGAAGAATCTAATGTGGTTATTGAGAATGTTGTAGAGATTGACCCATTAGGTGAAGACATGGAGAGACTATCCTTGAAGGACTCACCCGCTCAAGAAGAAAAGCAAGAACCCATTGGTGATGTTCAAGAGGATAAAGAGGAAAGCTCTCAACCGCTTCCTAAAGATTGGAGATACGCTACAAATCACCCCAAGGAACTCATTTTAGGTGATGTCTCTAAAGGGGTAACAACTCGCTCCAAACTCCATGACTTATGTGGTAACTTTGCATTCATTTCTCATTTTGAACCTAAAAACATCCTCGAAGCCGAGGGGGACTCATATTGGTTGCTAGCCATGCAAGAGGAACTCAATCAATTTGAGCGTAACCAAGTTTGACACCTTGTTCCTAGGCCTCACGATAGACCAATAATTGATACTAAGTGGATCTTTAGGAACAAGATGGATGAGTCCGAAAATGTCATTAGGAATAAAGCTAGGTTAGTGGCCCAAGGTTACACTCAAGTTAAGGGAATTGACTTTGAGGAGACCTTTGCACCCGTAGCACGGCTTGAAGCCATACGAATGACACTAGCTTTTGCATCTTTTAAAAATTTTAAACTTTTTCAAATGGATGTGAAAAGTGCATTTTTGAATGGTTTTATAAATGAAGAAGTTTATGTTGAACAACCTCCCGGTTTTGTTGATCATGTTCATCCCAAATTTGTTTTTAAACTTGATAAAGCTTTGTATGGATTGAAACAAGCTCCAAGAGCTTAGTATGAAAGGCTTTCTAGTTTTTTCATTTCAAATGATTTTGTTAAAGGCAAAGTAGACACAACATTATTCACTAAGCATGTTGATAATGACATTTTAATTGTGCAAATTTATGTGGATGATATAATTTTTGGTTCTACTAATGAGTTTTTATGCAAGGAATTTGAAAAGGTTATGCAATGTGAGTTTGAAATGTCTTTCATGGGTGAATTGAATTTCTTTTTTGGACTCCAAATCAAGCAATTGCAAGATGGGAATTTCATATGTCAAGCCAAGTATGCAAAGGAACTCGTAAAAAAGTTTGGACTTGAAGGCTCAAAAGTTTGCAACACTCCCATGGCAACTACAACCAAGCTTGATAAGGATGACCAAGGTAAATGTGTTGATATTAAGTTATATAGATGCATGATAGGAAGTTTGTTGTATTTGACGGCAAGTAGGCCGGACATCATGTTTAGTGTGTGTCTTTGTGCTAGATTCCAATCGTGTCCTAAAGAGTCCCATCTTATTGCGGTAAAACGCATCATTCGTTATATTAAGGGCACAATTGGAATGGGTCTTTGGTATCCGAAAATCGGAGATTTCTCAATGACGAGTTATTCGGATGCCGACTATGCGGGTTGTAGAGTAGAAAGAAAGAGTACTAGTGGGACATGTCAATTTCTTGGTAATTGTCTTGTTTCATGGTCCTCTAGGAAACAAAATTCCGTAGCTCTCTCAACCGCCGAGGCGGAGTATGTTGTCGCGGGGCTTGTTATGCACAAGTCCTTTGGATGAAACATACTCTCCTTGATTATGATTTGCATTATAACCATATAAAAATATTTTGTGATAATATTAGTACTATACATATGACTAAGAATGCAAATCAACATAGTAAGACCAAGCACATTGAGATTAGATATCACTTTCTTAGAGATCATTTTGAGAAAGGTGATATAGATATTGAGTATGTTTCCACGGATTTGCAACTTGCCGATATTTTCACTAAACCACTTGATTTTGCTAGATTTTCCTTCATTAGTGGTGAACTTAATGTTTGTGTTATTGAATAAAAATGTTTTCTTAATCCCTTTTTGATGTATGATAAAAAGGGGGAGAATGAGTTTATATGAAAATATAAGTTTATATGGTTTTGGTTCCATATGAGTTTATATGCTTTTGGTTTTTACAAAGTGTTTTTATGAATCCTTGCATTTGAGTTTAAGTGTCTTGCAAGTGTTTTATGTCTCATGGCCATTGCTTGCAATTCACCTCTCTTTTATTTGTTTGTATAGCATAATTTGAGGGGGAGTTTTCACCTCCCCTATATTTTTTATCATAGCATATTTGTTTTGTCATCATCAAAAAGGGGGAGATTGTTGGCCCAAAAGGTTACACTCTCCAATTGTTTAGAGTTTTGATGATAACAAAACAAATAAGAGCTATTTGGTACTAATAAGTTTGTTCAAGATAAGTTTCAGGTTAGTACCATATTTGGAGGCCATTGCTTAGCTTTTGCAAGAATTTCTAGGTTCATGGAGCATATAAGGCAAATGGCAAAGCAAGGGAGGAACATAGAAGAGAAGGCTCTAGCAAGACATTGCTTGGCTCAAGACTTCATTTTGGCTCAAGAAGACTTCATTAGATTTGTTTTTAGTTTATAGTTTTGTTAAAGAACTGTGAATAGGTTTGAAGCTCAAAGTTCCTACACACATATTTTTGCGCACTTGTCTTTCCTAAAAGATTTCTTCTATAATATGTACAAAATATTTTTAAATACAATCTTTTGCTTACAAACTCAATTTTATGTTTTATACATATCTCTAATCAAAACTATTTTGTTAAATTTCAAGATCTCCTCTAAATTCTTTTTTTCAAACTCAGTTTTTGGCCTGAGCCGGTTGACCGTCCGGTCGACCGACACTAGGTCAGGTCAGAACGGTCGACCGACCCAGTCGACCGAGCTTCTGGCAGTTTGGTGCGTGCATGTGTGCACGTTTTTCGGTCGGCCGGGCGGTCGGCCGACTGAAGTGCAGTTGCTCTCTGTTTGTGACCGGTCGACCGAGCGGTCGACCGAGAGCCCGCAACGGCTCTTTTATTTGAACCCCGGTTGAGCGGTCGATCGACCGAGAGAGTCGTTTCAGCCATAACGACCACTTTTTAAACATGTTTTATTTTTGTCTTTTTCTTTCTTAAAAGTGTTTAAATGATATTTTCTGAACCTAATACTTCCTAATTAGCATTAAGTGGGTTTACTCCTTAATCCCTAGCCCTCTCCTATAAATAGGGGTGATTAGGGAGAGGTTTCTTTACAACAAAAATTTACAAAAGTTTCAAAAGTTTAAGGCATTCAAAAGAGTTTCATTTCTTGGTTTTTGTGCTGAAAATCTCTCTCATTTTCTGAAGTGCTTTTCAAAACTCTCTGATTTCATTTTCTTTTTCCACTTACATACAAGAGCTTCAATCCTACTCATTGTTCTACTAGGATTTTGTAAGGGAAGAGAATTTTTTAAAAGAGAGTTTGTGGTCTTTTGATCACCAAGAGAATACTTGTACTTGAGATTGTGGAGTTGGGTACTCTGGTGTATTTGTAACCTCTTTGTGAAGTTATAGTGGTTAGAAATCCTTCTGGGGAAGGCGGGGACGTAGAGCTGGGTGCTCGAACCTCGAAAAAATTCTCGGTGTTTGCGTTTGGTTTACTTGCTCTTACTTCTTGCTTTACTTTCATTGCTTCTATTACTTGCTCTCTATTTTCATTGCAATATTCACTTGTTTCATATTCATATTGTCAATCAAAGTCCCATACAACAAGATTGCATTGCGCACCTCCAACTCATATCTAGAGGAATCACGAGGAAGGAGTTCAGAACCCTTCGCGGGGCATTCGGCTTCTAGTCTTGTTTTGGGCGATTGTTGCATCATATTTTTAATTGTGCATTATCACCTATTTACCCCCCTCTAGGTGATTTTCACAATCATCTTCAAAATTGTATCTGATAAATCCTACTGAATATCAAAAATAAATAGAGCCTCGCTGCAGTTTGGAGTACCAAAGAAAAAAAATAAAATATCGGTCTACAGAGATAGAATCTTCAGAGCTACCTTTTCATCGATCGAAAATGCAGACATATTCTGGAAGAATGGTCCCTGGTTGTTCGAAAATGATCTGATTGTAATGGAGAAGTGTCGGCCTCGCACACTTGCTGACAGCTACAAATTGGATCACTGTGAATTCTAAGTGCAAATTCATAATATCCCATAGGATATCTCAAAGAGGATGTAGTCGGCTGGATTGCGAAGGAACTCGGCACAATCACCCCGATCAACCAGCGAGACTCAAAAAAATAAATAAATTATGCATGGATCAAAGTAAATATCAATATCAGAGACCCACTGAGGATGAGATTGGCTCTTCCATTACTTGATGATCTGAATTATAGGCGCACGTCGTTAAAAGGAAACTTTCGAGATTTTGCTTGTTTTGTGGAATAATCAAGCATGGGGGGTCAAGTTGCAAATGGCTCGCTGAAGTGGATTTTGTTCTGTGTAATGTGTTGTTGACGAACGAGGAACATGGCATCTCTAGAAACTGATGATATGTAGGCTGGAAGAGTCCAACTACTAATCACCGACCCCTATCCAGAGAAGATTTCCCCATCATACCCAAATCACGGGCCATTACCTCACCGTCATCACCCCGCACACAGTCCCTGCAAACCCCCTTCACCTCCCTTTGCGCAGCAATCATCTCCCCAAACCCTAACCTGAGCAATTATCTAGCTGATCCGGAGTCAGATCTAGATCCAATTGCTAATCGTCACTAAAACTCACATCCACGCACCAACAAATCTACACTGAAACCCACCCCAACCCTAAACCTGAACCCACATCCTATCTAACCCTAATCTCCCCCCAAATTCAAATCGTCTCAACCCCAGCGTCTCTACCATGAGCCCAAATTCACCTCTCACCGCCAACCTCAATCCCCTCAACCACCTACCTCCAGTCATCATGACAACCCCCTCCTCAATAGCCTTGAATTCAACTCGTCCACCTTAAGCCCGACTACAATCCCTACCATCAGATTCAACCCATCCCAACATCCTACCTTCAGCCACTGTGATAAACCCTTACTCAATATAAAGTGTTCGTCCCACCTCCACCCCGGCAATAGTGCTACTACTCAAATCCCTCCTCCCCAATCCATAACTTACCTCATCAAAGCTACTATCATGGAGGCACTACAAGAGCAAAACTCATCCATCCATCACCTCTTCCGCCTTGTTGCTCCTGTGCTCAACCGGACCACCCAACTTTGGGGCCTTGCACCGCCAACAGGCCGACAGAGATAGAGAAGAGCGATTAAATTTGGGGGAGAGATAGAGCTACCAAGTGGGGGTCAGGCCACTTTAAAGGAGTCAAGAGTGGGTCCCGTGTCAAGTGATAAAGTGGTTAGTCTAATCCCAACAAGTGGTGGGAGTTTTCACATAGGGCCAATCATGATAAATATATTGCAAAAAGAAAAGTGATGATTGTTGTAGCACCCCGTTCCCGGGATTCGTACCCAAATACGTGTCCCAAATTTTTCGACCATATTAATTCAATTTTCTTCCAGTATGTATTTTTGGGTTGTGATTGCTTATGTTATAGTGTATCGAATCTAGATTCTCAGACCTAAAGTCAGCCTTAACCCGGATCGAGAACCCGATATCAGCCTACCATCCGATTTGACCTTTCTAATAGTCTGATTTGACCGATTTCAGTTTCAGACACTGTTTTCTAATATTTTAGATTTTTCATGATTTTCTGGAATTTTTCAAAATTTTTCTGCAAAATCTCCAAAATCGGTGTCGGTCGGCATCGCTGACTGATTACCAATTTTTTAGTTTTCAAATGGAATTGAATTTTAAAAAATAGATTTAAAATTACTTCTTAGAATTTTTTTCTATTTAAATACATTTTTTGGGATTTTTCTAAATTTATCAAAATTTAACCGATTCTGGTGTCGGCCGATATCGCCGGAAGATTCCAGGATTTTTAATTTGAAAAATAGATCGAATTTCTCAAATCTGATTTCACCAGGCATCTTAAAATAATATTTTCTATTTTTGAGAATTTTTCGGAACGTTTCTGAAACAATCAAATTTTTGCCCTATTAAAATAATAATATTATCTACCGACATTTTCTTTTCTTGCTTTTTCTTTCTCTACTCCCCTACTTTATACTCCCAGATATTTTAATAAATTAATTATTTAATAATAAATTTTTTTATTATTTTCTTTTCTTTTTCCTTATTTTTTTCCTTTTCCTTTATTTTCTTTCCTTTTTCTTTCTTTTCTTTTCTTCCCCTTACCTTCATCATGCACTGTTCCCTTCCTGCAGCAACCGCTGCAGCCGCCTGATGGGCTGCAACAGCAGCCATCCCCCTATCCCTACTCATTTCCTCCCGTCTTCCCCTATAAACTTCTTTCTCTTCTCCCTTCTCACTTCTTCATCTTCTCCATTTTCATTTCCCACCAAAACCAACCTCTCCACCTTCACCACCGCCGCCTCCACCATCACCACCGCCGCCCACCGCCCTCCCTAGCCACCGGCCACCACTCCCCCACACCCTCTCTCCACTCCTCCACCTCCTTTAACCTCCACCAACCACCCACCACTTCCAATTTCAACCAAACCCATCACCATCACTTCCCTTCCTCCTCCAAAATTCACCACCATCTCCATCAAATTCATCACTCCCACCACCCCATCATCACCTCCTCCTCCTCCTCTAACTCCCCACCACCTCCAACAACCACCACAACCGCCAAAACCACCACCACCACCATCAACCACCACCACCAACAACTCCTCCACCAACAACAAACCAAAAACACCAACACCACCCCTCCCCAGGGCAACCGCGCTGCCCCCACCTCCGGCGCCGCCGCCGCCGCCCAGGGCTGCCGGCCACTATCCCCCTCCCTCCTCCTTCTTTCTTTCTTTCTTCTTCTTTCTTTCTTTCTTTCTTTTCTTTCTTTATTTCTTTTCCCCTTTCCATAAATACCCATTTTTCTTAATTTCCCCAAATACCCATCCCCTCATTCCCAAATTACTTCCCCATAATTACAATCATACCACTCCCATTTTAATTCCTATTTCCTCTTCTAAAAATACCCTATTTTCTCTCTCTCTCTCCTTCCTACAACTTTCTCTCTCCTATCTCTCTCCTCTCTCATTCCCTCTCTAATATTTATATATATATATATATATATATTTTAATATATAAATATGGGATAGTGGCTTGCTCGCACGGGTTCGCGGATTTCTCGAATTTTAACCCGGTATTTCACTCCGGTTTCAGGCGAGTGCTTTATATTAAATTTAACTACCCTTAATTTATTACAGGATATTGATATGTGAACATCGTATTACTACCGTAACATGCCTAACACTTGCTACTGTAATTTTTAGTACCTGACTCCTTGCTATACGAGTTAATATATGATATTGCACTCGGTATTTACCCGACACTTGACATGTTATATTTGACACGTGACATCTGACACCGACACTTGACATGTTATACTTGATATATGATTTATGACACCGGTACTCGGTATTTACACCGACGCTCGGTATTTACACTGGCACTTGATATGTTATACTTGATACCTAATCACGACACTTGATATTAGACACCGGTACTTGATATGTCATACTTGACACCTGATCCTGACACCCAGTTTATGACATGCTTTCATGTGGTACAAGTACACTGACCTGACATCGTGACCCTTGACCAGACACTACCACCCCTGAAACATGTATTATATGGCATATTCATGACTATCACTTTTACGGGAACTTGGCATGATTATTATATTATTACCAGACATTTGGTACTCCTGAACTCTTGTACTCCTGAACTCCTGTATACTTGAACCCCTGAAATAGGGAGGCTCCTGACATTACTCCTAATATTATACTCCCGTTGATCCCCGTGATAGGATAACCATGAATATTGGACTTTTGTGAATACCCTGTAGACATTATCATTTGACAATCTGTAATATTTAAACAACTTACACCGGGACGGGGGAAATTGATGGGTATCTATATAGCTTCTGTGTTTATGGTGGCCATACATATGTTGTACAACTAATTCCTGGGATTTGACCTGGAGTCCACCAGGCGCTTCCAAGGGGTGTACTGGCACCCCTACCCCCCTGCCTGCTTGTCGGGTGTGCTATAAACCCCTGGGTATATCCCTGTGGGGAACGGTGACACTCTATTCCTGTTCGGGCGTATACTAAGACCTTCGGGCATATAGTAAGTCCCGGTACCTAGCAGTACGTTCCGGCTCAGAACCGGATACTTCTGAACCGTTGTCCAGCCATGCACGGGACCCATTCTAAACATTGTTCGTCATTCCCCATCAATTTCCAATAACCAACCTCGCTCGACTTGTATGCGGAAGTATATGGTACGGGCCATATACCGAAACATACAAATTGAACGAGTATTAATAATAACTTGATAATTGACTTCATGCTACATGAATTTTATTGCCATTTCCATACTTGCTATTTATTGTAGTTACTCCATGCTTGCTAATTTGATTACATGACATTTGACCAGCTACACTTGCTTTTATTTCATGCCATATAAATTCTAATGTCATTTCCATATTTCACTATTTATTGTGGTTATTCCATGCTTATTGATTTGGGTACATTATAGTTGACCTGATGCACTTGCTTTTAATTATACTTACCATTTGGGTTCTTGCACTCGCTGGGTTGCCCACTAACAACCCTGGATTTGCGTGTCCAATTCTTGCAGCTTAGACCGAGGTGGACCCATCAGCTGAGGACCAGGCTTTCTTCAAGGAGCAGGCGGATCAGCCGTAGCTCCATCCCGTCTTCCCCGCTCGCGAGATTCCCTCTTTCAGCTCATGAGTTTTTATCTTTTGTACCCTGTCCAGTCTACTTTTGTACTACCTGGTGACATAATATTTATGTAATATTTTGTCATAGTCTGTGATGACTGAGTACTTGTACTTTTGTGTTGGAATGTATAACACCACGTATTTTCACACTCTGATCCATGTATTGTATTGTATTGATGCTTAGTGTACATACGTGATGGTATCATCGCCCTGCGTATGTACGTCGCAGTGGCGTCCCCGTATCCGTGGGAGCGGGGCGCCACAGGTTGGTATCAGAGCCTAGGCTCTCACACCTTCAGTACAGCCAGTTTGCAGATTAATGTTGGATTAATTTGCTACTGAGTCACACGAGTCTTTGCTATACATTCCAATCACAAGTACGAAGTTTTCTATTCTTTCCTTGAAATCCATCCCTTGACTTCTGAAATGTCATATTTTCATCACCCTTTTCAGTCGGCTCGAATATGGAGAGGCGGGGGACACGTAACGGTCCTGACACTTCCCGTGACGGTCCGTACGGAGAGAACGACATGATGAGGATACTCCAGGAGATGATGAATAGCCAGCTGCTAAGCAGAAAATAGAGCTCTTGCGACAAGGATTGCTGACTGCACCCCAGGAGCAGAGGTCGGGTACTGTGTCGGATTTCAGGAGGTTGCAGCCGGCAGAATTTTCGGGCACGGAGAAGCCCCTGGATGCAGAGCAGTGGTTGATCGACATGACTGATCTTCTGAAGGCGGTCAGAATTCTTGGTGATAATCAGGTGGAAGTGGCCAAGATCCAGCTTAAAGATATGGCGAGGACTTGGTGGCTAGCCGAAGAGGCGAGGCTGGAGAAGCCTATCTCTTGGGACTAGTTCTCGAAGGGCTTCTATGAGAGATTTTTCCCTGCAACTGCTCAGAAGGAGATGGAGGAGCAGTTTATTAGGCTGCAACAGTGGAATCGATCAGTGGATGAGTATGTTGCTGAATTCCTGAGACTTAGTCAGTTTGCACCATATATGGTAGCAGACGAGGAGAAGTGGGCTAGCAGATTTCAGTAAGGATTGAGGGTGGATATCCAGATGTTGCTTATACCCCACCAACTGAAGACATACTCCCAAGTTCTTTCTATAGCTCGTGATGTGGAGCAAGGATTTGAGAAGAAGAGGAGAGTTGAGCTACAGCACAAGCCTATGAAGCGTCAATTCTAGCAGGTGCACAGAGGGGATCCAGTCAGATCTTTTGGTGTCGTAGTAGCCAAGTGTTTTCCATTATATTTGCAAAGGGGAAAACTTACAATAAAAGAGTTTGAGGAGCTAAATTACAAGTATTCTTAAAAAGATTACAAGTAGATCTCCTCAGAGATTCTGGAGAAGTGTGCCGATAGGAGTCTAGTCAGCGCGTGACCACTTTGTCCCTTTGACGATGCGAGAGATGAAATTCCCTTCTCGCCTGGTTCGGGGAATCAGAGAACAGAAGGTTGGTAGAACCCTCTTGCTACTTCTCAAAATAGCCTTCAATTAGGAATTCCTTCTCGCCTGGTTCCGGAGATTCCTTGAGAAGAAGGTATTTAGGGTATCAGCACCCTGATTAGAGAAGCAATTCTCTATAAAGTCTCTGAATTCAAGAGCGCACGGTGCGTCGTGAAGAAGCCTCTGCTTGTGGAGTCCTCTCTCTTGCACCTATCCGTCCTCTCTCCTCGTACCCCTGATGGGCTATTTATAGGGAGAGCAAGGGTATAACCGTCCCTTGAAAATATAGAAACAGATTGAATCGAATCTGTTTGAATCCGGAAAGTAGCCTTGCTGCGAGGCTAAGATCAGCTTCTGCGAAGCTAGAATTGGCAGGTCGGTTGATCTTCTTGATCCTTTCCATATCGTTGGAGGATTTCCCCTGATCTTCTTACTCGTTTTAGGAGAGTCAAGATATTGTGGCAATCAACTGCCGAATTTGATCTCCGATTTGATCTTAATTGGATTTGATCTGATTAGATCTGATCTCATCTGGAGATTTGATTGGTCAAAGGTTGACCATAGCAGACCAATGGCGGAGCTGCCCGCATTGAGCTCGTAGCGGAGCTAGAGGCAGCTTCTGGCGAAGTCCGAAAGAAACCCTTTGGCGGAGCTGGAAGTCCTCTGTGGCGAAGTTGCGAGTTAGCTTCCTGGCGAGGCTTCGAATGGCTTCGAGGCGAAGTCGAGTGATATTAGCCTCTCAAGCGAGGCTATCCCTTTGGGCTCATGCGATGCTAAGTGTTAGCACCTTAGACCTGCTGAGGTCTGTTTAGAAACAATCCGGGTTCACTGTCTGCTTGCTGGATCAGTGGAGTCCAAGTTGCTTCCTTGTCCCTCGGAGATGGGTGAAAATTGGTCTTCAGCTCGTCTGTCACTTGTCTTTTGTAAATGTCAACAAGTTTAGACATTGTTCGGACCAATAAGAATCTTGTCTTTTTTAAGTGTCAACAAGACCCCCTTCAAAGTTTTCGAAAGTCTGCAATGGCTCAGACTTCGAAATACTTTGAACTGCTTTGATTGGTGGAGAATGAACGTCGCCATAATGGTTGAGTTCAGCTTCGCTTTAAATCCTGCTTTGGGATGTAGATTCGCCGAAGAATTGCACAGAGGTTCGTGACTCTGAGTAGCTTCGCGTGCGGTAGCTCCGCATCTGAGCTTCTGGAGATACGTTCGCCCTGGAGCGTTTGTCGCTTTCCCGAGGCCAACTGCCGTGGGCCAGTTACGAGGAGGATTACTCCTTTCTTCGTGCTGATCGAGGGAGATATTCTCTGATTTGCACGTTTCCTAGGGAGGATATTCCCTTTCTTCAAGGCGCAATAAGTGCCTTTATGAGGGAGACGTTTCTCCCTTTGCACGGTTCCAAGGGAAACCGTCCCTTTTCTCAAGGCGCAGTAAATGCCTTAAATGCGCTCGTGCTTCCACGCTTGAGGCGGCAGCGCTCAGGCCATGGGGCCTATAAATAGGACACTTGAGGTCCTCTGAAGAGAAGTGATCTGCTCTTCTCCTCTTCTCTTGGTTGAGAGAGATACTCAGATCTCTGAATTAGTGGGAATGCCCACTCTAGTTATTACCCGGCCAAGGACCGATAAGTCTTGATCATTCAACGACTTCACCGGTTTTAGGGAATTCATCTCCCTTAATTCAGCTTTAACAGCTGCTTCAGGGATTAGTTTCCCTTACTCTTCATCTTGCAATTGACTGGTCTGCAGAGAAGGATTTTGACATAGCTTCCCCAACGAAGCTATCATTCTGACTTGATCATAGAAAGATCATTGTATGTTAAGTCCGCTACATAGGCAGAACTTGGGACCTGGTATCTTCAAGGTTGAGCCAGTCTTGCCATATAGGTGAGGCTAAGACTGTGTCCCATAGGATCAGTCTGGCTTAGCCATATGGCGAGGCTAGGACTTGGCGTTTGCTGAGCTAGCCCATCACTGCTATGTGAGCGAGGCTTATCCTCTGCTTTAACTGAAATCGGATTTCTTTGCCCCCAAAGAATTCGGCTTTAGCGCTTTTGCAGTGTCTTCTGTGTTTAACTGCTAATCTGCTCCAATTTTGCATTGCAGTGAGCTATGTTCGCCGATCTTGTGTCTTGATGAAAGAGACCGAAAAGTTACCTTATGCTTCCCCGGTTGAAGCTTTACTTTTAAGCAGGAGGAACAACTTGGGGCAGCTGATGTGTGTCCCAGAGGCTGTTGGCAGCCTCTTATCCGAGATGATTCGTTCTGAGGTGAGGCTGGTGGCCGCTTCGTTGGAGATGATCCGCTTTGGGAAAGCGGACGTCACACCTGTGAGATCACTGACATCACTGCCAATTCCCATTATAGGTGATCTATCGTGTTGGCGGCGATAAGTTCATTGCCAATTTTCATCAAAGGTGATCCAGCTTACTGGTGGCAAAATATGCCATTATGTGGAAAATTATGGCCCTGTCCTCGTGGCACAGCTGGTTACGGCCTTATGCAGGAGGAAGGCCTTTCGTGTCCAGTTGGTCTGGTTTGGAAGCAGATAAAACCACTTGTATGCCTTTTGCGCAAATGATCCTGTTGAGCAACTGAATCTGTTGTATGAAATACAACTTTGATGTAGTATCAATGTACCTTTCCTCTTAAATCAATGAAAGTTCATTTTCTGCTCATCTGATTTTTGCCTGCCTTCATTGAGAATTTGGCCATAGCGGGGCTAAACTTTGTGCAGAGTTAAGGACAGGGTCCTTTTTGAATGAGCTTCGCACAATGCTGGCATATCGGCGAACTGTGCCTTTAGTGGGCTAAGGCAATCTTTTTGGCGAAGTTCTTGATGAACTTGTGCGAAGTACGCACTTTGACTCATTGGCGAGGTTAAGCCTTAGTGGCTGAGTCAGCGCTTCTCGGGAAGGCGCTTTAAGCAATGTTTCAAATTGAAACGGCGGCCCGTGCCCTTTTCGAGGCATCGTTTCAGGCGCTGATTGGCCTATAAAAGCTCAATCGGGCTGAGAAAGAGCAGATCTCTTTACCAGAGAACTTTTGATTCTTCTTCTTCCTCTTTCTTTTCCTCTTTATTCAGAAAGCTTTGAGAACTTTCGCAGCTCTTCAATGGCGCCCAAAAGACGAGCGGGGAAAGAAGTGGCAACTTCTGCAACGGAGGGTCCTTCTCCTCCTCCGGACATCGAGCGACCAGTCGCCAGTAAGGGACTTTTCCTTCTGATCAGAGACTGCGGTCTCTCTTTTAAAGTCGATATTTGGCTATCAGAACGATCGAACATGATCTGTTTTTATTAGGGAATCCGTTTCCCTGAATTTCCCTTATTTTCTTGGACGGGGAACTAAGAATTGAACAGTTCTTGTCTAAGCTTCCGTACGAAGCTATTGCTTGGGCTGTCTTCGTCCTGTTGAGGAACAGGATACGGGTCTGTTCCTTCGGTCATGGCCGTCAAGAATGGTTTTTTGACCATAATGCCCTTTTGATGACGTCAGCCCTTAGGGCTATACCACTTTCTGCTTAAGCGAAGTTAATACTTGGGCATTTTCTGCAAAATGCAGACTTGTCCGCGAGACTAAGCTTTGTTGAAGCTATCGCCTTGCTGGCTTTGCTCACTGGGCGAGACTATGCCTTGGTGAAATTTATGTCTTCATGTTCGCTTGGCTGGTGAACTAATCATAGTTCGTTTTGTTCTTGCAGTGCACTACATTCCCGGTCCCTTGAACAATCTGTTTGGGATGACCAACGGAGTTGATGGCAATATCAGCTTGCAATTTCAAGGGGAAGCTTCTCTGTTTAGTGAGCAGAGCTCTCTTGTTCGAGACACGCTTATTCACGGTGGTGACCAGCACACCACGAGGAGTATTCTGACTACGGCTCCTCTTGAAGATGTTGACCGTCGGACTTATAGGAAGCCTGACTTCATGTTTGGGGATGCCGCGCCAGATCCTGATCACCAACTACAGGCCGGAGAAGGGCAATGGATCTTCCAGTTGGGTGATGAGAAGTTTTACCTTCCATCCAACAGACGACATTTTTCTTTGTCTTCCTTCTAGTGTGTGACGCAGGCTCGGAAGATGGCATGAGATGTGAGCCGAAATACCGACTCCGTCCACATAGGGAGATTGGCACTTCAGTCTCCTGGTTATGCAAGAGCGGGGCCTCCTCATAGCATAATGGGTTTACATCCTGGGAATGTGTCGCGAGAGATCCCAGTGGGAGAAAATCCCGCAGTGGCGCTGACCTTTGGCAACCAATTCTGCAAGGTCAATGGGAACTACCCGGCCACTGACTTCAGGACTCCAGGCTGGATTCACCATCCAAAGACGTGGTGGGTGGATTTGACTACCTACATCCTTGCTCATTTCGAGGAGGATTTGGAGAGGCTGAACCTCTATGAGGCCGTCAGGGCGACCTACCACGGCATTGAGATGAATGTGGCATGCTTTTACGCCATCTTTGAATTATATTGCCCAGCTTCAGGGACTTTCTTTACCCCTGTCGGCGAGTTGGGCATGGCCTTGCATGAGATGTGGGAAATCTCTGCTTTGCCTTTCGGGTCTCTCCCTTATGAAGAATACTTTCCGTGCGAGGAGGAGTTGGCTCTTCTGGAGAAGCAGGAGCCTGCCTTATTCGAGACTTATCGGGAGTTAATGTGCCACTTGCACATTTGTTCCGGCATCCATGGTGGCAGCAAGGGCACTTCCTGTAGCTTGAAGAGCTGGGGGAATTACTTGTTCCCGGATATGAGGAATGCTCCTGAAGCAGCACATTGCGGAGTTGCTGATGGGGATATCTTTGAACGGATGCAGATGCACCTTCAAAGGGATCTTGTCATAACTGAAGACGATGGTCCCTATGAGAAAGGTGATGTCCTTCGGAGCTTCCATCATCAGGCTCGTCAGCCTATGTCTCGGGAGGCACTGCTGGCCGGTTTCTTAACCGTCTGGCTGAAGAAATGCGTAGTGCCATCTTCTTCGGGTGACATCGTTCATCCGAATGTTTTACTGCCCGCCGTTCGTTTGGTCCATGGTCACCGTCTGGGTCTTCTCCCGGCCATGGTGTGCTGCATTCAAAGAGGCCTCCGTGCATTAACGGAGGCTTTTAGCAGGCCGCCGCCGACGAAGCGTGGAAAGGGAGCCATTTTGCCTTGTGACGGACCCAATCCTAGGATAGGTCTGCCCTACACCTATCTGATGGCGTGGTTCGCCTTACATTGTCCTTCGCTGATTGGAGCTGGAGAGGACCCTCCACAAGGTGTTCGAATGGCGCTCCTCCGCCGATTCGAAGGACGTTCGTGGCTGAAGAAATACGTGGCTGAGGCCCGTAAATTGGTGCGTCGATATGACGTTTACGGTCTCTTCCGCTGTTTTCCCCGTATTCGGGGTGCAGGATACGACGAAGAGTTCCGAGATGCGGGGGAAGGGCGGTCTTCCCTGAGCCGGGGAGTTTTTGAGTGGCTGGTCAGCATCCGGCCCTCACACTTATTGTACAGAAGCGGGGATACCTGCTATTTGGAACCTTATGTCCCCAGCCGGTTTGCTCGACAGTTTGGGTACGACCAGCTGTATGTGGGCAACCCCAATCCTGATTTGGCCTTCATGGGGAGTCTTATTGACGGGGCCCGTGCCTGGCGATTCTTTACTGCAGGCGGTACTGAGGCGCGACTGCGTACGCCGTTAAAGAGTCCCAATCTTCAAATGACCCTGTGCTTCTGCCAGTGGTACACAACTTCCAACTCCACACCCCTCGATTTCAAGGCCAACAGCTCTGGTGTGAAGTTAATTTCTCAGCGGTTGAAATGGAAGGCTTCTGAGAAGAGGGGAGGCAAAAGGGTCCGCGTCCCGGGGATAGAGGAATTCGTCGCTGTTAATGACAGCGAGGCCTCAGATGCAGGAAGTCCTCGCTTCGAAGCGGGAGCGGGGGCTGAGACTTCTGCGACTGGCTCTGGTGTGATGGTGTCCGTTCCCCCTCATCGTGTAGAAGAAGTGGAGGAAGAGGATTCTGATGTCCACTTCAAAAGAAAGCGGGAGGGTAGATCTCGTAGGAAGTCATTGGCGAAGAAGCCCCGTCGCCAGGCTCCTACGGTTATCGTAGAGGGCGAACCCTCAGCAGCGTTCCCTCCTGCTATCCCGTTAGTAACGGACCCGTCGGTTGCTGAACCGACTACCGGTGAATTTGCTCCGGATCTGGGTAAGATCAACTCCGTCCGTATAATAGGTCTTTTGTGTGTTCCAAATGACTTATTATCAATTCTTCTTGATTGTAGGAGCTGAGGCAGTTGGAGAGCAAGGGGAACATTATGATCCCCTATTTACTTTTGGAACTGAGGCTGGTTCTTTTGTCCACCCGGAGGAGTCCGGAGGTGATGCGGCCGACATTGGTCCCTCGGGCGTTGGGACTTCCAAAGGAAGCCCTGTAGCGTCGAGCTCTATTGGATGGTCCATGGGAGACTCGGCGAGCGAAAGCGGGCCGGCCATTCGTGTTGACTCCGCAAAGAATTTTCCGATGGAGCCCATGGAGACTGATGCGGCTGCCGAGATGTTTGAGGCGACATCATCCTTTGGTATTGTTCCGACCTCTTGGCTTCTATTGCATGTTGTGTCCTGTCTAAACACAGTCTTGTTACAGGTGTTCGGCCTCAAGGTGCATTAGCTTCAAGGGAACCGGCTGATCTTCCTAGGGAGTCTAGGGGTGATATGAGCACTTCGACCGCGGCGGATGCTGCTGTGTTGGATGCGCTATATGGCGACCTGCCCTCTTATCAGCTCCAACCAGCCGAAGGACCAGGGGCTGAAGAAACGGCAGTTCCGGAGGTGTCCTCACTCCCAACTATATCAACGAGTGAAGTGCCGACAATTTTGCCAAGCGCGGAGCTGAGGGTGATTACCAGCCCTACTTCTCCAACCCTGGTGGTTGAACCTGCTGTTCAGGAGATGGTCACTAGTCCTACCTCCGCGGTGGCTAGTGTACTGCTTTCCATGAAGACTCCGCCGAGATCACCAACGGCCTGTCTTACTGCTGTTAGTGTTCCTGTTGCTCCTTCCTCGGTGGTATCGATCGGGCTGGTGGACTTTTCTGAAGTTGCCCGTCTACCAGAGGTGGCCGAAGTTGAAAACGATTTTATAGGCGACATAGTTGATAGTTTTTACAAAGGCTTAGGGCGATGCATCGACCTGGTCTTGAAAGGTTCGACTATATCGTTCTCGACTTTGAATGTGGTCCTCTTCCGCAATATTGAAAGTATTCAGGACCTTGAAGGGTACCACCAGTCCGCTGCCTTGGAGCTCCTGGTAGATCAATTCGAGAGGGACGTAGAGGAATGGCGCCGTCTCAGCCGCTTGGACTTGGAATCTTTGGTTGATGAGCAGTTTGCGCGCCTTGTCGCTCAAAAGCATGAAGCCCGTCTTGCCGCTCAAGAAGCCACTGAGGCTCTTTCCTCTGATTTGAAATCCTTGGAAACAAGGCAAACAGAGGTTGGAAATGCCATCGATGCCTCCACTAGTGCTCTTCTTGACGCTGAAGATAGGATTGCGAAGGCCAAGGAGATGATTAGGAAGGGGAACCTTCTCTTGTCCAAGGCTGAACCGGTGCGTCTTGAAGAAGCCGCGCGGCTTGAGCAGCTCAAGGCTCAAAGTGACGAACTCTCGCAGCAGGGATTGTCGCAGAGGGCAACTTTGGCGGAGGTCGAAGCTCGTTTGGCCCTGGCAATGGATTTTAATGAGGCTGAGCTGAGGTCGCAGGCGCTTGCCCAGGCTGCTGATGACCGGAGGACGAGGCTGGCTTCCCTTGGAGAGCGGATCAGATCTTACAATGTACGCCTGTAGGCCGTTGTATATGTGTCTCCATGTATCTCATCCTTTTGGAATCAATGAAAATTCTTTCTTTTTTGTTTTGACTCCCTGTCGAGTCTCCGACTCGTTTCGTTTGCTGGATTGTCCTTTCAAAGTTGTATTATAGACACTTGAGAACATAATCCTTGTTGGGTTGGATAATGAGACTTGGGTATCTGTCAGTTCAGGGGTCGCAATGACATAACTGGTCGAGACGCCACCAAGCCTGACACCGGTCCGTGTTGGATCGAAAGATGAGACATGTCTTTTGTAAATGTCGACAGGGCTCGAAATTGAGACTCAGCTGTTTGTTGGTTCAGAGGTCGCAATGACATAACCGTTTGAGACGCCACCAAGCTCGAAGGGTGGTGATACCCGTCTTTTGTAAATGTCAACGAGTATCGAGACCTGTCTTTTGTAAATGTCAACAGGGCTCGGGGTTGAGACTTGTCTTTTGTAAATGTCAACAAGCTCAAAATTGAGACTCGGCTGTCTGCTGGTTCAGAGGTCGCAATGACATAACCGATTGAGACGCCACCAAGCTCAAGAAATTGGTGATACTTGTCTTTTGTAGATGTCAACAAGTATCGAGACCTGTCTTTTGTAAATGTCAACAGGGCTCGGGGTTGAGACTTGTCTTTTGTAAATGTCAACAAGCTCAAAATTGGAGATACTCGTCTTTTGTAAATGCCAACGAGTATCGAGACCTGTCTTTTGTAAATGTCAACAGGGCTCGGGGTTGAGACTTGTCTTTTGTAAATGTCAACAAGCTCAAAATTGAGACTCGGCTGTCTGCTGGTTCAGAGGTCGCAATGACATAACCGATTGAGACGCCACCAAGCTCAAGGTTGGTGATACTTGTCTTTTGTAAATGTCAACAAGTATCGAGACCTGTCTTTTGTAAATGTCAACAGGGCTCGGGGTTGAGACTTGTCTTTTGTAAATGTCAACAAGCTCAAAATTGAGACTCAGCTGTCTGCTGGTTCAGAGGTCGCAATGACATAACCGATTGAGACGCCACCAAGCTCAAGGTTGTAATGGAATTTGGGAAAAGGTCTCGTTTTCACGGGGAGAAACGAGGGAATCACTGTCATAGGTTTAATGTTAACGTAACAGCGAAATGTATATGTGGTCTTACCATTCTATGGATGAGAATTGGTAAGTGATTTTAGAGGTCTCGTTTTCACAGGGAGAAACGAGGGAATCACTGTCATAGGTTTAATGTTAACGTAACAGCGAAATTTATATATGTGGTCTTACCATTCTATAGATGAGAATTGGTAAGTGATTTTGGAGGTCTCGTTCTCACAGGGAGAAACGAGGGAATCGAATGGGAACAGGTCCCTTGGGATTTTTAGCAAACCCCCAGCTATCAACGAGTTTGATATGCCTTTACCAACTACCGTTTGGGTTGGGCTAGCCATGCTATTCCCCTCAGCATGATGAGTTGTCGAGGACTTATGTTGGGCTTACAGGCCAACATTTTTTTCTATCCTTAATCGTTAAGGATGTCGGATTATCTGGTTAATATATGCATAACCTCGATTCTCCTTCGGGACAGCCAATGCGTGACCAGGTTCCTACTGGTTTACGGTTGTATTATCTCACTTGGAGGAAGAGAAAGGCTCTCTTTGTGTGTACTTTGGACACGAAGATCTTGATCAGAGGTGTAGTGTTAACTTGATCATGAGAAGGATCCTTAATCAAGGATAATACTTCTTTAAGAACTTGCCATTGATCGGCATCATGAGTAGGTCGCCATCTGAAGTCATAAGGCGGTATGCTCCGTTTGAATAGACTGTTTCTATCACAAACGGTCCTTCCCATTTAGGCTGGAATTTGCCTTTGGTCTTATGCGTCATAATCATCGATCGTCTGACGGCTAAAACCAGGTCTCCTTTCTGGAAGACCCTCTGTTTGACCTTCTTATTGAAGGCCTTTGAGATTCGAGCTTGATATAGCTCAATATGTTGCTGGGCTTGAAGTCGCTTCTCATCTAGGGCTTCGAGCTCTTGAAGACGCAGGCGATCATTGTCTTCTGATGTGATCTTAGTCATTAGAGCGACTCGTAACGACGGCGTCTGGATTTCCAATGGGATGACTGCTTTGCATCCATATACCAAGGAAAAAGGCGTATTACCTGTCGGTGTTCGAACCGTGGTCCGGTAGGCCCAAAGACATTCGCCAAGCTTTTCGTCCCAATCTCGCTTGTTCGAGGAGACGAATTTCTTGAGTAGCTTGATGATCGTCTTGTTGAATGCTTCCGCTAAACCATTGGCGGCAGGATTATAGGCGGTTGAAGCCACATTCTGAATTCGGTATTTATCGCAGAACCGATAGAATATTTGGCTTATGAATTGGGGACCGTTGTCGTGGATGATCCGCCTAGGGACACCAAATCGATAGATGACATGGTGTTTGATGAAGTTAACCACATTAGAGGTCTTGACTTCAGTTAATGGTATAGCCTCCGCCCACTTTGAAAAGTAGTCGGTTATTGTAAGGATGAACCGGTGACCTTTCGTCGAAGAGGGACTAATTGGCCCTACGACATCTACTCCCCATGCTTCAAATGGCCATGAAGCAACAGTCGGGTGGAGCAGCTCCGAAGGCTGGTGTGTGAAGTCCGCATGAATCTGACATGCTTTACACCTTCGTGCATATTGGATGGCATCGGCTATCATAGTTGGCCAATAGTATCCCAGCCTATGCAACCTGTCTTTAAGCTTTGGATCTGGCTGATGAGCTCCACAAGTGCCGTCGTGCGCTTCTTTAAGCACTTCCTGTGCCTCTGAATGAGAAAGGCAACGGAGGAGGACACCGTCATATGAACGACGGTAAAGTGTCTTAAGAGTTGGATCGTAGTAGAAACGGAGAGACCTTCGTCTGATAGATGCCGCTTCTTTAGGATCGTCTGGCAGCAGACCATGTAAGACATAGTCGATGAGAGGAAATCGCCAATCTCTCAGCTCAAGATCCGTTGAGATATTATAGACCTCTCTGGTTCTCAACATATGCTTGGAGCATACAAGATGTCGAGTTGCGACTGTGAGGTGATACTCGGTGTCGGCCGGCAAGGCTAGTGTTGTTGCTAAAGAAGCAAGAGCGTCTGCCTTGGTATTATGAGATCGAGACACGTGCCCGATGTAGAAACCTTCAAATAGGTTAGCCAATTCGATGGCTGTATGGTAATAAGGCACCAAGTCTTCATGGCGGACCTCGTATTCGCCTTTAACCTGATTGATAATCAGTTTTGAATCGCCGTAGGCTTCGAGGTAGCTTACCCCCATTCCATGGGCGAGCTGAAGACCGATGAGCAGAGCATTATATTCTGCTATATTATTGAAGCATGATTTTTTCAAAGAAAATGCTCTGGGAAGAACATGGTTCTGCGGGGGGATAAACACAACCCCCACTCCGGCAATAATCTTGCCTTTAGGGCCCATTCGCGATGCTCCATCAAAGAACATCTGCCACACTTCCTCTTCTGAGGTTGCATAAGACTCGAAGACTTCATCAGGGATATCTTCGTGAAGTTTTGAATGTTCCGGAACTGCAAGGGCCTGGCCTTTAACCGCCTTCTGAGGGGTGAAGATCATGTCGTATTGAGACAATAAAAGTGCCCACTTAGCCAATCTTGAATTCAATGATCCTGGCTTCATCATAAGAAGACGCAATGGGTGTACTCTGGAGATGACATGTATGGTCTGGCCGACCAAATAATGTCGTGTCTTCTGAACAGCGAAGACGAGAGCTAAATACTCTTTCTCGATAGGGTTGTAGCGAGATTCCGCTCCTATCATAGTTGCTAAGAGAGATTACCATCATCCGGCAGGATGGAGATGACATTGCAAGATTTACCCTTTGACTTAGGCTTCTTTGAATCCCACTGCACGTCTTGGATGAGGTCTGGGTGTATCCACATGACTTCCCCTGTCTCCAATGTTAAGGGAACGAGGCCCTTATTATCTTGAGTCATGGCTGGAGGGTGTCTGACTTCCAACCGTGGAGCAGGGGCTGGGTAGGTCCCGTCAGGAACCGTGACCTTTTGGGTGCTGCCGAACTCAAGAGTCACCATATTGGCAGTGACTTTCTTCTGCTCCGTCTTCAATGTCAGAACCCCGGCATCAATCAGGGCTTGTATTCTGTCCTTGAGGACATAACACTTGTCAGTAGGATGGTGGATCATCCTGTGGTAGAGGCAGTATTTAGGGTCGTTTGTGCGCCCTATCTCATTGGGACGCCGAGCATCTGGCAGTTTCATTTTGTTCCCTTTGTGGAGCAGATGGAATATCGTGACCACCTGATCGTCTTTGAAGGAGTACTGCTTTGGAGGGAACTTAGGCTCCTGATTGTTGAAGCCACTCTTCTTGGCCTTCGACTGCACATCTCTGGATAACTCCACAGACATAGTCTCTTTGCCTTTAGCTTGAGAAGATTGCGGTAGGTCGCTACGCCCTTTGTTGTTCATCCCCCACTTGCCTCTAGGGGCGGATGGTTCGAACTTTTTAGCTGACTTCTCGGCTATCTCTGCTTGTTCGACCAATTCCTTCCAAGTGTGGGCTTTGACAGCCCCCATGCGAACTTCCACTTGGTCTAAGAAGTTGTGTCTGCATGTCTGTAAGAGCATGGGTAATGGCATCCCTGCTAGGCACATCAAGGATAAATTTCTGAACCGTTCAATGTAGTCACGGACAGATTCGCCCTTCCTCTGCACAGCGGAGAGGAGCTTGTCCATGGTCACTTCGGTATCGTCCTCATAGAAACGAGAGAGGAATCGAGTTTTCAGGTCGATCCAAGAGTTGATAGAGCCCGGGGGGAGACTTCGGAACCAGTCAAATGCCACCCCCTTTAAGGTGCCAATGAATAGCCTAGCTATGATGGCGTTATTGCTTATAACATTACCAGTCTGAGACCAGAAATAGTAGATGTGCTGATTTGGCGAGCTCTTTCCATCATAGGTATGCAACGTTGGTGGTTTAAACTTCGGTGGATATGGCACCGAATCCCACTCCAGCGGATAAGGACGGACTGCCCATACCTTCTTTAATTCATCCCTCTGAGCTAGGGATGCGATTTGAGCTTGGAGGCCCTTAAGGACTTCGGCGTCTAAGGAAGAACCCTCCTTGGATTTCTCCGGCTTTGGCTGCTCATTGCTGAAGTGTTCCTCCTCATCGTGATTGCTCCCGGCATCGTTGTCATTCCGATTGCTGAGGAGTCGAGCAAGCATCTATTGAATATTATCCAAGGCTTCTTGCTGGGTTCTGGAAGTTTGCTCCTGAGCTTCCAGGCGCCGACGAAGGTCGTCGTTGACGTTATCAGCCATATTGACTGATGCTCTGTCTGTTCGCACTGAGCTAACTGTCGCCGAAGAGGCGTACCCACTATCTTCATCTTCTTCATCCGATGATTGGAGTGATCTCCTGGGCTGTGACGAGGCTAGGGCCGTCGAGGAAGAAGGCTGCTCGTAACTGTAGGGTATCGCCACCCTGGATCTGGTGTTTCGGAAGACACCTTCTTCATGCACCAAGACTTCGCCTAAGCCTGGGCTGTAGTCTGGATCTGGGAAGCTGCGGGTGTCGTCAGATGTTTGACTTCCTCCGCGTAACTCTCGTCCTCTCCCAGTCATGTTGACGGATGCGGAGGCTGGATCTCGTGAGGTGCTCCTTCTGCGATGCTTCATAGGGAGATGCACAGACAACCGATCAAAGACTGATTGCCGGCATGGAGGAGTGGCGAGGATTCGTCATGACCGACAACGAGCTGAATGGATTGTCACCAGCTGGCATCCCCTTTGTTGACAACAGGGGGAAGTAGTTCGGAAAGACACCGACTTCCGCTTGTTCGCCAAGAATTCCCGCAAGTCAGGCCCATGGGAGCCTACATAATCCTGTGGAGAGGCCTTTCTAGAGCGTACATAGGATGATGTTCCGTTCCTCTTATCCCTGCGGAAGGGATTAGCACTGAATAGTACTTCAGTTCTAGCTTCGCCAACAGGTGCGAGCTTAATGTTTGACGAACTGGAGAGCGGAGCACGCTGTGGTGCTTTACCCACTATGCCGCTGCAAAGGGGATTTGCCTTAGATAACACTCTGGCCCTAGCCTCGCGGCCATGGACGCAGTGAGTAGTAGCTTCGCTCATAAGAACGATGCTGGCACAAGGCATTGCTGCTCTTGAATTGGGCGACGGTATGATTGCCGTCTTGACTTTATGATTGGAGCAGACAGGCATCTTGCCTTTTTCTTTGCGAGAGAGGCGCGGTTTAGGCGTAGCTACGCCTGAAGATTCAGTTGGAGACTTCTGTTTAGGCTTCCATACCCGCCTTGGCAGAGGAGACTTTGGTTCGCAAGGAACCTGATTAGCCACACGCGAGGCTGAGGGGTGTTGGCAGAATTCTGCTTCCGGTTTCTGCTTTGAAACCTTGGTCGTGGAAACCTTCCTATGCTTCCGTGCTCGAAGCATTGGGCCACCCCCAGAGAGGACTTCTTCAAATCTTCCTTGATCGAACTGAACAACCAAGTTCTCACAAGTAAAGGAATCAGACTGCGGACATGCTTCCTTGTTGCGCCAAATAACCGCAGTAGGTTCGCAGAGAACCTTTTCTGTCTCCGCAGAGACTTTCCTTGAAGATTTAACCAGAGAGGCTCTGGCTGCACCGGCTTTTCTGGATTCAGAGTTAGACCCGAAGGTCTGTTCGTCGCATTGTGACACTTGATTCTCGGCAGTGGAGAATTTAATCCCCAGCGGAGTCGCCATCTTGTTTTCCATTATATTTGCAAAGGGGAAAACTTACAATAAAAGAGTTTGAGGAGCTAAATTACAAGTATTCTTAAAAAGATTACAAGTAGATCTCCTCAGAGATTCTGGAGAAGTGTGCCGATAGGAGTCTGGTCAGGCGCGACCACTTTGTCCCTTTGACAATGCGAGCGATGAGATTCCCTTCTCGCCTGGTTCGGAGAATCAGAGAACAGAAGGTTGGTAGAACCCTCTTGCTACTTCTCAAAACAGCCTTCAATTAGGAATTCCTTCTCGCCTGGTTCCAGAGATTCCTTGAGAAGAAGGTATTTAGGGTATCAGCACCCTGATTAGAGAAGCAATTCTCTATAAAGTCTCTGAATTCAAGAGCGCACGGTGCGTCGTGAAGAAGTCTCTGCTTGTGGAGTCCTCTCTCTTGCACCTGTCCGTCCTCTCTCCTCGTACCCCTGATGGGCTATTTATAGGGAGAGCAAGGGTATAACCGTCCCTTGAAAATATAGAAACAGATTGAATCGAATCTGTTTGAATCCGGAAAGTAGCCTTGCTGCGAGGCTAAGATCAGCTTCTGCGAAGCTAGAATTGGCAGGTCGGTTGATCTTCTTGATCCTTTCCATATCGTTGGAGGATTTCCCCTGATCTTCTTACTCGTTTTAGGAGAGTCAAGATATTGTGGCAATCAACTGCCAAATTTGATCTCCGATTTGATCTTAATTGGATTTGATCTGATTAGATCTGATCTCATCCGGAGATTTGATTGGTCAAAGGTTGACCATAGCAGACCAATGGCGGAGCTGCCCGCATTGAGCTCATAGCGGAGCTAGAGGCAGCTTCTGGCGAAGTCCGAAAGAAACCCTTTGGCGGAGCTGGAAGTCCTCTGTGGCGAAGTTGCGAGTTAGCTTCCTGGCGAGGCTTCGAATGGCTTCGAGGCGAAGTCGAGTGATATTAGCCTCTCAAGCGAGGCTATCCCTTTGGGCTCATGCGATGCTAAGTGTTAGCACCTTAGACCTGCTGAGGTCTGTTTAGAAACAATCCGGGTTCACTGTCTGCTTGCTGGATCAGTGGAGTCCAAGTTGCTTCCTTGTCCCTCGGAGATGGGTGAAAACTGGTCTTCAGCTCGTCTGTCACTTGTCTTTTGTAAATGTCAACAAGTTTAGACATTGTTCGGACCAATAAGAATCTTGTCTTTTTTAAGTGTCAACACCAAGCCGCCATTTCAGCCTCCTCCTTAGCAGCTTGTGTGTGGATATTATCAGAAGCCCGGATACAATCAACGCAACTGCCGTATGGCCAATGGACTGTGTTTGGCTTGCGGATCCGGCGACCACTCAGTGGGTGATTGTCCATTCAAGAAGACATGGAATGCAGCTCCAGCACCACCGCACTTCCAGCACGAGTGGCACCACCAGCACCTCCAGTTCGATTGGCACCCCCAGCACTTTCGGTACCACTGACGAGGAGAAATCCAGGACCTGTAGGCAGAGGAGCTCCACTTCCTCCCCAGCGTCGGACTCTGGGTCAGGCTCAGAGGGGACCTAGGACCACAGTAGGCCGTGGGAGAGGCCAGGCCTACAACTTTACAGCCGAGGAAGCTGAGGCATCAGGAGAAGTAGTGGCAGGTACAATCTTGGTCCACTTTGTTCCAGTCTTATCACTCTTTGACTCCGGTGCATCACATTGCTTCATATCCAGTAGATGTATTGCCTTGCATTCTATAGCCCTAGTATGTATGGGTGACTAGTGAGAAATTAGTACGGGGAATGGGGTAGTCATTACTAATAAGATTTGCAAGGCATGCAATGTGGAGTTATATGGCAGAAAGTTGGAAGCTGACATGTTCGTACTGGACACTGGAGGGTACGATGTGATCCTAGGCATGACTTGGCTCAGCAAGTATCATACGGTGATCGACTGTCGGAACAAGAAGGTGATCTTCAGGATTCCACACCAACCGGAGTTTCAGTTCTTTGGAGAACGCAAGTCCCTCAGGAAGAAAGATCGATTGGGTTGTGCCACTGCTGAAGAGAAGAAGACGGTATCAGTATGGAATGAATTCCTGAATGTATTTGAGGAGATATCAGGACTTTCACCTGACAGAGTTGTGGAGTTCTCTATTGACATTATTTCAAGAGCGACTCCCATCTCTAAAGCACCGTACTGGATGGCACCAACTGAATTGGCTATATTGAAGGAGCAACTGCTGGAGTATTCGAGCAAGGGTCTGATTAGACCAAGTACTTCACCTTGGGGAGCACCAGTGTTGTTGGCAAACAAGAAGGATGGTGGCAAGAGATTGTGTATTGATTATAGAGAATTGAGCAAAGTCACCATTAAGAACAAGTACCCATTGCTGAGGATTGATGATCTCTTTGATCAACTTCATGGGGCCCAAGTATTCTCAAAGTTAGACCTGCAGTCAGGGTACCATCAGCTGAAGGTGAAGAAGGAAGACATCCAGAAGACGGCATTTAGGACTCTCTATGGTCATTACGAGTTCTTAGTTATGCCTTTTGGAGTTACAAATGCCCCAGCAGTCTTTATGGCCTTGATGAATAGAATCTTCTTACCCTATTTGGAAAAGTTTGTATTTTGTTCATTGATGATATTTTGGTCTATTCCAAGAGTGAAGAGGAGCATGCGGAGCATCTTAGAGTTGTGCTACAGACGCTCCGACTTAAGCAGCTTCATGCCAAACTTAGTAAGTGTGAGTTCTGGCTGGAGAGTATAGCATTCTTGGGCCATGTTATTTCTAAGGAAGGAATCTCGATGGATCCCAGTAAGATTCAGGCAGTGAAGGATTGGCCAACTCTGAAGTCAGTAACAGAGATCAGGAGCTTCATCGGATTAGCTGTATATTATCAGAGGTTCGTGCAGGGCTTCTCTAAGATTGCAGCTCCTTTGACCAAGCTTACCAGGAAGCGAGAGAAGTATATATGGACTGAGGAGTGTGCATCTTCTTTTGAGGAGTTAAAGAACAAGTTGATTTCAGCTCTAATCTTGAAGACACCCTCAGGGACAGGAGGAATGGTTGTATACAGTGATGCTTCAGGGAAGGGTCTTGGATGTGTATTGATGCAGCATGGACATGTGGTGGCTTATGCATCCAGGCAGTTAAAACCACATGAGAAGACTACCCAACGCATTATTTGGAGCTGGCTGTTGTGATCTTTGCGTTGAAGATTTGGAGGCATTACCTGCTGGGTGACCGAGTGTTGATTTACATCGATCACAAGAGCTTGAAGTACATTTTCACTCAGAAGGAGTTAAACATGAGGCAGAGATGATGGCTCGAGTTGATGGCAGATTATGATATAGATCTGTAATACCATCCTGACAAGGTTAATGTTATACCGGATGCCTTGAGTAGGAGACCTGAAGCCAACATGGTAGTGCTGCTCACTCAGCAAGAGGAGTACTCGGGGAGATGAGGCGGCTAGACTTAATGGTGATTCGGAGGGCCAGTGGGTCCGTGCAGTTGATGGCATTTCAGTTCCAGCCGACATTGATGGAGGAGATCAGAGAAGCACAGAGAGAAGATCCCAGATTGCTGAAATTTAGAGAGCAAGTGGAAGCAGGGCTGAGGTCAGATGTTTGCATACATACTAATGGTGCACTCTATTTCAGGGGCAGAATTTGTGTACCTCAGGGGGGAATTAGACAGAAGATCTTAGCTGAGGCCCACAACTCAGCTTATTCTATACACCTTGGAGGAACTAAGATGTATCAGGATCTGAAGCAACATTTCTGGTGGAATGCGATGAAGAGAGAGATCGCACAATATGTGGTGAAGTGTCTAGTGTGCCAGGAAGTGAAGGCTGAACACCAGAGACCAGCTGGATTACTACAGCCTTTGCCAATACCAGAATGGAAGTGGGAGCATGTTATAATGGATTTTGTCACAGCTCTACCCCGCAGTCCAAAGGGGAATAATGCAGTATGGGTAGTTGTTGATCGTCTCACTAAGTTAGCACATTTCATCCCATTCAGAGTGGGACAATCTACAGAGCTTCTGGCCGATAAGTACATAAGGGAGATTGTTCAACTGCATGGAGTTCCTGTTAGTATCGTGTCGGACAGAGACACGAGGTTCAGATCTCGCTTCTGGGAGAGCCTTAAAGAGAGTCTAGGGACCCGTTTGAAGTTTAGCACATCTTATCATCCAGAGACAGACGGGCAGTCTGAACGGAACATACAGATCCTAGAAGACATGTTGAGATATGATAGACTTCAAGGGATCGTGGGAAGACCATCTACATTTGGCAGAGTTTTCCTACAATAACAGCTATCAGGCGCGCATCAAGATGGCTCCATTTGAAGCCCTGTACGGTAGGAGATGCAGATCACCATTGTGTTGGGATGAAGTTGGTGAGAGAAGGCATTTGAGACCAGATGTGATAGTACAGGCAGTGGACAAGATCAGGACCATCCAAGAGCACCTTCGTACAGCACAGGACAGACAGAAGAGTTGGGCAGATTCTAACAAAAGACCGTTGGAGTTTCAGGTGGGAGAGCATGTGTTTCTGAGGATATCTCCGAGTAAAGGAGTGATCAGATTTGGTGCACGTGGGAAGCTGAGTCTGAGGTATATAGGCCCGTTTGAGATATTAGAGCGAGTGGGAGAAGTGGTCTACAGATTGGCACTGCCGCCATCACTGGAAGGAGTGCACAATGTGTTCCATATGTCACAGCTGAGAAGATATATCAGGGACGAGAGCCATGTATTAGATTATTCAGAGTTAGAGTTGCAGCCAGATTTGTCTTATACTGAGCGACCAATGGCTATAGTGGACAGAAGTGTCAAGACCCTGAAGAATCGGACCATCCCGTTGGTGCTAGTTTCATGGAACAGGCATAGTCCGAGAGAAGCCACTTGGGAGCGGGAAGACGTCATTCGTGACCGTTACCCGCATCTGTTCGAGCCTTGAGTAGTAATTTTCTCATGAACTCCATCTCTTATCTTATCAAATATTTATTTCCATGTTCATCTCCTTCCTTATCGAAATTTCGAGGACAAAATTTTTGTTAGGTGGGTAAATTGTAGCACCCCGTTCCTGGGATACGTACCCAGATACGTGTCCCAAAATTTTCGACCGTATTAATTCAATTTTCTTCCAGTATGCGTTTTTGGGTTGTGATTGCTTTTGTTATTGTGTATCGAATCTGGATTCTCAGACTTAGGTCAGCCCTGACCCGGAGCGGGAACCCGATACCAGCATGCTGCCCGATTTGACCTTTCTAGTAGTCCAATTTGACTGATTTTAGTTTCAGACACTGTTTTCCAATATTTTAGATTTTTCATGATTTTCTGAAATTTTTCAGAATTTTCTGCAAAATCTCCAAAAACGGTGTCGGTCAGAGTCGCTGACTGATTCCCAAATTTTAGTTTTCAAACGGGATTGAATTTTCAAAAATTACTTTCCCGTTACTTCTTAGAATTTTATTTTCTATCTAAATACATTTTTTGAGATTTTTCTAAATTTATCAAAATTTGAACGACTCTGGTGCCTACGGTATTGCTGGAAGATTTCAAGATTTTTAATTTGAAAACTAAATCAAATTTCTCGAATCTGATTTAATCGAGCATCTTAAAATAATATTTTTTATTTTTGAGAATTTTTCGGAACGTTTCTGAAACAGTCAAATTTTTGCCCTATTAAAATAATAATATTATCTACCGACATTTTCTTTTCTTACTTTTTCTTTCTCTACTCCCCTACTTTATACTCTCAGGTATTTTAATAAATTAATTATTTAATAATAAAATTTTTTACTATTTTCTTTTCTTTTTCCTTATTTTTTTTCCTTTTCCTTTATTTTCTTTCCTTTTTCTTCCTTTTCTTTTCTTCCCCTTACCTTCCCCATGCACTGTTCCCTTCCTGCAGCAGCCGCCTACAGCCGCTGCAGCCGCCTGATGGGCTGCAACAGCAGCCCATCCCCCTTCTTCCCCTATAAACTTCTTTCTCTTCTCCCTTCTCATTTCTTCATCTTCTCCATTTTCATTTCCCACCAAAACCAACCTCTCCACCTTCACCACCGTCGCCTCCACCATCACCACCGCCGCCCACCGCCCTCCCTAGCCGCCGGCCACCATTCCCCCACACCCCCTCTCCACTCCTCCACCTCTTTTAACCTCCACCAACCACCCACCACTTCCAATTTCAACCAAACCCATCACCATCACTTCCCTTCCTCCTCCAAAATTCACCACCATCTCCATCAAATTCACCACTGCCACCACCCCATCATCACCTCCTCCTCCTCCTCTAACTCCCCACCACCTCCAACAACCACCACAACCACCATAACCACCACCACCATCATCAACCACCACCACCACCAACTCCTCCACCAACAACAAACCAAAAACACCAACACCACCCCTCCCCGGGGCAGCCGCGCCGCCCCCACCTCCTGCGGCGGCGGCGCCGCCCCAGGGCCGCCGGCCGCTATCCCCCTCCCTCCTCCTTCTTTCTTTCTTTCTTTCTTTTCTTTCTTTATTTCTTTTCCCCTTTCCATAAATACCCATTTTTCTTACTTTCTCCAAATACCCATCCCCTCATTCTCAAATTACTTTCCCATAATTATAATCATACCCCTCCCATTTTAATTCCTATTTCCTCTTCTAAAAATACCCTATTCTCTCTCTCCCCTTCCTACAACTTTCTCTCTCCTCTTTCTCTCTCCTCTCTCATTCCCTCTCTAATATTTATATATATATTTATATTTATATATTATAATATATAAATATGGGATTGGCTTGCTCGCACGGGTTCACGGATTTCTCAGATTTTAACCCAGTATTTCATTCTGGTTTCAGGCGAGTGCTTTATATTAAACTTAACTACCCTTAATTTATTGCATGATATTGATATGTGAACATCGTATTACTACCGTAACATGCCTAACACTTACTACTGTAATTTTTAGTACCTGCCTCCTTCCTATACGAGTTAATATATGATATTGCACTCGGTATTTACCCGACACTTGATATGTTATACTTAACACGTGACATCTGACACCGACACTTGACATGTTATATTTGATATATGATTTATGACACCGGCACTCGGTATTTACACCGACATTCGGTATTTACACCGGCACTTGATATGTTATACTTGATACCTGATCCACGACACTTGATATTAGACATCGGTACTTAATATGTCATACTTGACACCTGATCCTGACACCCAGTTTATGACATGCTTTCATGTGGTACAAGTACACTGACCTGACATCGTGACCCTTGACCAGACACTACCACCCCTGAAACATGTATTATATGGCATATTCATGACTATCACTTTTAAGGGAACTTGGCATGATTATTATATTATTACCAGACATTTGGTACTCCTGAACTCCTGTATACTTGAACCCCTGAAATAGGGAGGCTCCTGACATTACTCCTGATATTATACTCCTGTTGATTCCCGTGATAGGATAACCATGAATATTGGACTTTTGTGAATGCCCTGTGGACATTATCATTTGACAATCTGTAATATTTAAACAACTTATATCGTGACGGGGGAAATTGATGGGTATCGATATAGCTTCTGTGTTTATGGTGGCCATACATATGTTGTACAACTAATTCCTGAGATTCGACCTGGAGGCCGCCAGGCGCTTCCGAGGGGTGTACTGGCACCCCTACCCCCTGCCTGCCTGCCGGGTGTGCTATAATCCTCTGGGTATATCCCTGTGGGGAACGGTGACACTCTATTCCTGTTCGGGCGTATTCTAAGACCTTCGGGTATATAGTAAGTCCCGATACCTAGCGGTACGTTCCGGCTCAGAACTGGATACTCCTGGACCGTTGTCCCGGGCATGTACGGGACCCATTCTAAACATGGTTCGCCGTTCCCCATCAATTTTCAATAACCAACCTCGCTCGACTTGTATGCAGAAGTATATGGTACGGACCATATACCGAAACATACAAATTTAACGAGTATTAATAATAACTTGATAATTGACTTCATGCTACATGAATTTTATTTTCATTTCCATACTTGCTATTTATTGTAGTTACTCCATGCTTGCTAATTTGATTACATGAGCTACACTTGCTTTTATTTCATGCCACATAAATTCTAATATCATTTCCATATTTCACTATTTATTGTGGTTATTCTATGCTTATTGATTTGGGTACATTATGCTTGACCTGATGCACTTGCTTTTAATTATACTTACCATTTGGGTTCTTGCACTCGCTGGGTTGCCCACTAACAACCCTGAATTTGCATGTTTGCAGCTTGGACCGAGGTGGACCCATCAGCTGAGGACCAGGCCTTCTTCGAGGAGCAGGCGGATCAGCCGTGCTCCATCCCATCTTCCCCGCTCGCGAGATTCCCCCTTTCAACTCGTGAGTTCTTATCTTTTGTTCCCTGTCCAGTCTACTTTTGTACTACCTGGTGATGTAATATTTATGTAATATTATGTCACAGTCTGTGATGACTGAGTACTTGTACTTTTGTGTTGGAATGTATAACACCACGTATTTCTGCACTCTGATCCCTGTATTGTATTATATTGATGCTTAGCGTACATACGTGATGGTACCATCACCCTGCATATGTACGTCGCAGTGGCATCCCCGTATCCGCGGGAGTGGGGCACCACAATTGCAGAGCTTGAAACTGAGGCTACCAGAAACTATCACCCCGACAAGAAGACTAAAACTGTGAATGCTGAATTGGGTGCAGACAAATCCCTATTTGATGGTGTTGAGGTGGTTTAGCGAGGTGGACCCACTCAGATAAATAAGGCTATTAGCTTGGAATCGTCGGGGGTAGAGGACTGACCCGACAATTCACAACCTAAAATCTTTCCTATGATCCACCCTGCTAATCATCGCCTTACTATCAGAAACTCACTCAAATGACACATACTCCACCAACACTATCAGAAGTCTCAACATCACCAACTACTTTGTTGTTCCGTCATTGGGCCCATCGGGAGGCTTGTGGCTCTTATGTGATAACATCTAGCACCTACAAATCATTTTCTCATCACCCAACATTATTATGGTAGAAGCTAGAATCACAATGGGACTACCAGTATGGAACCTTGCCTGCGACGGAGAACCCATCTAAAACAAGAGACGGAAATGTTGGGAGCGCCTTACCAATATAATCTTTAACATTTCTCTCCATTTACTTTGTTTTGGTGATTTTAATGCCATTTCCTCACAAAATAAAAATTTAGGCGGAGAACCTGTTACATGGAATAAAACTACTGATTTTAATAATTTCTTAAGCACATCTCGTCTTCTTAATCTGGGTTTCATGGTGTAGTTTATACTTGGTCAAACAAACAACCATCAACAACTCACAACCGAAAGAGGCTTGACAAGGCCTACAACATCCATGAGTGGGTGTCAGAATTCAAAAAGGCCTATGTACACCATCTGCCGGCGATGGGGAGCAACCATTGCCCCATTCTAGTGAAGCTTCAAAAACCCAAGAGAAGATGATGCAGGACTTCAGATTCAAAGCAATGTGGGTAAGAAGACCGGAATAAAAGGATTTACTCACAAGGGTGTAGTCCAAGTGCACGAGAGAGGGCTTTCTCATTTAAGTCAGACATGAATAAATGGCACCAGGAGCACTCTGGAAAGTTGGGCAGCAAAATTAAACAAGCCATAGAGGAGCTCTCTTCTATCCAACAGGGATACATGATCTTGCACTGATATAGACGGAGAGGGAGATCTCTAAGAAGATCAATAAATTGCTTTCAACGGAAGAAGATTTTTGGCACCAGAGGGCCAAATCTTATCTAATTTGAGAGGGCAACTAGAATACCAAATTCTTTCATATTGTGTCCACCAAACTGTAAGTTCACCTAGAGGGGGGGTGAATAGGTGATGGCTAATCTAATGGTCACTTAATGCCTAATGATGCAAATAATGCGGAAGCTAAAAACAATTATGATCTAATTAAATCTTTTACTCTAAACACTATGTATAACACAAGAGTGTAGCCGAATTCCCTTTGCAAGGCTCTGGACTAAACCCCTCTTGATTCCCCTTGAATGGGTTGAGGTGCCGCGTTGGCTCTCTTGGTTGAATACAAGTGTTAGCAACAATCCCAAGCAAGTATATAACAATTTAGCACAAGGGTATATCATGCATATAAAGATAGACAATAATTGAATGCAAGATATAAATAAGAGACAAGAGAGAGAGAAAGAGCAATCACAAACACAAGGGTATGTTTCGAGGTTCGAGCACACTTGCTCTACATCCCCGCCTTCGACACACGAAGGATTTTCACTATGTAAGATCCCAATGGATCTCTCCTCGGTACCGCAACACCTACAAGCCCTCGGACTCCCTAGTCCCATACACACGCAAGCTCACTAGCTCGCCGAGGCCGCACCTCAAACCACCGAGTTCACACAAGAACTCTAAACCACCACGAGCACACTTGCCCGTCTCCTCAAAGAACAAAGAAAGGATCTTTGGTGATCACAACACTTAGATCACCTAAAGTACTTCTCACTACAACACACCTATAGAATGAATAATCAATGGATAGCTCAAGTGTGGTGTGAGAAAACAAGGATGAATGCTATGGTGAAAAACTCAAGAAATCTCTTTTAACACTCTTTATAAAAACTTCCCTTTAGATAGGAAATATTTGCTCACTATTTTGTGGAGAAAACTTTTCTGAAAGTGTGGGAAAAACTGGCTCTAAGAGTCTCTAAAATCTTGGCTTCAAACAATGACAAAAACCCCAATTTATAGGCTGCCAGAAAACTAGCCGTTGGAGTCTGTCAGAGCTGCCGGTCGACCGCCAACGGCCAAAAATCCGACCGTTGGAGCCTCCGGTCGACCGCCCGGTCGACCCAGAAATCCCGAGAGCAGAACTCTCAGCAGCGGTCGACCGTCCGGTCGACCGGACCACGGTGCTGTCAGACATGCACAAGTCTGTGCACGTCGGTCGACCGTGGGTCGACCGGCCCTTGGTTCGGTCGACCGCCCGGTCGACCGAACTGGCCTGTCAGCCAATTCCAGGTCTGGAAAACTGGTTTAAAAATTTATTTTAAAATCTTTTAACACTTATAAAAATTCCATAAACTTATTTTAACATTCTATATTGAAAACCAAACTTGTCATAAAAATTTTCAAGACATATATCAACATATTCATATTATTTCAGCGTCTTGCAAATTTTATCAAAAATCAAAACATGTATTTTTCAAACTTGGTTTTCATAACTTCACAAAATATAAAAACAAGATATTTGATTTCATTTTAAAGCATAGTGTGTATGGATATGATCCACTACACAATCATAATGTAATATCTATGTTTTTGACATTAAGCTCTAAACTTGGTTATGGTTGAAAAGATATACATGATAGAAATACCAAAAACCAAGGTATATAAATTGTCACAAAGAAAATCTTTTACTAAATAAAAATTCTTTTCTAAACATAAAAATCTTTTATGAAAGCAATTCTATCAAGAGTTTTATCAAGAGAGTGTGTGTAAGATATACTTGAGCAATCCACCAACTATCTATCCTTTACATTTTAACTAAAAACAAAAACTAAATCTTATACCTAGACACAAGTCTTCATCTTCTTGAAGTCTTCACTTGAAGGCTTCTCATCTTCTTGACTTGGTCCAAGCTTGATCCAAAAGCTCCTTGGATCACCCCGTGCTAGCTCCAAATCTTGACATTTTATCCTTTGTTGAGCTATGCACCTACTAAGATCTTGATAATGAATCTGTCACTAATTAAACACAAGATCATTAGTAAACACAACTTCATGAGTTGATCATCATTAAAACTAGGGTGATAGGCCTTTGGGCCAACAATCTCCCCCTTTTTGATGATGACAAAACTCATGAAGTTATATATGCATGGATTAAAGTAAAGCTTCAAAGAAGCTCCCCCTTAACTCATGCATAGACATAAATAATAGATATTCAATTAGGCACATGAATATGTATGCAAGTATGGAGATAAGCAACAAGCATAAATCAAAATCTTTTTCTCCTATTTGCAATACAAAAATATATGCATTATTAACAAAGAAGACAAATACTTCTCCCCCTTAAGCAATGAAAACATGCATATAAACTCAAATACTTCTCCCCCTTTTTGTCACTCATCAACAAAGGGTTCAAAGTAAAAGCAAATCAAACAAATTTTACTCCCCCTTTTTGTCAAAAGCAAAGAGATCAAGAAGGGGTAATACAAATCAATCAATAAAAATTTATATGCGATATACATCCATGAAGAGGAAGACGCTAAGTTAGCTTCCCTACACATATGCATTACATGAAGAAGGGATGACAAGCCCTAACTTACATAACACATATTATGTAATGCATAAGAGGAGATGTGAAGCTCCCCCTACACACGTATATCATATAAAGAAGAGTTGTCAAGCTCCTCAATTTATAATATACTCAACATGAATCCATATGTAAGAGAGATGTTAAGCTCTCCTTGCATATAGGAAATACAAATCAAAAATTTTGAATTTTTCTTTATCAAAACAAATTTTTGAACTTTTCTCAAGAAACACATTTTGAGATATCAAATCAACATTATTTTTTTTTATTTTGATATCAATTTTGAAAACATATTGTATAAGCTTTAAGAATTACCAATTGAAAGATGAATTAAGCTTAGCATATACATTGTGTTTTAAGAGTGTGAGTCAATTATAAGTCAAACACAAATAGATCATATATGTATGAAAGGATAATACCAATAGAAATTGATATAATTTAAATTTGAAAGCATTCATACATACAATCAAAATACGAGTATATAAAAATCATATTGATACCAATTGAAAATATCCAATGATACCAATTGAAGAGTAAGCTTATCATATACTCTACCAATTTTAAGAATACGCACTAGTTAATATGAAAATGTTTTTAAAAACTAGTACGAAATCCTTCAAGCAAGGAATAAAGCAAAAATGTCAATTAATCTCAATATTCCTTTAAATCATGAAGACATGAAAATCATCACACATTTTTTTTTAAAAAATTATATTTCAAGATATATGTATATTTTGACAACACAATAAGTATACATACATATCTCTTAAACACAATTGAGTCCATATAAATAGATTTGCATTAAAGGCAAATGACTCAAGAGGTATACATGTATATCTTAATGTTTTGGCAAAATAAACATATACATGAAATGAAAAGCACATGGTCATAATCCAAAATGGGAATACAAGCTTAAAGATGTAATGATCATCAAAACTAAGCAATACAAGTACATCTAATGGGTTCAAATAAGCATTCAAGCACAAATATAAATAGATTTATTTGTGGCCCACAATATGTACAAGTATAAATCCTAGTGTTGACAAAGACTAACATTTAAACTAATATTCAAATCATGAAGCATCAAATAAATTTTGAGATCATAAAGGAATTTATTCATAAAAATAGGATCATGTGAATCTTAATAAATTATTTGAAAAATAAATAACTAGTATAAAATAGTTTTTGAACAACTAGTTAAAGATCCTTCAACTATACCAAATCATATGTTTTTCATAAAACATAACTAAATACATAAAGATTTAATCACTCATGGTCCATAAAGCTCAAAATAATCTTGACATGAAAATGTGAGTGTTAAAAGATCATGTAAATAGCATTCTTATGAAAATAGTCAATGAAGCTCAATCAAATATGACTATTAAATTTTTATTGAACAATACATAAAAATCATTTTTATCAAAACAAATCAACACAAAATCATTTTTCATAAAAACTACAATCTTCATGGTATATGTATGATTTATCCAATCCTAACAATATGCATACATATCCCAAATATAAAAGAGTCTATTAAATGTGTTTGCATTAAAGCAAGAGACTCATGGGTATTCATGTATATTTATTAGATTTGAATTAAGAATATATATACATGAAGTAAAGCATAAAAATAAGGCAAAACATGGATAAAAGAGAATCATCAAAACTAGTCTATACATATGCATATAGTGGATACAAATGAGCATGAAGTTCAAATGTAAATGAATCAATTTGATACTCACTAAGTGTACATGTATAAAAGCAAGTTTGATACATTCTACATCTAAGCATGTAAATACCACATGAAGCACATACAACATAAAAACATGAACATGCTATGAATATTATGTATGAACAAGCATGTACATAAAAAATAGGAGTTTAGAGAGTGTTACCAACTCCAAAGCTCCAAATATGGTGGTTGTCCCACCAAGCTCCTTGATAGTGATGCATCCCAAAAGTATGTCCATCATGTCCAAGTGCATCCACTACTAAGGCACCAATCCTCTCACGTCTTGAGAGATCCCTCACCTACATCAAAAGCAAAAGATGGGGGTTTTGGTACCCATATTTTCTTGGGTCCTTTGGGGTTAGACTTGTAAGGAACCCAAAATCTTTTATAATTAGCAAAATTTAAGGAATTAATATTATCATAACAAAACTTTGCTAAATGGCCTTTGCGGCCACAATGTGTACATATGTACACCTTAGTATGCTTATGAGTGGGAGTGTGATCATGGTGTGCAACATAAGCATGTGAATGTGCATGAACATGTGGAACTTGTTTCTTTTGAAACAAAGATTCCAATCTAGTATGATTGAATGCACATGAGCTCAAATTAGAGCTCAAATTATCTATTTTATTTTTCAACATATTTATCTCATTAGTGGTGGCATGTAAAGCATGATGAGATATATGGTCATTTTTCTTTTTCTTTTGAGACACATAATCTTTTTCTTTTTCAACAAATTTTCTTTTCAAAGTAATATTTTCTTGAAAAGCATCTTCCTTTTGTTTTTCCACCAAATCAATCTTATTTTTCAAAATAGTGTTCCCTTCACATAAATCATTCAATTTAGCAATCAAGGAAACATTCTCATTTTTCAAATCTTTATTCTCTTTTTCTAAGCATGCCATTTTATTTTCTAAAGAATCTTTTTCATTAAGCATGGCATCAAAATTCTTTTTCAAATTCTTGTTATCTTTTTCTAAACATGCAATGTTAAATTTAAATGATCTTGTTCTATATGCATGCAAGCAATGTTCTTTTTCAAATTCTTATTTTCCTTTTTAATCATGTCATATTTCTCAAGAATTGTTTGGGAAAATGAAGTGAGCTCATCATATGACATGTCCTCATCATCGGATTCGGAGTTTACCTCAAGGGGGTTATCCCCTTGGACCATATAGCATACGTTGGAGATGTCGCTTCCAACGTCCGAATCGCTCCCCGCATAGTATAGATCCTTTTCGCCATGGGAGGTGAGGGTGTTCCATACTACAAAAGCCGAATCAATATTAGCAACTCTAGATAAATAAACATCATCTAGGGTAGACTTTAAAGCATGAAGGGCTTTTGAGTTAGCCTCAAAATTCTTACCATCTAAAGAATAAGCATTATTAGTAGTGGCAAGATATACATGAATGCCAAGGCTTTGAGGTACAAAGACATCTTAACCTTCCAAATTTGGATGTTAAGAATGTCAAAGGTGGGTGGTGACATGAAGTCCATGGTGTGTGTACAAATATTGTGATTAGCCTAAAATGAGGATCTTTAACTCTAGGTTGTTAGACCCAAATCAGAGTACCAAGCTCTGATACCAATTGTAAGTTCACCTAGAGGGGGGGTGAATAGGTGATGGCTAATCTAATGGTCACTTAATGCCTAATGATGCAAATAATGCGGAAGCTAAAAACAATTATGACCTAATTAAATCTTTTACTCTAAACACTATGTATAATACAAGAGTGTAGCCGAATTCCCTTTGCAAGGCTCTGGACTAAACCCCTCTTGATTCCCCTTGAATGGGTTGAGGTGCCGCGTTGGCTCTCTTGGTTGAATACAAGTGTTAGCAACAATCCCAAGCAAGTATATAACAATTTAGCACAAGGGTATATCATGCATATAAAGATAGACAATAATTGAATGAAAGATATAAATAAGAGACAAGAGAGAGAGAAAGAGCAATCGCAAACACAAGGGTATGTTTCGAGGTTCGAGCACACTTGCTCTACATCCCCGCCTTCGACACACGAAGGATTTTCACTATGCAAGATCCCAATGGATCTCTCCTCGGTGCCGCAACACCTACAAGCCCTCGGACTCCCTAGTCCCGTACACACGCAAGCTCACTAGCTCGCCGAGGCCGCACCTCAAACCACCGAGTTCACACAAGAACTCTAAACCACCACGAGCACACTTGCCCGTCTCCTCAAAGAACAAAGAAAGGATCTTTGGTGATCACAACACTTTGATCACCTAAAGTACTTCTCACTACAACACACCTATAGAATGAATAATCAATGGATAGCTCAAGTGTGGTGTGAGAAAACAAGGATGAATGCTATGGTGAAAAACTCAAGAAATCTCTTTTAACACTCTTTATAAAAACTTCCCTTTAGATAGGAAATATTTGCTCACTATTTTGTGGAGAAAACTCTTCTAAAAGTGTGGGAAAAACTGGCTCTAAGAGTCTCTAAAATCTTGGCTTCAAACAATGACAAAAACCCCAATTTATAGGCTGCCAGAAAACTAGCCGTTGGAGTCTGTCAGAGCTGCCGGTCGACCGGCCGGTCGACCCAGAAATCCCGAGAGCAGAACTCTCAGCAGCGGTCGACCGTCCGGTCGACCGGACCACTGTGCTGTCAGACATGCACAAGTCTGTGCACGTCGGTCGACCGTGGGTCGACCGGCCCTTGGTTCGGTCGACCGCCCGGTCGACCGAACTGGCCTGTCAGCCAATTCCAGGTCTGGAAAACTGGTTTAAAAATTTATTTTAAAATCTTTTAACACTTATAAAAATTCCATAAACTTATTTTAACATTCTATATTGAAAACCAAACTTGTCATAAAAATTTTCAAGACATATATCAACATATTCATATTATTTCAGCGTCTTACAAATTTTATCAAAAATCAAAACATGTATTTTTCAAACTTGGTTTTCATAATTTCACAAAATATAAAAACAAGATATTTGATTTCATTTTAAAGCATAGTGTGTATGGATATGATCCACTACACAATCATAATGTAATATCTATATTTTTGACATTAAGCTCTAAACTTGGTTATGGTTGAAAAGATATACATGATAGAAATACCAAAAACCAAGGTATATAAATTGTCACAAAGAAAATCTTTTACTAAATAAAAATTCTTTTCTAAACATAAAAATCTTTTATGAAAGCAATTCTATCAAGAGTTTTATCAAGAGTGTGTGAAGATATACTTGAGCAATCCACCAACTATCTATCCTTTACATTTTAACTAAAAACAAAAACTAAATCTTATACCTAGACACAAGTCTTCATCTTCTTGAAGTCTTCACTTGAAGGCTTCTCATCTTCTTGACTTGGTCCAAGCTTGATCCAAAAGCTCCTTGGATCACCCCGTGCTAGCTCCAAATCTTGACATTTTATCCTTTGTTGAGCTATGCACCTACTAAGATCTTGATAATGAATCTGTCACTAATTAAACACAAGATCATTAATAAACACAACTTCATGAGTTGATCATCATCAAAACTAGGGTGATAGGCCTTTGGGCCAACACAAACACAAGAGGAAGAATATCATCCTAGCCATTTGAAATGTCGAAGGGGACTGGAAAGATGACTCTGGAATGATCAGGAAGATATTTGTGAAGTACTATAAGAAGTTTTTCACCTCAGCACAAACCAGAACTAGTCCCCGACAAGTTTTCTTTTGGGGCAACCATCCCTTTGATGACATAGTTGGACTCAACTGTATCCCTTTGGTGGGGGAGATTGAGACTATTATCAAGAGTATGGAGCCAACTAAAGCACTGGGGCTGATGGCCTCCTACCAACTATTTTCCAGTAAAGTTGGGCCACAAATTAAGGAGGAGGTTGTCGATTTCACCCAAAACTTCTCATCTCCGGCTCCTTCAAAGATAAGATAAATGATACTAATCTCATACTCATTCCCAAGACACGAAAAAGGTGTGTGAGACCTCAATGGATTTTAGACTGATCGCCCTTTACAATGTGATTTACAAGATAGCTGGCAAGATCCTGTCAAATAGACTACACCCCATTCCGAATTCTGTCATGTCCCCAAATTAAGCAGCTTTTGTCCCTGGGAGACAGATCCTAAACAATTTGATGGCAACCTAGGAGTTGATTCATTTGATGAGTCGAAAAAGCTAGAGATCCAAACTATTTGCTCTTATGATGGATATGCCGAAAGTCTATGACATAGTAGAGTGGAGTTTTCTTTTTCAGGTCTTTTAGCTAATAGGCCTTCCCTGGTATTTCATAGAGATGATTAGAGCATGTGTCTACCCCACCAGTATTGGAGTCAGTATAAACGAAGATGTTGATGGCCGTGTTTGCCCCGAGAAAGAACTGAGGTTGTGATGTCCACTATCACTGTACCATTTCATCATATGCACTAAAGTCCTATCATCTCTTCTTTGGGAAGGGGAGAATAAAGATATTTTCAGGGGCATGAAGATCAATCACTGGGCTCCTATTGTATCACATTTCATGTTCGCCGACGATCTCATGATATTTGGAGAAGCCTTTGCCATAAATCTGGAGACGACGAAACATATCCTTGATATTAATTTGAGCTGGTCAGGGAAGGTGATCAACTATTCCAAATCTTTAGTTTTCTTCACTAATAATATTTCAAATTGTGTGAAGAATGAATTCACATGCATCTCAGAGTCCAGTTTATGAAACAAGATAAGAGATATTCAGGGCCCCCTTATTTGCTACTAGAAGATCGGTCTCAAGCCATAAGTATCTTATTGAGAAGATGAATGAGAAGCTGAAAAGGGTAGAAAAGCTCATTGTTGTCCCATGTGGAGAGAGAAGTTTTGATCACAGCCACACTGGCAGCCATCCCCTACTTCTAAATGGGTGTGGGCCTCCTCCCGAAAGATATTTTTGGAGAAATGGAGGACTTTATGTGAAACTTCTTTTGGGGCTATAGCCCAGGGGACGACTCCTTTTCCTAAAGAACCGGGAACATCTCAAACAACCCAAGGCAGTCAGTGGTCTCATATTTCACCACATACAGCTTGTGAACGAGATCTTATTCATGAAGTTAGGGTGGAGAATCCTGAAGGACCCAACGGTGCTTTAGGTCCATATACTGAAGGAAAAGTATTTAGCAAAAGAATCATTCATTTACTCATCCATCAAAGCTCATTGTTCAACTTTACAGCGAGGTATCTAGAAAATAAAACCCACTCTTCTTTGGTTAGTGGTGAATGGAGAGAATATTGAGATATTCTTGGTCCAATGGATTCCCTAGATGTCGAAACCCATCGCCAAGCCCCTAGACTTCCCGATTACCATCTCGAGGGTTAATCAGTTCATATCCTCTAACATGGGCAAATGGGATGAAGAATTAATATGGGATTGTTTTAATAGTGCAACTGCAACTTCCATTCTGCATACGCCTATCAACTAGTATGCGCCTTCGAGACGAGATCACATGCTCTGGCTACAGGAATGAACTGTCTCGTCATGACCTTTCAGCCTTTAGGGTTCTGACTGATAACAAGCAAGCAACATCATCCATGTTCAAACAACGATGGTCATGGAAAGATATGTTGTTAAGAGTCCTTCATTTCGTGTGGAGATGCTTGAATGACGCCCTCTTAACAAACATGAGACGTGCTTGTGTATTCCCCGGTGCTAATGGAACTTGTCCTTTGTGCAATGCTGACCCGAAATTGTAACCCACATGCTGCATTGCCCTATAATCAAGAGAATTTGGAACAGTCGGGATCATATTTTGACATTGCTGATGGAGAAAACGTTAGCTTGGTAGTCGAGCATTGGTTGAATGCGAGAGGTGGAAACGCTGAAATTTTTATAGATCGAGGCTAGTTTGATGTAGTGTGTGTGGAAATGTCATTGTAAATGGGTTTTTGAAAGAGACCCATTCTCAGTGGATACTGTCAGAGCTATGAAAGCTGTTGTAGAAGATGAAAATCACCTAGAGGGGAGTGAATAGGTGATAGACTAAAAAATGAAGTGGGAATTAAAACAATCACAATAAACAATCTCAATTGTAAAAAAATGAAGTTGTGTACCTAGTGAGGGGCTCTAAACTTCTCCTCGTGATTTCTCTTAAAATAAGAGTTGAGGTGCACAATTGCTTTTCTTGATGTTTAGAGAATTGAAACAATATAGAGAGTTCAACAAGTATAATTTGCAATAAATAATAAGAAAGAAATATAATTGCAATAAGTGGAGAAGTGAGAGTTTAGAAAGATCAAATGAGATGCCAGTTGCAAACACAGAGAATTGCTGTTGAGATTTAAGCCATTTGCTCTACATTCTCGCCTTCATCGCAATGAAGGATTCTCCTATAATCAACTTTGATTACAACTCTAACTCAATCCCATAAGATCTGGACCCACAACTCCACTTCACTACCCTCCTTCCAAGAGGAACAACCAAAGAACAAAGAATTACAAACTTGATGATTCATAAGATCACAAACTCTCCCTATTACACTTCTCCTATACCTCAGTATAGAGGATTGATAGCTCAAAAGAAAATGTAAGAAAAGTAGAGAGAATAGGATTGAATAGCACTGAAATCTTTTGAGACTTTTTGCAAAATTAGATTTTGAAAGCTAAAACTTGTGTAAATCTTGTATTTGACACTCTCTAATTACTCTTATTTATAGAAGTAGGACAGAGAAATTCCCAGTAAATCCCAATAATAAAAACATGTTAAAAATCATTGAAAATATAAAATAGCCGTTGGAAATGAATCTAGACTAGTTTGCATTGAAAAATAGCCTTTACAGGCAGAACATGCATGTTTGACCATTGGTGGAGGGGAGACGTGACAAGAGTAGGCGACGCATATACATAAGGATAATACCTCACGTATACACGCTAAGCCTTAAGTAAACCCGGGCAAGCTATATAAATCTACTAAGATCAATAATACACGTAAATGTCCACACATGATAATATAAGAATAAAGAAATGGAATAAATACTAAGTCTGATACACAGAGAATCAAGGAAATTACAGGAATGAAGGAGAGACAAGAGAACTGATAACAAGCTGAGGGTAACTCCGGGCTCCTTGCAATGCGTACGATCTCATCAAACACCTGGTCAATAGAAAAATATCCTATACCTGGATGCGCAAATCAATAATCGTCAAAAAGTGACCTAACGAGTATGTGAAATGAATGAAAGGTGCACATGCATAAATAGTGTGTAAAAATCACTATACTAATATGATAACACAGAATAAAGAATATCATGAATAAAGCTATAAAAAAAGGTAGCTTATATCACTGTAAAATGAACAACTGATATCAAAGAGATGTGTTATCTAGCATATGTCTCTATTTTGTTGATTATTATTAACCTAATTAATGTGTACTTAGCTATGTCCCATACCACAGTCATTTTCTTACATATCAAACAAGGTTATCATTGTTGTAACTTATTGTCAATGTAGCGCATGTGTTTTGGAAGGGTACTGTGCATGCCCGATACCACGGTCTAACACCCCTGACACTGAACCAGAATAGGCAGTAAAGCTCTAATAATTAAGACCGCAGCCCTACATAAAAAGACAATTGGTATGGCGCCGTAATCTGGGAAAAGCCCTGATAACTGACAACTGAATAACTAGGTAGCCGGTACTTCCTTGGTTCTCCATGGTGGAACCCAGAACTCAGTTAACTATCATAAGTCCTTCCAAAATACACAATATGCATTATCAAGCAATTACCCTTTTTTTTCTGGGTTATGATGTCTTTTATTAACATGCAAAAATATAAGTTATTATTAAGATGAAAAAGTAACTGAATATCTCCAACTGAAACAAATGTCACTTAAAACTGATATCTCATAACTGATAACTGAAAACTAATAACTGATATCTGATGAAGAATACTGGAGATATAGAGTCACTAATAATAATGATATTACTAATCACTGATAACTGATAACTGATGTCGAATTCTAAAAATATAAGATCATTGATATCAACGAGATCACTACACAATATATGTCTATATCTATAACTGAATAATTACAATAATTAGAAACCAATCATGAGTGAAGTCTACTGAATATCTTCGAAATCAAACTAAATTAATAGATACAGAAATCATAACTAAATGTGAATCATCCTCAAATGAGATGAAATTTAGAACATCTCTACATCTAATATTCGATATCAATAAGATCATTAATACTCAGACAAACTAATCACTAAATAGATCTCAAAAATACTTACAATCAATAATCCAATAATTGACAATCTCATCTGAACACTAATCAAGATCTAATGTAAAGAATATAATTCCCAGATCAACTCCAACTCTAAATAAGTCCATATATAGATCAAAGTATCAAGAAAATTAGTCTCTTAATAAAGTAACATCATAATTAATCCATCCTCAATATCCAAATTAATTTCCCGTCTGATTTATCACTAAAAAAATCTGATAATTAATACACATTAAATCTACCATTAACAAAACTATACCAATCTCAAGATCAAATCGAGTCAACCAATTTTGAATTCAAAATTGTAAACGATTACACATTAAATAATAGAACTCTAATACCTCGGTAATAAATTATTGAATCCATGTACATTAAATATATCTGATTCATTGTCCACAAGACATCTAACTCTTCCTCAAAATAATGATCTACTGGTATTCATCTAGATGAATAGGAATCAAATCTCAAATAAGGGTATCACTTCTAAATAGCAACAATTCGGTATTCCACTGATCAAAATATACAATATCAGAACTTGATTCTAAATCATAAAAATCTATAATTATTTCTACATGCTAGAAATTAAACAATTTAGCTAACTAAGACTAATTAAGTAACCACAATAATTTCATCACTACAGTTAAATATAAATTATGTGAAGAGAGCTATACATTCACCGACAAAATATAAATTAAAATGCATAAATAACATGAAACACTAGCTATCAAAAATAAATAAAAATACAACGAAAATAAACACTCACTAAATTAAATAATTAAAGTGAACACTCACTAATATCATATAAAATGATATAAATAAACACACAAAACACTCATATGAAATGACGCGGATCTGAGTCTGAATCACCATCGAATTTGTATTGCACGAACTGGTCTGGATCTCCGAATCACCTCGTGTGTTGGGCCTTTGAATCGCCTAGGTATCAGCACCTTGCAAACACGAATCTGAATCTTCTGTTACTTGGTTCAAATCATATAAAAAGATCTGGATCGACAAGTCTGCAACATACAACATACACACATGACACACAATGATACACATACACACACGTACACGCAAATACACGTGCACATACGTACATGTGCACACAAAGACACACACACGCACTGTGCATACACACCCAAGGGGGTAACACACATACCCTACACACACGTGCACACACACGTGCAAACAAATACATACAACCATATGTTGGCCCAAAAGCCCATCACTCTAGTTTTGATGATGATTAACTCATGTAGTTATAGTACTAATAATCTTGTGTTTATATAGTTTCAGTTACTGATCAAGATCTTAGTAGGTGTTTAGCTTCAACAAAAGAGTTTTGGAGCTAACACATGATGATTTAAGAGCTCGCGCGTCAAGATTGCATCAGCACTCAGAAGGAGTCAAGCTCTTTTGATCGTGTTTGGATCGAGTCGGTTTGGGGAAGGAGTTCTACAAGAAGACTTCGGTTTGTCTAGTTTTAGTTTGTGTTTAGATCTTGTATAAAGATAGACTAGTGTTGATATGCTCAAGTTCACACACACACACATGCAAGTTCAATATGTGCATTATTTGTATATTGATTAGCATTATACCTATTCACCCCCCTCTAGGTGTGATTTCAATTGGTATCAGAGATAGGACTCTAGTTTTTAGCTTTACAACCTTAGAGAGATCCTATAAGTTGCTAATCACTATTTTCATATCTTCATTCATCTACTAGTAAAGATAGCCGATAACATTAAGACCCCATCCAAATTTGATGCACTCAACTTACCTATATAGAAAGTTAGGATGAACATATTTTTGCAATCTCTAGGTAGCCGAGTTGCTAAGTCTTTGACCAAGCCCTATAGTGCACCCGTAGGTGAGGAGAACACTTGGTCCGATCTTACTTCCAAGGAAGTTGATGCAAATTTGAAGGCTCAAAATGCCTTGCTTTTAGCATTAAATGAGGATGACTTAACACGGGTTATCCATTGCAAATCCGCCTATGAGATTTGGCAACACTTATTGGTCACTCATGAGGGAACATCATGAGTCAAGAGAGCTAAAATTGATCTCTTGCATTCTCAATATGAAAGTTTTAGAATGCAAGAAAATGAATCTATTGATGATATGATTACTAAGTTTACTAAAATCACAAATGCTCTTGATTCTTTAGGTGATGAAATCAACAACGACCAAAAGGTGCGTAAGGTGATTTGTGCACTCCCTTCATCACGGGAAATCAAAGCTACCACCTTAAAGGAATTGAACGACAAAGACGAGATGGAGCTCATCAGTCTTATTGGTAACCTTAAGACTCATGAGATGGAGAAAAAGGCTAGAGAAGAAACGGCGCCTCAAAAGAAAAAGTCTATTGCTTTCAAGTCTACATCCACCATCTCTGATGATGAAGAAGATGAAGAAGAAGATGAAGAGCTATCTCTTCTTGTGAGGTAAAAAGAATGTACCACAAGAAAAAGCTCAACCATAGAAGGCGTTGGGAAGGGAAGGAGGAGAAGAAGATCATATGCTACAACTGTCAGAAACCTGGACACATCATGGCCGAATGTCCAGATTTCAAGAACAAGATATCTTCCTCCATGAAGCAAAAGAAGTCGTTTGTAAAGAAGGCCTTCAAAGCCACTTGGGATTCGGAAAGTGAATCCGAAGATGAAGTTGACACGACTAACATGTGTTTCATGGCAAACACACCTAAGATAACTTCTGAACCATCTTATGATGATATTGAAATAAGCAAAGAAGAGTTATTACAAGCTTTCATTAAACTTTCAGAAAATTATGATTCTAAGAAGAAAGATTGTTTAAAATTGAAAAAGAAAAATGAAATGCTTAACAACCAAATTGCTATTCTTACAAAGAAAAAGATGAATTATCTTCCACTATTATTTTAACACAAAAAGATTTTGATGCATACAGAGTTGCATGCAAAGCTAAATATCCTAAAATTGATGAAAATAAGATTTCTATGTTAAAAACTAAAATAAATGATTTGAGAAATGTTTTAAAAGAATGTGCATTTAACAATACTAAACTAGAAGAAATGTTGTCAAATAAAATCATGCACACTTTACATGTTCAACATGATAAACCATCACATGCTAAAACTCCACATGTTCATCATGCCAACACATCACATGTCAATCAAGCTAAAACACCACATGTTCACAAATCACATGTTCATAAACCACATGCTCATTATGCTTTTAAATATGGAAGAATTTATAAATGTACTTATTGTGGCCGAAATGGTCATTTAGCTAAATTTTGTTATGATCATATAAATAGTATGAATAATCATGTTTGGGTTCGAAACACTAACGTATTAGGATCCAAGAAAATATGGGTACCAAAATCAACCACTCAATTATTTGATATAGGTACACACTAAGACTCCAAGACGTAGAGAGCGGTGGTACCTTGATAGTGGTTACTCAAGGTATATGACATGAGACATCAACAATTTTGTAACCCTATCGAGCTATGTTGAAGGTGGCACCGTCACCTTCGGAGATGACTCCAAGGGCATCATCATCGGTATAGGTAACATCAAGATTGGTACATCTCCTTTAATTGAAAATGTAGTTCTTGTTGATGGGCTTAAACATAGTTTACTTAGTATTAGTCAACTATGTGATCGTGGTTTCAAAGTTATTTTTGATGAATCTTCTTGCAATATTTATGATTGTAAAACCAATGAATGTATTCTCACTGGATTTCGTGAAAATAATGTCTACATTATTGATATGCTTAATTTAGATTGCACTAAAAAATGTTTAAATGCTTTTGATGGGAATTCATGGTTATGGCATAGAAGATTAGGCCATACTTCTTTTGATCATCTTTCTAGAATCAATTTTAAGGAATCGGTGAAGGGTATTCCTTATTTGAAGTTTGAAAAAGACCGCATTTGTGGTGCGGGCCAACTTGGGAAACAAACCAAGTCCTCTTTCAAACCAATCAAGGATATCATGACATCTAGGCCATTAGAATTGATCCACATGGATCTATTTGGACCAATGAAAACTAAAAGTTTAAATGAAAATAAATATGTTTTGGTTTTAGTCGATGATTTCTCTCATTTCACATGGATTTTCTTTTTGGAGCATAAAGATCAAACTTTTACACATTTTAAGATTTTTCGAAAAAGGGTTAAAAAAGAACAAAGATTTTCGATTTTACTCATAAGAAGTGATAGAGGTGGTGAGTTTGTCAACCAATTCTTTATGACTTATTGCGATGATAATGGAATTAAGCATGAAATGTCATGTCCTAGAACTCCACAATAAAATGGAGTCATTGAACAGAAGAATAGAATTCTTCAAGAAATGGCTAGGACCATGATAAGTGAATACGGGCTCCCTCAATACTTATGGGCCGAGGCCGTAAACACCGCATGCTATATATCAAACCGAATTTATTTTTGTAAAAATACTTCCAAAACTACCTTTGAAATCTATCATCTTAGAAAACTAAATGTTTCGTATTTTAAAGTTTTTGGATGCAAATGTTTTGTTTTGAACACCAAAGATAATTTGGGCAAATTTGATGCTAAGGCTTTTGATGTAACTTTTGTTGGCTATTCTAGTACTAGCTAAGCATATAGAGTGTTCAATAAATCATCTCTTACAATTGAAGAATCTATGCATGTTAAGTTTGAGGAATCTAATGCATTTGTTAAGAATGTTGTAGAGATTGATTCTTTAGGTGAATGTTGACACTTAAAAAAGACAAGATTCTTATTGGTCCGAACAATGTCTAAACTTGTTGACATTTACAAAAGACAAGTGACAGACGAGCTGAAGACCAGTTTTCACCCATCTCCGAGGGAGAAGGAAGCAACTTGGACTCCACTGATCCAGCAAGCAGACAGTGAACCCGGATCGTTTCTAAACAGACCTCAGCAGGTCTAAGATGCTAGCACTTAGCATCGCATGAGCCCAAAGGGATAGCCTCGCTTGAGAGGCTAATATCACCCAACTTCGCCTTGAAGCCATTCGAAGCCTCGCCAAGAAGCTAACTCGCAACTTCGCCACAGAGGACTTCCAGCTCCGCCAAAGGGTTTCTTTCGGACTTCGCCAGAAGCTGCCTCTAGCTCCGCTACGAGCTCAATGCGGACAGCTCCGCTATTTGTCTGTTATGGTCAACCTTTGACCAATCAAATCTCCAGATGAGATCGGATCCAATCAGATCAAATCCAATTAAGATCAAATCGGAGATCAAATTTGGCAGTTGATTGCCACAATCTCTTGACTCTTCTAAAACAAGTAAGAAGATTAGGGGAAATCCTCTAACGATATGGAAAGGATCAAGAAGATCAACCGACCTGCCAATTCTAGCTTCGCAGAAGCTGATCCTAGCCTCGCAGCAAGGCTACTTTCCAGATTTAAACAGATTCGATTCAATCTGTTTCTATATTTTCAAGGGACGATTATACCCTTGCTCTCCCTATAAATAGCCCACCAGGGGTACAAGGAGACGGACGCAGATGGACGCAGACGGACGCACGAGGATCGGGAAAAAAGAGGACTCCACAAGCAGAGGCTTCTTCACGACGCACCGTGCGCTCTCGAATTCAGAGACCTTTTAGAGAATTGCTTTCTCTATCCAGGGTGTTGATACCCTAACATCGTCCTTCTCCTCAAGGAATCTCCGGAACCAGGCGAGAAGGAATTCCTAATTGAAGGCGATTTTGAGAAGCAGCAAGAGGGTTCTACCAACCTTCTGTTCTCTGATTCCCCGAACCAGGCGAGAAGGGAATCTCATCGCTCGCATCGTCAAAGGGACAAAGTGGTCGCGCGCTGACCAGACTCCTATCGGCACACTTCTCCAGAATCTCTGAGGAGATCTACTTGTAATCTTTTCAAGAATACTTGTAATTTAGCTCCTCAACCCTTTTTTTTGTAAGTTTTCCCCTTTTGCGAATATAATGGAAAACAAGATGGCGACTCCGCTGGGGAAGAAATTCTCCACTGCCGAGAATCAAGTGTCGCAATGCGACGAACAGACCTTCGGGTCTAACTCTGAATTCAGAAAAGCCGGTGCAGCCAGAGCCCTTCTGACTAAATCTTCAAGGAAAGTCTCTGCGGAGACAGAAAAGGTTCTCTGCGAACCTACTGCGGTTATTTGGCGCAACAAAGAAGCACGTCCACAGTCTGATTCCTTTACTTGTGAGAACTTGGTGGTTCAGTTCGATCAAGGAAGATTTGAAGAAGTCCTCTCTGGGGGTGGCCCAATGCTTCGAGCACGGAAGCATAGAAAGGTCTCCACGACCAAGGTTTCAAAGCAGAAACCGGAAGCAGAATTCTGCCAACACCCCTCAGCCTCGTGTGTGGCTAATCAGGTTCCTTGCGAACCTAAGTCTCCTCTGTCAAGGCGGGTATGGAAGCCTAAATAGAAGTCTCCAACCGAAGCTTCAGGCGTAGCTACGCCTAAACCACGCCTCCCTCGCAAAGAAAAAGGCAGGATGCCTGTCTGCTCCAATCATAAAGTTACGACGGCAATCATACCGTCGTCCAATTTAAAAGCAGCAATGCCTCGCGCCGGCCTCGTTCTCACGAGCGAAGCTACTGTACCACAGCGTACGCGCAGGGTCCATGACCTCGAAGCTGAAGCCAAAGTACTATCTAAGGCTAATTGCCTTCGCAGCAGCATAGCGGGTAAAGCACCACAGCGTGCTCCGCTTTCCAGTGCGTCAAGCACTAAGCTCACGCCTGATGGCGAAGCTAGAACCAAAGCACTATTCAGTACTAATCCCATCTGCAGGGATAAAAGAAGCAGGACATCGTCCTATGTGCGAGCCAAAAGAGCCTTTGCGCTCGATTGCAGAGACCCAACCGGGTCTGATTTGAGGAAATTGTTGACGGATAGACAAACCTCTTCCCCCTGTTGTCAACAAGTGGGATGTCAGCTAGTGACACTCCACTCGGTCCATTGCTGGCTGGGACCAATCCCCGCCACGCCTCCAAGACGACGGTCAGTTTTTTATCGGCTATCGGTACAGGCCCCGAGGAAACACCGCAAGAGGAGCACCTCACGAGATCCAGCCTCCGCATCCGTCAACATGACCGGAAGAGGACGAGAGTCCCCAGATCCAGACTACAGCCCAGGCTTAGGCGAAGTCTTGGTGCATGAAGAAGGTGTTTTTCGAAACACCAGATCCAGGGTGGCGATACCCTACACTTATGAACAACCTTCTTCCTCGACGGCCCTAGCCTCGCCAGAACCCAGAAGATTACTCCAGTCATCAGACGAAGAAGAAGATGAAGACAGTGGGTATGCCTCTTCGGCGACAGTTAGCTCGGTGCGAACAGACAAAGCATCAGTCAATATGGCTGATAATGTTAACGACGACCTTCATCGACGCCTGGAAGCTCAGGAGCAAACTTTCAGAACCCAGCAAGAAGCTCTGGACAACATTCAACAGATGCTCGCTCAACTCCTCAGTAACCGGAATAACAATGATGCCGGGAGCAATCACGATGAGGAGGAACACTTCAGCAATGAGCAACCAAAGCCGGAAAAATCCAAGGAGGGTTCTTCTTTAGACGCCGAAGTCCTTAAGGGCCTCCAGGCTCAAATCACATCCCTAGCTCAGAGGGATGAATTAAAGAAGGTAGGGGCAGTCCGTCCTTATCCGCTGGAGTGGGATTCGGTGCCATATCCACCGAAGTTCAAACCACCAACGTTACATACCTATGATGGAAAGAGCTCGCCAAATCAGCACATCTACTATTTTCGGTCTCAGACTGGTAATGTTATAAGCAATGACGCCATCATGGCTAGGCTGTTCATTGGCACCTTAAAGGGGGTGGCATTTGACTGGTTCCGAAGTCTCCCCCCGGGCTCTATCAACTCCTGGATCGACCTGGAAACTCGGTTCCTCTCTCGTTTATATAAGGACGATACCGAAGTAACCATGGACAAGCTCCTCTCCACTGTCCAGAGGAAGGGCGAATCTGTCCGTGACTTCATTGAACGGTTCAGAAATTTATCCTTGATGTGCCCAGCAGGGATGCCATTACCCATGCTCTTACAGACATGCAGACACAACTTCCTAGACCAAGTCGAAGTTCGCATGGGGGCTATTAAAGCCCACACCTGGAAAGAATTGGTCGAACAAGCAGAGATAGCCGAGAAGTCGGCTAAAAAGTTCGAACCATCCGCCCCTAGAGGCAAGTGGGGGATGAACAACAAAGGGCGTAGCGACCTACCGCAATCTTCTCAAGCTAAAGGCAAAGAGACTATGTCTGTGGAGTTATCCGGAGATGTGCAGTCGAAGGCCAAGAAGAGCGGCTTCAACAATCAGGAGCCTAAATTCCCTCCAAAGCAGTACTCCTTCAAAGACGATCAGATGGTCACGATATTCCATCTGCTCCATAAAGGGAACAAAATGAAACTGCCAGATGCTCGGCGTCCCAATGAGATAGGACGCACCAACGACCCCAAATATTGTCTCTACCAGAGGATGATTCACCATCCTACCGACAAGTTCTATGTCCTCAAAGATAGAATTCAAGCCTTGGTCGACGCCGGGGTTCTGACGATGAAGACGGAGCAGAAGAAAGTAACTGCCAATATGGTAACCCTCGAGTTCGGCAAAACTCCAAAGGTCACAGTTCCTAACAGAACTTATCCAGTCCCTGCGCCACGGTTGGAAGTCAAGCATCCTCCAGCTACAGCTCAAAGCAATAAGGGTCTTATTCCCTTAACATTGGAGACAGGAGAAGTCATGTGGGTACACCCAGACCTCGTCCAAGACGTACAACGGGATTCGAAGCAGCCCAACTCAAAGGGCAAGTCTTGCAATGTCATCTCCATCCTGCCAGATGACGGCAATCTTACATCGGCTTCCCTCAGTGATTCTGAAGGAGAAAAGTATGCTTGTGCAGCGCAAGCCGATGCGCCTCAACAGACGGGCACCCGATCTGGAAAATCATACTTAAGACAGTATGAGAAGTCTACTGACGAGATACAACAGCAAACGACGTCAGTGCAAGTACCAGCATCCACTCCAATCCCAACCAAGAGAAAAGAGAGGCCTAAGGAGGTACGATTCGATCACGTGTTGAAAAAACAACCAGGCCAAGGGTTTGATACGCCCTTTCGGTTTGACATATTGGCTCAACTGGCCAATATCCCAGCTCGTATCACTATACACGAGCTCCTTCGCCTCTCAAAAGAAATAAGAGAAGCACTCAGGGATGCGCTAGCCAATTCAGAATCCTTTCTGACATGCATCCCTGAGATCCCTAACGACGACGTTCAGTCTCCTTGCCCAGAATGTCATCATACACAATCCAAGGTGCCTGCTATTACATTCACAGCGGAAGATATGCTTCTCAAAGACAACAAGCACGATCGACCTCTGTACTACACCGGATATATCGGTTCAACGTGCATTGAAAGAGTACAAGTCGATCCGGGGTCCGCACTCAGCATCATCCCCAAAAGGCTTCTCTACTTCCTCGGCATACCACTGTACAGGTTGTCCGCAACCACTACTACAATATACGGTTTCAACGCCGGGAGCAGTCATCCACTAGGAAAAATTCGACTCCGTTGCAGAATCGGGAGCCTGAAGTTAGAAGTGACATGCTATGTCATTGACGCTGACACATCATATAACCTGCTGCTGGGACGGCCATGGATCCATGCCAACTGGATCGTTCCCTCTACTCTGCACCAGTGCTTCAAATATGTTGAAGATGATGCGACAGTACGAACTGTCTTTGCTGAGAAGCAACCATTCAAAGGGGTGGAAAACTACTTCACTGACGCTCTCCTATATCAAGAGGCCGGTGGAGCACTCAAAGAACCGTTGCTGGACGATGATGAAAGTGGCAACGAGGCGGATTTAGAATCCGAAGCAGGCATGCCAGCCATTCTGATTGGAGAACCAATTATAGCATGTCTCAATAATTCCCAATGTAATACTTCTTCAGAGGATGAAGGTGAATGGGTAATTAATGATAATATTTCTTTTGATTATCCCGCGACTGTTGGGCTATTTGAATCCATTACGGGACATCGGCCTGCGAGCCTGATGATGGAAGCTCCGGAGGACATCACCCTGTCCATAGGGACCATTGTCTTCCTGCACAACTAAATCCCCTTGGGAGTGCTTTTGCATCCGGTCAAAGATGTCTTCATCAGCAACTCCGTAATGTGCTGCCTCAGGAGCATTCTCCATATCTGGGAACAAAAAGTCTCCCCAGCTTTTTAAGCTGCAGGAGGTTCCCTTATTGCCCCCATGCATACTGGAGAAAATATACAAGTGGCACATTAGCTCCCTGTAGGTCTCGAACCAGGCAGGCTCCTGTTTCTCCAGAAGAGCCAACTCCGCCTCGCACGGAAAGTATTCTTCATATGGGAGAGACCCAAAAGGCAGAGCAGAGACTTCCCACATCTCATGCAAGGCCATACCCAACTCACCGACAGGGGTGAAGAAAGTCCCCAAAGCTGGGCAATACAATTCAAAAATGGCATAAAAGCACGCCACGTTCATCTCAATACCGTAGCAGGTCGCCCTGACGGCCTCATAGAGGTTCAACCCCTCCAAGTCCTCCTCGAAATGAGCAAGGATGTAGGTAGTCAAATCCACCCACCATGCCTTCGGAGGGTGAATCTAGCCTAGAGTCCTGAAGTCAGTAGCCGGGTAGTTCCCATTAACCTTGAAGAATTGGTTGCCAAAGGTCAACGCCACTGCAGGATTTTCTCCCACTGGGATGTCTCGCGACACATTCCCAGGATGCAGGCCCATTATGCAATGAGGAGGCCCCGCTCTTGCATAACCAGGAGATTGAAGCATCAATTTTCCTATGTGAACGGAGTCAGCACTCCGGCTCACTTCCCACGACATCTTCCGAGCCTGTGTCACGCACTGGAAGGAAGACAAAGAAAAATGGCGTTTGTTGGACGGAAGGTAGAACCTCTCGCCATCCAACTGAAAAATCCACCGCCCTTCCCCTGCATGTAGTTGGTGGTCAGGGTCTGGTGCGGCATCCCCGAACATGAAATCGGGTTTCCTATAAACTCGACGGTCGACATCTTCAAGGGGAGCTGTGGTCAGGATACTCCTTGTGGTATATTGATCACCACCATGAATAAGCGTATCTCTGACAAGAGAACTCCGCTCACTGAACAGAGAAGCCTGCCCTTGAAATTGCAAGCTGATATTGCCATCCGATCCCATGGTCATCCCGAATAGGTTGTTTGAAGGACCAGGAGTATGGTGCACTGCAGGAACAAAGAGAAACTATGATTAGTTCATCAGCCGAAAGAAGGCTAAAATCAGAACGCAAAATTTGATAAGGCATAGCCTCGCCCTCTGAGCAAGGATTGGCCTAAATGATAGCTTCGTCCCGAAGCTTAGCTTCGCAGCTACAGTGTAACTCCGCATTCCACACGAGGACAGGATGCAGGAAAACATCCAAGTGTTAGCTTCGCTTTGGAAGCTTAGCTTCGAACAACAAGATGTGACAAAACCTCGAAGGATAACTTCGTCAGAAGGGCATTACGGTCCTTTTCTGTCAAATTTCAAAGGACAGCTTCGCATCCTGTCATTCAACAGGATGTGAACCGCCTAAAGGTTAACTTCGCTTGGAAGCTTGAAGAAGAACTCTTCAGTTCTTGGATTCCCGATCAAGAAATCAAGGTAAAATCAGGGAATGGGACTCCCTAAAATCATGAGACCATGATTGTTCTCATGTTGGATTTATCCAAAGACAGCCAGAAATCGGCTTTAAAGGGGAGACGACAGTCTCTAATCAAAAGGGAAAGTTTCCTACCGGCGATTGGTCGTTCGATGACCGGAGGAGGAGAAGGACCCTCCGCTGCAGAAGTTGCCACTTCTTTTCCCGCTCGTCTCTTGGGCGCCATTGAAAAGCTGCGGAAGCTTTCAAACTCTTTAAAATGGAAAGGAAAGAGGAAGAAGAAGAGGCTAAAGGTCTCTAAAAATTTCAAGTGAAGAGATCTGTCCTCTCTACAGTCCGATCGGACTTTTATAGGCCAATGAGCGCCTGAAACGACGCCTCAAAAATAGTACAGGCTGTCGTTTCAAATTAATTTGAAACGCCGCTTAAAGCGCCTTCCCGAGAAGCGCTGATTCAGCCACTAAGGCTTAACTTCGCCAATGAGCTAAAGTGCGGACTTCGCACAAGTTCATCAAGAACTTCGCTAAAAGGGTTGCCTCAGCCCGCTAAAGGCACAGTTCGCCGATATGCCAGCATCGTGCGAAGCTCATTCAAAAAGGACCGTCCTTAACTCTGCACAAAGTTTAGCCCCGCTATGGCCAAATTTTCAATGAAGGCAGGCAAAATCAGATGAGCAGAAGATAAACTTTCATTGATTTAAGAGCAAAGGTACATTGATATTACATCAAGGTTTTGTTTCATACAACAAAATCAGTTGCTCAGCAAGATCATTTGCGCAAAAGGCATACAAGTGATTTTATCTGCTTCCAGACCAGACCAACTGGACACGAAAGGCCTTCCTCCTGCACAAGGCCGTAACTAGTTGTGCCACGAGGACACGGCCATAATTCTCCACAAAAATGGTGCGTTTTGCCACCAGGGAGCTGGATCACCAAAGTTGAAAGTTGGCAATGAACTTATCGCTGCCAACACGATAGATCACCTATAATGGGAAATTGCACTGATGTCAGTGATCTCACAGGTGTGACATCCGCCTTCCCGAAGTGGATCATCTCGGATAAGCGGCTACCAGCCTCACCTCAGAACGAATCATCTCGTATAAGAGGCTGCCAATAGCCTCTGGGACACACATCAGCTGCCCCAAGTTGTTCCTCCTGTTTAAAAGTAAAGCTTCAACTGGGGAAGCATAAGGCAACTTTTCGGTCTCTTTCATCAAGATACAAGACCGGCGAACATAGCTCACTGCAATGCAAAATTGGAGCAAGTTAGCAGTTAAACACAAAAGATACTGCAAAAGCACTAAAGCCGAATTCTTTGGGGCGAAGCAATCCAATTTCGATTGGAGCAGAGGATAAGCCTCGCTTGCACAGTGATGATGGGCTAGCTCAGCAAACGCCAAGTCCTAGCCTCGCCTATATGGCTAAGCCAGACTGATCCTATGGGACACAGTCTTAGCTTCACCTATATGGCAAGACTGGCTCAACCTTGAAGATACCAAGTCCCAAGTTCTGCCTGTGTAGCGGACTTAACATGCAATGATCTTTCTGTGATCAAGTCAGAATGATAGCTTCGCTGGGAAGCTATGCTGAAATCCTTCTCCGCAGATCAGTCGAATGGAGAACAAGGGAAGTTAATCCCTGAAGCAGCTGTTAAAGCTAAATTAAGGGAGATGAATTCCCTAAAATTGGTGAAGTCGTTGAATGATCAAGACTTACCGGTCCTTGGCCGGGTAATAATCAGAGTGGGCATTCCCACTAATTCAGAGATCTGAGTGTCTCTCTCAACCAAGAGAAGAGAAGAAGGGCAGATCACTTCTCTTCAGAGGACCTCAAGTGTCCTATTTATAGGCCCCATGGCCCGAGCGCTGCCGCCTCAAGCGTGGAAGCACGAGCGCATTTAAGGCATTTACTGCGCCTTGAGAAAAGGGACGGTTTCCCTTGGAACCGTGCAAAGGGAGAAGCGTCTCCCTCATAAAGGCACTTATTGCGCCTTGAAGAAAGGGAATATCCTCCCTTGGAAACGTGCAAATCGGAGAATATCTCCCTCGATCAGCACAAGGAAAGGAGTAATCCTCCTCGTAACCAGCCCACGGCAGTTGGCCTCGGGAAAGCGACAAACGCTCCAGGGCGAACGTATCTCCAGAAGCCCAGACGCGAAGCTACCCAGACGCGAGTCTACATGATTCCTCGGCGAATCTACATCCCAAAGCAGGATTCAAAGCGAAGCTAAACTCAACCATCATGGCGACGTTCATACTCCACACACCACCACTTCAAAGCAGTTCAAAGTATTTCAAAGTCTGAGCCATTGCAGACTTTCGAAAATTTTGAAGGGGGTCTTGTTGACACTTAAAAAAGACAAGATTCTTATTGGTCCGAACAATGTCTAAACTTGTTGACATTTACAAAAGACAAGTGACAGATGAGCTGAAGGCCAGTTTTCACCCATCTCCGAGGGACAAGGAAGCAACTTGGACTCCACTGATCCAGCAAGTAGACAGTGAACCCAGATCGTTTCTAAACAGACCTCAGCAAGTCTAAGGTGCTAGCACTTAGCATCGCATGAGCCCAAAGGGATAACCTCGCTTGAGAGGCTAATATCACCCAACTTCGCCTTGAAGCCATTCGAAGCCTCGCCAAGAAGCTAACTCGCAACTTCGCCACAGAGGACTTCCAGCTCCGCCAAAGGGTTTCTTTCGGACTTCGCCAGAAGCTGCCTCTAGCTCCGCTACGAGCTCAATGCGGACAGCTCCGCTATTTGTCTGCTATGGTCAACCTTTGACCAATCAAATCTCCAGATGAGATCGGATCCAATCAGATCAAATCCAATTAAGATCAAATCGGAGATCAAATTTGGCAGTTGATTGCCACAATCTCTTGACTCTTCTAAAACAAGTAAGAAGATCAGGGGAAATCCTCTAACGATATGGAAAGGATCAAGAAGATCAACCGACCTGCCAATTCTAGCTTCGCAGAAGCTGATCTTAGCCTCGCAGCAAGGCTACTTTCCAGATTTAAACAGATTCGATTCAATCTATTTCTATATTTTCAAGGAACGATTATACCCTTGCTCTCCCTATAAATAGCCCACCAGGGGTACAAGGAGACACACGCAGACGGACGCAGACGGACGCACGAGGATCGGGAAAAAAGAGGACTCCACAAACAGAGGCTTCTTCACGACGCACCGTGCGCTCTCGAATTCAGAGACCTTTTAGAGAATTGCTTTCTCTATCCAGGGTGTTGATACCCTAACATCGTCCTTCTCCTCAAGGAATCTCCGGAACCAGGCGAGAAGGAATTCCTAATTGAAGGCGATTTTGAGAAGCAGCAAGAGGGTTCTACCAACCTTCTGTTCTCTGATTCCCCGAACCAGGCGAGAAGGGAATCTCATCGCTCGCATCGTCAAAGGGACAAAGTGGTCGCGCGCTGACCAGACTTCTATCGGCACACTTCTCCAGAATCTCTGAGGAGATCTACTTGTAATCTTTTCAAGAATACTTGTAATTTAGCTCCTCAACCCTTTTTTTTGTAAGTTTTCCCCTTTTGCGAATATAATGGAAAACAAGATGGCGACTCCGCTGGGGAAGAAATTCTCCACTGCCGAGAATCAAGTGTCGCAATGCGACGAACAGACCTTCGGGTCTAACTCTGAATTCAGAAAAGCCGGTGCAGCCAGAGCCCCTCTGGCTAAATCTTCAAGGAAAGTCTCTGCGGAGACAGAAAAGGTTCTCTGCGAACCTAATGCGGTTATTTGGCGCAACAAAGAAGCACGTCCGCAGTCTGATTCCTTTACTTGTGAGAACTTGGTGGTTCAGTTCGATCAAGGAAGATTTGAAGAAGTCCTCTCTGGGGGTGGCCCAATGCTTCGAGCACGGAAGCATAGAAAGGTCTCCACGACCAAGGTTTCAAAGCAGAAACCGGAAGCAGAATTCTGCCAACACCCCTCAGCCTCGTGTGTGGCTAATCAGGTTCCTTGCGAACCTAAGTCTCCTCTGCCAAGGCGGGTATGGAAGCCTAAATAGAAGTCTCCAACCGAAGCTTCAGGCGTAGCTACGCCTAAACCACGCCTCCCTCGCAAAGAAAAAGGCAGGATGCCTGTCTGCTCCAATCATAAAGTTACGACGGCAATCATACCGTCGTCTAATTTAAGAGCAGCAATGCCTCGCGCCGGCCTCGTTCTCACGAGCGAAGCTACTGTACCACAGCGTACGCGCAGGGTCCATGACCTTGAAGCTGAAGCCAAAGTACTATCTAAGGCTAATTGCCTTCGCAGCAGCATAGCGGGTAAAGCACCACAGCGTGCTCTGCTTTCCAGTGCGTCAAGCACTAAGCTCACGCCTGATGGCGAATCTAGAACCAAAGCACTATTCAGTGCTAATCCCATCTGCAGGGATAAAAAGAAGCAGGACATCGTCCTATGTGCGAGCCAAAAGAGCCTTTGCGCTCGATTGCAGAGACCCAACCGGGTCTGATTTGAAGAAATTGTTGACGGATAGACAAACCTCTTCCCCCTGTTGTTAACAATTGGGATGTCAGCTGGTGACACTCCACTCGGTCCATTGCTGGCTGGGACCAATCCCCGCCACGCCTCCAAGACGACGGTCAGTTTTTGATCGGCTACGGTACAGGCCCCGAGGAAACACCGCAAGAGGAGCACCTCACGAGATCCAGCCTCCGCATCCGTCAACATGACCGGAAGAGGACGAGAGTCCCCAGATCCAGACTACAGCCCAGGCTTAGGCGAAGTCTTGGTGCATGAAGAAGGTGTTTTTCGAAACACCAGATCCAGGGTGGCGATACCCTACACTTATGAACAACCTTCTTCCTCGACGGCCCTAGCCTCGCCAGAACCCAGAAGATTACTCCAGTCATCAGACGAAGAAGAAGATGAAGACAGTGGGTATGCCTCTTCGGCGACAGTTAGCTCGGTGCGAACAGACAAAGCATCAGTCAATATGGCTGATAATGTTAACGACGACCTTCATCGACGCCTGGAAGCTCAGGAGCAAACTTCCAGAACCCAGCAAGAAGCTCTGGACAACATTCAACAGATGCTCGCTCAACTCCTCAGTAACCGGAATAACAATGATGCCGGGAGCAATCACGATGAGGAGGAACACTTCAGCAATGAGCAACCAAAGCCGGAGAAATCCAAGGAGGGTTCTTCTTTAAACGCCGAAGTCCTTAAGGGCCTCCAGGCTCAAATCACATCCCTAGCTCAGAGGGATGAATTAAAGAAGGTAGGGGCAGTCCGTCCTTATCCGCTGGAGTGGGATTCGGTGCAATATCCACCGAAGTTCAAACCACCAACGTTACACACCTATGATGGAAAGAGCTCGCCAAATCAGCACATCTACTATTTTCGATCTCAGACTGGTAATGTTATAAGCAATGACGCCATCATGGCTAGGCTGTTCATTGGCACCTTAAAGGGGGTGGCATTTGACTGGTTCCGAAGTCTCCCCCGGGCTCTATCAACTCCTGGATCGACCTGGAAACTTGGTTCCTCTCTCGTTTCTATAAGGACGATACCGAAGTAACCATGGACAAGCTCCTCTCCACTGTCCAGAGGAAGGGCGAATCTGTCCGTGACTACATTGAACGGTTCAGAAATTATTCTTTGATGTGCCCAGCAGGGATGCCATTACCCATGCTCTTACAAACATGCAGACACAACTTCCTAGACCAAGTCGAAGTTCGCATGGGGGCTGTTAAAGCCCACACCTGGAAAGAATTGGTCGAACAAGCAGAGATAGCCGAGAAGTCGGCTAAAAAGTTCGAACCATCCGCCCCTAGAGGCAAGTGGGGGATGAACAACAAAGGGCGTAGCGACCTACCACAATCTTCTCAAGCTAAAGGCAAAGAGACTATGTCTGTGGAGTTATCCGGAGATGTGCAGTCGAAGGCCAAGAAGAGCGGCTTCAACAATCAGGAGCCTAAATTCCCTCCAATGTAGTACTCCTTCAAAGACGATCAGGTGGTCACGATATTCCATCTGCTCCATAAAGGGAACAAAATGAAACTGCCAGATGCTCGGCGTCCCAATGAGATAGGACGCACCAACGACCCCAAATATTATCTCTACTATAGGATGATTCACCATCCTACCGACAAGTGCTATGTCCTCAAAGATAGAATTCAAGCCTTGGTCGACGCCGGGGTTCTGACGATGAAGACGGAGCAGAAGAAAGTAACTGCCAATATGGTAACCCTCGAGTTCGGCAAAACTCCAAAGGTCACAGTTCCTAACAGAACTTATCCAGTCCCTGCGCCACGGTTGGAAGTCAAGCATCCTCCAGCTACAGCTCAAAACATTAAGGGTCTTATTCCCTTAACATTGGAGACAGGAGAAGTCATGTGGGTACACCCGGACCTCGTCCAAGACGTACAGCGGGATTCGAAGCAGCCCAACTCAAAGGGCAAGTCTTGCAATGTCATCTCCATCCTGCCAGACGACGGCAATCTTACATCGGCTTCCCTCAGTGATTCCGAAGGAGAAAAGCATGCTTGCGCAGCGCAAGCCGATGCGCCTCAACAGACGGGCACCCGATCCAGAAAATCATACTTAAGACAGTATGAGAAGTCTACTGATGAGATACAACAGCAAACGACGTCAGTGCAAGTACCAGCATCCACTCCAATCCCAACCAAGAGAAAAGAGAGGCCTTAGGAGGTACGATTCGATCACGTGTTGAAGAAACAACCAGGCCAAGGGTTTGATACGCCCTTTCGGTTTGACATATTGGCTCAACTGGCCAATATCCCAGCTCGTATCACTATACACGAGCTCCTTCGCCTCTCAAAAGAAACAAGAGAAGCACTCAGGAATGCGCTAGCAAATTCAGAATCCTTTCTGACATCCATCCCTGAGATCCCTAACGACGACGTTCAGTCTCCTTGCCCAGAATGTCATCATACACAATCCAAGGTGCCTGCTATTACATTCACAGCGGAAGATATGCTTCTCAAAGACAACAAGCACGATCGACCTCTGTACTACACCGGATATATCGGTTCAACGTGCATTGAAAGAGTACAAGTCGATCCGGGGTCCGCACTCAGCATCATCCCCAAAAGGCTTCTCTACTTCCTCGGCATACCACTGTACAGGTTGTCCGCAACCACTACTACAATATACGGTTTCAACGCCGGGAGCAGTCATCCACTAGGAAAAATTTGACTCCGTTGCAGAATCGGGAGCCTGAAGTCAGAAGTGACATGCTATGTCATTGACGCTGACACATCATATAACCTGCTGCTGGGACGGCCATGGATCCATGCCAACTGGATCGTTCCCTCTACTCTGCACCAGTGCTTCAAATATGTTGAAGATGATGCGACAGTACGAACTGTCTTTGCTGAGAAGCAACCATTCAAAGGGGTGGAAAACTACTTCACTGACGCTCTCCTATATCAAGAGGCCGGTGGAGCACTCAAAGAACCGTTGCTGGACGATGATGAAAGTGGCAACGAGGCGGATTTAGAATCCGAAGCAGGCATGCCAGCCATTCTGATTGGTGAACCAATTATAGCATGTCTCAATAATTCCCAATGTAATACTTCTTCAGAGGATGAAGGTGAATGGGTAATTAATGATAATATTTCTTTTGATTATCCCGCGACTGTTGGGCTATTTGAATCCATTACGGATAGCTCCCTACACATGCCTTTACATAAGCCAAGTGCATCCAGTACACCCATGGAATCCGCAGAAGGAGTCGTCTTGGTAATCCCGCCATCCAAAGAAGGTCAGTTACCGATAATCTTCGGTAGAACCCAACCACGGGGACCCACGGTCGCAAATTCAAGTTCAGACTTAGACACTCCACAATTCTTTCATTACGCGCAGTCAGTGCGCCATATTATGAAGAAAATGGGATACGACTTGAAGCATGGAGCAGGCCTGAATTTCGGAAAAGGAAGGCGCGGTTTGATGCGGAACTTTGTGCCTAAAGGGAAGCCTGCAAATTACTATGATAGTACACGCAGGGGGTTGGGATATGTTACACCCACATCGTCAGCAACGGTTCAAGCCAAGGACGATGGATCAGTTCCATCACATTCAGCCTCATCCTCCGAGTGGGATTCAGATGTCAGTATAGGAGGAATGTTCGAAAACCTCACTGCTAATATGACCTCAAGCAGTCAATTGGAGCCCACAGAAGCCACTGACGAGGAACCATGGGCCCAGCAATTAGACCTTCAATGGGAAAAGCGATTCGAACTACGCGAGCCACCTACCAAAGATAAGGTGATGCAGGTCAACTTGGGTAGTCAAGACCACCCTAAGCCCGTCTTTATAAGTGAAAGCCTATCACTTACAGAAAGAGAAGAATTGATAATGCTCATAAAAGAGTATATAGACGTCTTCGCATGGAGCTACGAAGACATGCCCAGACTTGATCCACAGGTCGCTATGCACCGTCTAAACATCAAGCCCGACATTAAGCCAGTCAAGCAGCAACAACGTCGGTTTCGCCCGAACATTATGGAAGCTATTGAAGCCGAAGTTCACAAACTCATTGCATGTGGCTTCATCCGGGAGGAACAACATCCAGATTGGGTAGCCAACATCGTCCCCGTCCTCAAGAAGAACGGGAAAATACGGATCTGCATCGACTATCGTGATCTCAATACGGCCTGTCCTAACGACGAATTCCCACTGCCCATCACCGACGTCATGATTGACAACACATGTGGGTTCGAAAGGATGTCTTTCATGGACGGCTTTTCAGGGTTCAACCAGATTAAGATGTATCCCGACGACGAGAAGCATACTTCGTTCTGAACACCATTGGGGGTATACTGCTACACTGTAATGCCCTTCGGACTGAAGAACGCCGGAGCAACCTATCAGCGGGCAATGAGTACGATCTTCCGCGATCATCTCCGAAAAACAGTGGAATGCTATGTCGATGACATTGCCGTCAAAAGCCGCAACAAGAATGAACATCTTCGCGACCTGAGAACGATGTTCGACATAATGCGGGCTTATCAACTAAAAATGAACCCGACAAAATCCTTCTTGGGAGTTTCAAGCGGCAAGTTCCTTGGGTTTATTGTCACATCAAAAGGGATTCATCTTGACCCAGACAAAGTCAAAGCCATTCAGAGCATGCATCCACCGAGGAATCTCAAAGAGCTCAGAGGCTTGCAAGGTAGACTGGCTTATATTAGAAGATTCATCGCAAATCTCTCAGGCCGCTGTCAACCGTTCACCCGACTCATGAAAAAGGGTGCTTCCTTCGTATGGGATCAAGCTTGCCAGGAAGTTTATAAAGACATCAAGAGGTACCTCACGAAACCTCCAGTCTTGGTGGCCCCTACATCAGGGAAATCATTCTTGCTTTATGTAAAAGCTATGGACCATTCTCTTGGGGCCCTCCTTGCTCAAAAGGACGACAATGGCCACGAGCAGGCCATTTATTATCTGAGCAGAACTCTCATAGGAGTGGAATCTCGCTACAACCCTATTGAGAAAGAGTGTTTAGCTCTCGTCTTCGCTGTTCATAAGACACGACATTATTTGGTCGGCCAGACCATACATGTCATCTCCAGAGTAAACCCATTGCGTCTTCTTATGACGAAGCCAGGATCATTGAATTCAAGATTGGCTAAGTGGGCAGTTTTATTATCTCAACACGACATGATCTTCACCCCTCAGAAGGCGGTTAAAGGCCAGGCCCTTGTAGAGTTCTTGGCTGCTCATCCAGTTCCGGAGCATTCAAAACTTCACGAAGATATCCCTGATGAAGTCTTCGAGTCTTATGTAACCTCAGAAGAGGAAGTGTGGCAGATGTTCTTTGATGGAGCATCGCGAATGGGCCCTAAAGGCAAGATTATTGCTGGAGTGGGGGTTGTGTTTATCTCCCCACAGAATCATGTCCTGCCCAGAGCATTTTCTCTGACAGAATCATGCTCCAACAATGTAGCAGAATATAATGCTCTGCTCATCAGTCTTCAACTCGCCCATGGAATGGGGGTACGCTACCTCGAAGCTTATGGCGATTCAAAACTGATCATCAATCAGGTTAAAGGCGAATACGAAGTCCGCCATGAGGACTTGGTGCCTTATTATCACACAGCCATCGAATTGGCTAACCTATTTGAAGGCTTCTATATCGGGCACGTGTCTCGATCTCAAAACACCAAGGCGGATGCTCTTGCTGCATTAGCTACAACACTAGCCTTACCAGCCGACACCGAGTATCACCTCACAGTCGCAACTCGACATCTTGTATGCTCCAAGCACATGCTAAGAACTCGAGAAGTCTATAATGTCCACGGATCTTGAGCCGAGAGATTGGCGCTTTCCTCTCATTGACTATGCTTTGCACGGTCTGCTTCCAGACGATCCTAAAGAAGCGGCGTCCGTCAGACGAAGGTCTCTCCGTTTCTACTACGATCCGACTCTGAAGACACTTTACCGTCGTTCATATGACGGTCTCCTCCTCCGTTGCCTTTCCAATTCAGAGGCACAAGAAGCGCTCCAAGAAGCGCACGACGGTACTTGTGGAGCTCATCAGCCAGGTCCAAAACTTAAGGACAGGTTGCACAGACTTGGATACTATTGGCCAACTATGATAGCCGATGCCATCCAATATGCACGAAGGTGTAAAGCATGTCAAATTCATGCGGATTTCATACACCAGCCCTCGGAGCTGCTCCACCCGACTGTTGCTTCATGGCCATTTGAAGCATGGGGAATCGATGTCATAGGGCCAATCAGCCCCTCTTCGACAAAAGGACACTGGTTTATCCTGGCAATAACCGATTACTTCTCAAAGTGGGCGGAGGCTATACCATTGACTGAAGTCAAAACCTCTAATGCGGTTAATTTCATCAAGCACCATGTCATCCATCGATTTGGTGTCCCTAGGCGGATCATCCATGACAATGGTCCCCAATTCATAAGTCAGGTATTCTATCGATTCTGCGATAAATACCGAATTCAGAATGTGGCTTCAACTGCCTATAATCCCGCCGCTAACGGCTTGGCAGGAGCATTCAACAAAACGATCATCAAGCTACTCAAGAAATTCGTCTCCTCGAACAAGCGAGATTGGGACGAAAAGCTTGGCGAATGTCTTTGGGCCTACCGGACCACGGTTCGAACACCGACAGGCAATACGCCTTTTTTCCTGGTATATGGGTGTGAAGCGGTCATCCCGTTGGAAATCCAGATGCCATCATTGCGAGTCGCTCTGACCACCAAGAGCACATCAGAAGACAATGATCGATTGCGTCTTCAAGAGCTCGAAGCCTTAGATGAGAAGCGACTACAAGCTCACCAGCATATCGAGCTATATCAAGCTCGAATCTCAAAAGCCTTCAATAAGAAGGTCAAACAGAGAGTCTTCCAGAAAGGAGACCTGGTTCTAGCCGTCAGACGACCGATGATTATGACGCACAAGACCAAGGGCAAATTTCAGCCTAAATGGGAAGGACCGTTTGTAATAGAAACAGTCTATTCAAACGGAGCATACCGCCTCATGACTTCAGATGGCGACCTACTCATGATGTCGATCAATGGCAAGTTCTTAAAGAAGTATTATCCTTAATCAAGGATCCTTCTCATGATCAAGTTAACATTATACCTCTGATCAAGATCTCCGTGTCCAAAGTACACACAAAGAGAGCCTTTCTCTTCCTCCAAGCGAGATCACACAACCTTAAACCAGTAGGAACCTGGCCATACACTGGTTGTCTTAAAGGAGAGTCAAGGTTACACATACGTTAACCAGACGATCCAACGTCCTTAACAATTAAGGATAGAGGAAAATGTTGGCCTGTAAGCCCAACATAAGTCCTCGACAACTCATCATGCTGAGGGGAATAGCATGGCTAGCCTAATTCAAACGGTAGTTGGTAAAGGCATATCAAACCCGTTGACAGCTGGGGATTTGCTAAAAATCCTAAGGGACCAGTTCCCATTTGATTCCCTCTCCAAAATCACTTACCAATTCTCGTCCATAGAATGGTAAGGCCATATATACATTTCACTGTTACGTTAACATTAAACCTATGACAGTGATTCCCTCATTTCTCCCTGTGAAAACGAGATCTCCAAAATCACTTACCAATTCTCGTCCATAAAATGGTAAGGCCATATATACATTTCACTGTTACGTTAACATTAAACCTATGACAGTGATTTCCTCATTTCTCCCTGTGAGAACGAGACCTCCAAAATCACTTACCAATTCTCACCCATAGAATGGTAAGACCACATATACATTTCGCTGTTACGTTAACATTAAACCTATGACAGTGATTCCCTCATTTCTCCTCGTGAAAACAAGACTTTTCCCGAATTTCACTACAAACTCGATACTTGTTGACATTTACAAAAAACAGGTCTCGATACTCGTTGACATTTACAAAAGACGAGTATCACCAATTTTTGAAGCTTGGTGGCGTCTCAATCGTTATGTCATTGCGACCTCTGAACCAGCAGACAGCTAAGTCTCAATTCCGAGCCCTGTTGACATTTACAAAAGACAGGTCTCGATACTTATTGACATTTACAAAAGATAAGTATCACCAATTTTGAAGCTTGGTGGCGTCTCAATCGGTTATGTCATTGCGACCTCTGAACCAGCAGACAGCTAAGTCTCAATTCCGAGCCCTGTTGACATTTACAAAAGACAGGTCTCGATACTTATTGACATTTACAAAAGATAAGTATCACCAATTTTGAAGCTTGGTGGCGTCTCAATCGGTTATGTCATTGCGACCTCTGAACCAGCAGACAGCTAAGTCTCAATTCCGAGCCCTGTTGACCTTTACAAAAAATAGGTCTCGATACTCGTTGACATTTACAAAAGACGAGTATCACCAATTTTTGAAGCTTGGTGGCGTCTCAATCGGTTATGTCATTGCGACCTCTGAACCAGCAGACAGCTAAGTCTCAATTCCGAGCCCTGTTGACATTTAAAAAAGACATGTCTCGATACTTGTTGACATTTACAAAAGACAAGTATCACCTACCTTGAGCTTGGTGGCGTCTCAATCGGTTATGTCATTGCGACCTCTGAACCAGCAGACAGCCAAGTCTCAATTCTGAGCTTGTTGACATTTACAAAAGACAAGTCTCAACCCCGAGCCCTGTTGACATTTACAAAAGACAGGTCTCGATACTCGTTGACATTTACAAAAGACGAGTATCACCAAATTCTGAAACTTGGTGGCGTCTCAATCGGTTATGTCATTGCGACCTCTGAACCAGCAGACAGCTAAGTCTCAATTCCGAGCCCTGTTGACATTTACAAAAGACAAGTCTCATCTTTCGATCCGACAAGGACCGGTTTCGGGCTTGATGGCGTCTCAACCAGTTATGTCATCGCGACCTCTGAACTGACAGATACCCAAGTCTCATCATCCAGCCCAACAAGAACTATGTTCTCAAGAAATTGCAATACAATTTGGAACCGCAATTCAGAAAGAAGAACAAGATTGGAGATTCGATAGAAGAAGAAAAAATTTTCATTCACTCCAAAAGGATAAAGTACATGGAGCTACAGGCGCACACTGTAAGATCTGAGCCACTCTCCAAGGGAGTCCAGCCTCGTCCTCCTGTCACCAGCAGCCTGGGCAAGCGCTTGTGACCTCAGCTCGGCCTCATTAAAATTCATTGCCTGGGTCAAACGAGCTTCAACCTCCGCCAAAGTTGCCCTCTGTGACAATCCCTGCTGTGAGAGCTCTCCATTTTGAGCCTTAAGCTGCTCAAGCCGCGCAGTTTCTTCAAGACGCACCAGTTTAGCCTTGGATAAAATAAGATTTGCTTTCCTGATCATTTCCTCAGCCTTCCCAATCTTGTCTTCAGTGTCAAGAAGAGCACTGGTGGAGGCGTCAATCGCATTTCTGACCTCTGCCTGCCTTGTTTCCAAGGATTTCAAGTCAGAAGAGATAGCCTTAGCAGCCTCTTGAGCGCCAAGCCGGGCCTCGTGCTTTTGAGCGTCAAGACGCGCGAACCGCTCATCAACTAAAGACTCCAGGTCCAAACAGCGGAGACGGCGCCATTCCTCTACATCCTTCTCAAATTCATCCACCAGGAGTTCCAAAGCAGTAGCCTGGTGATACCCCTCAAAATCCCGAATACTTTCGATGCCACGGGAGAGGACCACCTTTAACTTTGAGAACGGCATATTCGAGCCCTTCAAAACCAGGTCGATAGTTCGCCCTAAGCCTTTATAAAAGCTATCGACAAGGTCACCTATGTAGTCGTTCTCAACCTCAGCCACTTCTGGTAGAGAGGTAACTTCAGAGAAATCCACCAGCCTGGTCGACACTATCGTGGAAGGAGCAATGGGAACATCAACAGCAGGGCAGATTGTCAGTGATCTCTGCGGAGTCTTCATGGAAATCAGTGCGCTAGCCACCGTTGAGGTAGGGCTGACAACCATCTCCTGAACAGCAGGCTCAACTACCAGAGTTGGGGAAGTAGGGCTTGTAATCACCCTCAGCTCCACACTTGGCAAAATTGCCGGCACCTCACTCGTTGATATAGTTGGGAGTGAGGACACCTCCGGAACTGCTCCCCTTTCAACCTCTGGTCCTTCGGCTGACTTGGGCCGATAAGAAGGTAGGTCACCATATAGCGCATCCAGCACAGCAGCATCCGCCGCGGTCGAAGCGCTCATGTCACCCCTTGACCCTTCGGGGAAATCTTCTGGCTCTCTTGAAGCTGATGCATCTTGAGGCCGAACACCTGTAACAAGACTGCGGTTAGTCGGGATACTACATGCAGAAGAAGCCAAGAGGTTAGGACAATACCAAAGGATGACGTCACCTCAAACATCTCGTCAGCCACATCAGTCTCCAGGGGCTCCATCGGAAAATTTTTGGCAGAATCAGCACGAATAGCCGGCTCGCTTTCGCTTGCCGAGTATCCTGTGGACCACCCGATAGAGCTCGATGCCTCAGGACTTCCTTTAGAAGTCCCAGCGCCCGAGGGACCAATGTCGGCCACATCACCTCCGGACTCTTCTGGACGGGCAAAAGAACCAGCTTCAGTTCCATAAGTAAATAGGGGATCATAATGTTCCCCTTGCTCTCCAGCTGCCTCAGCTCCTACAATCAAGAAGGATTGATAATAAGTCAATGGGAACACACAAAAAGGCGTATTATATGGACGGGGTTAATCTTACCCAGACCCGGAGCGAATTCACTGCTAGTCGGTTCAGCAACCGACGGTCCAGCCGCTAATGGGGCAGTAGGAGGAATCACTGTAGAGGGATGACCCTCTACGACAATCGTTGGAGCTTGGCGGCGGGGCTTCTTCGCCAATGATTTCTTACGAGAGCTACCTGCCCGCTTTCTTTTGAAGTGGACTTCGGAATCCTCTTCCTCCACTTCTTCTATACAACGAGAGGGAGCCATCCCCATCACACCGGAGCCAGTTGCAGGAGTCTCAGCCCCCGCTCCCACCTCGAAGCGAGGATTCTCGGCATCTGAGGCCTCGCTGTCTTCCACAGCAACAAACTCCTCTATACCTGGAGTGCGAACCCTTTTGCCTTCCCTTTTATCAGAAGCCTTCTGTCTCAGCCGCTGAGAAATTAACTTCACACCAGAACTGTTCACCTTGAATTCGAGAGGTGTGGAGTTGGAAGTGGCGTACCACTGGCAAAAACACAGGGTCATTAGGAGATTTGGATTCTTTAACGGCGTACGCAGCCGCGCCCCGGTACCGCCTGCGGTAAAGAATCGCCAAGCACGGGCCCCATCAATAAGGCTCCCCATGAAAGCCAAATTGAGATTCGGGTTGCCCACGTACAGTTGGTCATACCCAAACTGACGGGCAAACCGACTTGGAACATAGGGCTCCAGGTAGCAGGTGTCCCCGCTTCTATACAATAAATGCGAGGGCCGGATGCTGACCAGCCACTCAAAAATTCCCCGGCTCAGGGACGAATGCCCCTCCTCCGCATCTTTGAACTCTTCCCCATAGCCTGCACCCCGAATACGGGGAAAACAGCGGAAGAGACTATAGACGTCATAGCGACATACTAATTTACGGGCCTCAGCCACGTATTTCTTCTGCCATGAGCATCCTTCGAATCGGCGGAGGAGCGCCATTCGAACATCCTGCGGGGGATCCTCTCCAGCTTCGATTAGAGAAGGACAATGCAAGGCGAACCACGCCATCAAGTAAGTATACGGCAGACCTATTCTGGGGTTAGGTCCGTCGCGGGGCAAAATGGTCCCCTTTCCACGCTTCGTCGTTGGTGGCCTGCAAAAAGCCTCCGTCAATGCACGAAGGCCTCTCTGGATACAGCACACCATGGCCGAAAGAAGTCCCAGAGGGCGACCATGAACCAAACGAACAGCGGGCAGCAAAACATTCGGATGAACGATGTCACCCGAAGAAGACGGCACCACGCATCTCTTCAGCCAGACTGTTAGGAAACCAGCCAGAAGTGCCTTTCGGGACATCGGCCTGCGAGCCTGATAATGGAAGCTCCGGAGGACATCACCCTGTCCATAGGGACCATTGTCTTCCTGCATAACTAAATCCCCTTGGGAGTGCTTTTGCATCCGGTCAAAGATGTCTTCATCAGCAACTCCGCAATGTGCTGCCTCAGGAGCATTCTCCATATCTGGGAACAAATAGTCTCCCCAGCTTTTCAAGCTGCAGGAGGTTCCCTTATTGCCCCCATGCATACTGGAGCAAATATACAAGTGGCACATTAGCTCCCTGTAGGTCTCGAACAAGGCAGGCTCCTGCTTCTCCAGAAGAGCCAACTCCGCCTCGCACGGAAAGTATTCTTCATATGGGAGAGACCCAAAAGGCAGAGCAGAGACTTCCCACATCTCATGCAAGGCCATACCCAACTCACTGAAAATCACCTAGAGGGGGGGGTGAATAGGTGATAATGCTAATCAATGCACAATTTAAAAATATGATGCAACAATCTCCCAAAACAAGACTAAGAGCCGAATGCCCCGTGAAGGGTTCTGAACTCCTTCCTCCTAATTCCTCGTAAATAAGAGTTGGAGGTGCGCAATGCAACCTTGTTGTATGGGACAATGATTGACAAGATGAATGGCAACAAGTGAATATAGCAATGACAAATAAAAGCAAGCAACAATAGCAATGAAAGTAGTGCAAGAACAAGGAAAGTAAACCAAACGCAAACACCAAGATTTGTTATCGAGGTTCGAGCACCCAGCTCTACTTCCCTGCCTTCCCCAGAAGGATTCCAACCACTTCCACTATCACAAAGATGTCACAAATACACCGGAGTACCCAACTCCACAATCTCAAGTACAAGTTCTCTCTTGGTAGTCAAAAGACCACAAACTTTCTCTTGCAAAATTCTCTTCCCTTACAAAGGTCCTTAGAGAACAATGAGTAGGAATGAAGCTCTTGTGTGCAAAGAGAAAAGAAAATGAAATCAGAGAGTTCTTGAAAACACTTCAGAAAATGAGAGAGAATTTCAGCACAAAAACCAAGAAACAAAGCTCTTTTGAATGCCTTAAACTTTTGAATTTTTCTTTTGATAATTAGGTGAACCAATCTCTCCCCAAACACCCCTATTTATAGGAGAGGGCTAGGGTTAGAAGATAAAACATTTTTAAGGCTAATCAGAATGTATTAAACCCAAAGTAAGTCATTTAAACTCACTTAAGTGAGAAAAAGACAAAAATAAACAGCTCAGAAAACTAGCCGTTTACTGTTCAACGGATAGTCCGGTCGACTGGCCGGTCGACCGCACGTTCAAAATTATGACCATTGCAGACCAGCGGTCGACCGCCCGGTCGACCCAATCTAACCGAGAGCAGACTGAGCTACAGTCGGTCGACCGTGCGGTCGACCGCAAAAACGTGCACACTGATACATGTACACCCAGAACTACAGTCGACTGGGCCGGTCGACCGGCCAAACCTGACATAGGTCCGGTCGACTGTCCGGTCGACTGGCTCAGGTCAAAAACCAGGTTTAAAACATAATTTTGAAAAGACTTTGATTTTTATGAAAAATATCTTTAAATAGTACTAAGTATAAAACATATAAATTGAATTGTAGGCAGAGGATTTTATATAAAAATATTTTTGTACATTTTATAGAAAATCATCTTAGAAACAATATGTGCGCAAAAACGTGTGTGATTGAGCTTCAAACCTATCCATCATTCTTTAACAAAATTCTAAACCTATAAAACTAAAAACAAATCTTGTTGAGCAATCTTCAAGTCTTGAGCCATGCAATGCCTTGCTAGTGCCTTCTCTTCTATGTTCCTTCCTTGATGTGCAAAAAGCCTTCTTTGCTTCATGAACCTAGAATTTCTTGCAATAGCTAAGCAATGGCCTCCAAACTATGGTACAAACCTGAAACTTATCTTAACAAACTAATTAGTACCATATAGCTCTTATTTGGTTTGTTATCATCAAAACTCTAAACAAATGGAGAGTGTAACCTTATGGGCCAACAATCTCCCCCTTTTTGATGATGACAAAACAAATAGGCTATAAACAAAAATATAGGGGAGGAGAAAGCTCCCCCTCAAATTATGCTATATTAAATAAGGGAAAACAATGTAATTTGTAATTTGCAAGTAAACATCATGAAACCAAAAGCCATGAAAATATAAAACAAACAAAACATTTGCAAAACACTTAAACTTAAATTACAAAATTCATGAAAACACATCAAAAACTAAAAACATATATAAACTCATATGGAACCAAAACCATATGAACTCATAATTCTATCATAAAAACTCATTCTCCCCCTTTTTGTCATACATCAAAAAGGGTTATGAAAACATTTTTATTCAATAACACAAACATTAAGTTCACCACAAATGAAGGAAAATCTAGCAAAATCAAGTGGTTTAGTGAAAATATCGGCTAATTGCAAATCCGTAGAAACATAATCAATAACTATATCTCCTTTCTCAAAATGATCTCTAAGAAAGTGATATCTAATCTCAATGTGCTTGGTCTTACTATATTGATTTGCATTCTTTGTCATATGTATAGTACTAGTATTATCACAAAATATTTTTATATGGTCAAAATGCAAATCATAATCAAGGAGAGTATGTTTCATCCAAAGGACTTGTGCACAACAAGCCCCCGCGGCAACATACTCCGCCTCGGCGGTTGAGAGAGCTACGGAATTTTGCTTCCTAGAGGACCATGAAACAAGACAATTACCAAGAAATTGACATGTCCCACTAGTACTCTTTCTATCTACTCTACAACCCGCATAGTCGGCATCCGAATAACTCGTCATTGAGAAATCTCCGGTTTTCGGATACCATAGACCCATTCCAATCGTTCCCTTAATATAACGAATAATACGTTTTACCGCAATAAGATGAGACTCTTTGGGACACGATTGAAATCTAGCACAAAGACACACACTAAACATGATATCCGACCTACTTGCCGTCAAATACAAAAGACTTCCTATCATGCTTCTATACAATTTAATATCAACATTTTTACCTTGGTCATCCTTATCAAGCTTGGTGGTAGTTGCCATGGGAGTGTTGTAAACCTTTGAGTCTTCAAGTCCAAACCTCTTTACGAGTTCCTTTGCGTATTTGGCTTGACATATGAAGTTCCCATCTTGCAATTGCTTGATTTGGAGTCCAAGAAAGAAATTAAGCTCACCCATTGAAGACATTTTAAATTCAAGTTGCATGACCTTTTCAAAATCCTTGCACAAAAGCTCATTAGTAGAACCAAAAATTATATCATCAACATAAATTTGCACAATTAAAAAGTCATTATCAACATGCTTAGTGAATAGTGTTGTGTCTACTTTGCCTTTAATAAAATCATTTGAAATGAGAAAACTAGAAAGCCTTTCATACCAAGCTCTTGGAGCTTGTTTCAATCCATACAAAGCTTTATCAAGTTTAAAAACAAAATCGGGATGAACATGATCAACAAAACCGGGAGGTTGAGCAACAAAAACTTCTTCATTTATAAAACCATTCAAAAATGCACTTTTCACATCCATTTGAAAAAGTTTAAAATTTTTGAAAGATGCAAAAGCTAGTGTCATCCGTATGGCTTCAAGCCGTGCTACGGGTGCAAAGGTCTCCTCAAAGTCAATTCCCTCAACTTGAGTGTAACCTTGGGCCACTAACCTAGCTTTATTCCTAATGACATTTCCGGACTCATCCATCTTGTTTCTAAAGATCCACTTAGTACCAATTATTGGTCTATCGTGGGGTTTAGGAACAAGGTGCCAAACTTGGTTGCGCTCAAATTGATTGAGTTCCTCTTGCATGGCAAGCAACCAATATGGGTCCGTCTCGGCTTCGAGAATGCCTTTGGGTTCAAAATGATAAATGAAAGCAAAGTTACCACATAGGTCATGGAGTTTGGAGCGTGTTGTGACTCCTTTAGATGCATCACCCAAGATGAGCTCCTTAGGATGATTTGTAGCGTATCTCCAAGCTTTAGGAAGCGGTTGAGAGCTTTCCTCTTTATCCTCTTGAACTTCACCAATTGAATCTAGCTTTTCTTCTTGAGCGGGTGAGTCCTTCAAGGATAGTCTCCCCACGTCTTCACCTAATGGGTCAATCTCTACAACATTCTCAACAACCACATTAGATTCTTCAAATTTAACATGCATGGATTCTTCAATGGTACGAGAAGATCTAATGAATACTCTATAAGCTTTACTAGTTGTAGAATATCCAACAAAAATTGCTTCATTAGCCTTAGCATCAAATTTACCCAAATTCTCTTTAGTATTCAAAACAAAATACTTGCATCCAAAAACTTTGAAATATGCAACATTAGGTTTTCTAGAATGATACATTTCAAAAGATGTTTTGGAAGAATTTTTACACAAATAAATACGGTTAGATATATAGCATGCGGTGTTTACGGCCTCGGCCCATAAATATTGAGGGAGGTCGTATTCACTTATCATTGTCCTAGCCATCTCTTGAAGTGTTCTAATTTTCCTTTCTACAACTCCATTTTGTTGTGGAGTTCTAGGACAAGACATTTCATGCTTAATTCCCTTTTCATCACAATAAGTCATGAAGAGTTGGTTTACAAACTCACCACCTCTATCACTCCTTATTTTCAAAATCGGAAAACCTTTTTCTTTTTCAACCCTTTTTCGAAAAATCTTAAAATGAGAAAAGGTTTGGTCTTTGTGTTCCAAAAAGAAAACCCAAGTGAAACGGGAAAAATCATCAACCAAAACATATGCATATCTACTACCATTTAAACTCTTAGTTTTAGTAGGTCCAAAAAGATCCATATGAATTAATTTTAAAGGCCTAGTTGACATGATATCCTTGATTGGTTTGAAAGAAGACTTGGTTTGTTTCCCAAGTTGGCACGCACCACAAATGCGGTCTTTCTCAAACTTCAAGCAAGGAATACCCTTCACCAATTCCTTTGAATTAATCCTAGAAAGATGGTCAAAAGATGCATGTCCTAATCTTCTATGCCAAAGCCAAGAATTTTCATCAAAAGCATTCAAGCATTTAGTAGAACATTCCACATTAAGCATGTCAATGATATAAACATTATCATCACGAAAACCGGTAAGAATACAATCATTAGATTTAATATTAAAAATCTTGCAAGAAGTATCATCAAAAACAACTTTAAGTCCACGATCACAAAATTGACTAATGCTAAGCAAATTATGTTTCAAACCATCAACAAGTACAACATTTTCTATAGTAGGAGATGAACCAATTTGAATGTTACCTATACCGATGATAGTCCCTTTGGAGTCATCCCCGAAGGTGACGGAGCCACCTTCCATGTACCTTGATAGGGTTGTAAAGTTGTTGATATCCCACGTCATGTGTCTTGAACAACCACTATCAAGGTACCACCGCTCCCTACGTCTTGGAGCCTTGGTGTGTACCTACATCAAATAATTTAGGACTTGATTTTGGTACCCACATTTTCTTGGGTCCTAAAGGGTTAGTTTCATTAACCCAAACAAGATTATTTGATCTATTAACTTGGTCATAACAAAATTTAGCTAAATGCCCATTTTTACCACAATATGTGCATCTATACACTCTACCATATTTAAAAGCATAGTGAGTGTGTGATTTGTGAGCATGGGAGTTGTGAGCATGAAAAGATTTAGCATGAGAAGTGTTATGTGTAGTGTGAGCATGAGTAGATTTAACATGAGAATCTTTAGCATGAGGGGTGTGCTTTTTAGAAAATTTTTCTTCAAGTTTCTTAGTGTTAAAAGCACAATCTTTCAAAACTTTTTCAAAATCAACCATTTTAGTTTTTAAAGAGGAAATTTCTTTTTCATCAACAATAGGAGATTTTTCCTTACAAGAAACCTTGTAGGCATTAAACTCATTTTGAATAGAAGAGAGATTAGAAGAAATGTCATCCTTTTCTTTAGAAACCATAGCAAGTTGATTTTTGAGAAAAGCAACTTCTTTTTGCAATTTAAAGCATTCAATTTTCTTGTTATCATAAGTTTCAGAAAGTTCAACAAAAGCATGTACAAGAACTTCCTTACTTAATTCATCATCTTCATCATCAAGGGGTTGAGGGGTTACCTTAGGTGTGTTTGCCATGAAACACATATTCGCTATATCCGCCTCTTCCTCGGACTCGCTTTCCGAATCCCAAGTTGCCTTGTACGCTTTCTTTTCTTCCGATTTCTTTGGCTTGAAGGAGGAGGTCATCTTCTTCTTGAACTCTGGGAAATCCGCCATGATGTGTCCGGGCTTTCGGCAATTGTAGCATATAATTCTCCTCTCCTCTTTGCCTTCAAATTTCCTTCGGAAGTTGAGCTTGTTCCTCCGGTACATTCTCTTGACATTGCGAACAAGTAGTGATAGCTCCTCATCTTCTTCTTCATCTTCCTCATCGTCTTCAAGGGTGGATGAAGACTTGAAAGCTATTGATTTCTTCTTTGTTGGAGCGGCCTCTTCTCTTGCTTTCTTCTCCATCTCATGGGTCTTTAAGTTCCCAATGAGACTAATTATGTCCATCTCATCCTTGTCGTTCAATTCTTTCAAGGTGGTTGCCTTGATCTCCCATGATGTAGGAAGAGCCCGAATCACTTTTCGCACCTTTTGATCGTTGGAGATGTCATCACCTAAAGAAGAGAGAGCATTAGTGATTTTAGTAAATCGGGTAATCATACAATCAATAGATTCTTCATCAAGCATTTTAAAAGATTCATATTGGGACCTCAAGAGATCTATCTTAGCTCTCTTGACTTGTGAAGTCCCTTCGTGCATGACTAACAAGTGTTGCCAAATCTCATAGGCGGATTGGCAATGAATTACCCGTGTAAGGTCATCCTCATTCAAGGCGGTTAATAGGGAGTTTTGGGCCTTGGAGTTAGCCTCATATTCTCTAAAGTTGAAGTCGGTCCATGTGCTCTCATCACTATCGGGTGCTACATAGGGTTTGGTCAAGGACTTAGCCACTAAGCTACCCAAAGATTGCAAGAATATAGTCATCCTAACCTTCCAAATAGGGAAATTAAGTCCATCAAATTTAGGAGGGGTTTTGATGTTATCGGCCATGTTTACTAGTGATGAATGAATGAATGAAAATGTTGATTAGCAAATTTTAAGGATCTCTCTATGGATGTTAAGCCAAACCTAGAGTCCAAGCTCTGATACCAATTGAAAATCACCTAGAGGGGGGGGGTGAATAGGTGATAATGCTAATCAATGCACAATTTAAAAATATGATGCAACAATCTCCCAAAACAAGACTAAGAGCCGAATGCCCCGTGAAGGGTTCTGAACTCCTTCCTCCTGATTCCTCGTAAATAAGAGTTGGAGGTGCGCAATGCAACCTTGTTGTATGGGACAATGATTGAGAAGATGAATGGCAACAAGTGAATATAGCAATGACAAATAAAAGCAAGCAACAATAGCAATGAAAGTAGTGCAAGAACAAGGAAAGTAAACCAAACGCAAACACCAAGATTTGTTATCGAGGTTCGAGCACCCAGCTCTACTTCCCCGCCTTCCCCAGAAGGATTCCAACCACTTCCACTATCACAAAGATGTCACAAATACACCGGAGTACCCAACTCCACAATCTCAAGTACAAGTTCTCTCTTGGTAGTCAAAAGACCACAAACTTTCTCTTGCAAAATTCTCTTCCCTTACAAAGGTCCTTAGAGAATAATGAGTAGGAATGAAGCTCTTGTGTGCAAAGAGAAAAGAAAATGAAATCAGAGAGTTCTTGAAAACACTTCAGAAAATGAGAGAGAATTTCAGCACAAAAACTAAGAAACAAAGCTCTTTTGAATGCCTTAAACTTTTGAATTTTTCTTGTGATAATTAGGTGAACCAATCTCTCCCAAACACCCCTATTTATAGGAGAGGGCTAGGGTTAGAAGATAAAACATTTTTAAGGCTAATCAGAATGTATTAAACCCAAAGCAAGTCATTTAAACTCACTTAAGTGAGAAAAAGACAAAAATAAACAGCTCAGAAAACTAGCCGTTTACTGTTCAACGGATAGTCCGGTCGACTGGCCGGTCGACCGCACGTTCAAAATTATGACCGTTGCAGACCAGCGGTCGACCGCCCGGTCGACCCAATCTAACCGAGAGCAGACTGAGCTACAGTCGGTCGACCGTGCGGTCGACCGCAAAAACGTGCACACTGATACATGTACACCCAGAACTACAGTCGACTGGGCCGGTCGACCGGCCAAACCTGACATAGGTCCGGTCGACTGTCCGGTCGACTGGCTCAGGTCAAAAACCAGGTTTAAAACATAATTTTAAAAAGACTTTGATTTTTATGAAAAATATCTTTAAATAGTACTAAGTATAAAACATATAAATTGATTTGTAGGCAGAGGATTTTATATAAAAATATTTTTGTACATTTTATAGAAAATCATCTTAGAAACAATATGTGCGCAAAAACGTGTGTGATTGAGCTTCAAACCTATCCATCATTCTTTAACAAAATTCTAAACCTATAAAACTAAAAACAAATCTTGTTGAGAAATCTTCAAGTCTTGAGCCATGCAATGCCTTGCTAGTGCCTTCTCTTCTATGTTCCTTCCTTGATGTGCAAAAAGCCTTCTTTGCTTCATGAACCTAGAATTTCTTACAATAGCTAAGCAATGGCCTCCAAACTATGGTACAAACCTGAAACTTATCTTAACAAAATAATTAGTACCATATAGCTCTTATTTGGTTTGTTATCATCAAAACTCTAAACAAATGGAGAGTGTAACCTTATGGGCCAACACTCACCGACAGGGGTGAAGAAAGTCCCCGAAGCTGGGCAATACAATTCAAAAATGGCGTAAAAGCACGCCACGTTCATCTCAATACCGTAGCAGGTCGCCCTGACGGCCTCATAGAGGTTCAACCCCTCCAAGTCCTCCTCGAAATGAGCAAGGATGTAGGTAGTCAAATCCACCCACCATGCCTTCGGAGGGTTAATCCAGCCTGGAGTCCTGAAGTCAGTAGCCGGGTAGTTCCCATTAACCTTGAAGAATTGGTTGCCAAAGGTCAACGCCACTGCAAGATTTTCTCCCACTGGGATGTCTCGCGACACATTCCCAGGATGCAGGCCCATTATGCAATGAGGAGGCCCCGCTCTTGCATAACCAGGAGATTGAAGCATCAATTTTCCTATGTGAACGGAGTCAGCACTCCGGCTCACTTCCCACGACATCTGCCGAGCCTGCGTCACGCACTGGAAGGAAGACAAAGAAAAATGGCGTTTGTTGGACGGAAGGTAGAACCTCTCGCCATCCAACTGGAAAATCCACTGCCCTTCCCCTGCATGTAGTTGGTGGTCAGGGTCTGGTGCGGCATCCCCGAACATGAAATCGGGTTTCCTATAAACTCGACGGTCGACATCTTCAAGGGGAGCTGTGGTCAGGATACTCCTTGTGGTATATTGATCACCACCATGAATAAGCGTATCTCTAACAAGAGAACTCCGCTCACTGAACAGAGAAGCCTGCCCTTGAAATTGCAAGCTGATATTGCCATCCGATCCCATGGTCATCCCGAACAGGTTGTTTGAAGGACCAGGAGTATGGTGTACTGCAGGAACAAAGAGAAACTATGATTAGTTCATCAGCCGAAAGAAGGCTAAAATCAGAACGCAAAATTTGATAAGGCATAGCCTCGCCCTCTGAGCAAGGATTGGCCTAAATGATAGCTTCGTCCCGAAGCTTAGCTTCGCAGCTACAGTGTAACTCCGCATTCCACACGAGGACAGGATGCAGGAAAACATCCAAGTGTTAGCTTCGCTTTGGAAGCTTAGCTTCGAACAACAGGATGTGACAAAACCTCGAAGGATAACTTCGTCAGAAGGGCATTACGGTCCTTTTCTGTCAAATTTCAAAGGACAGCTTCGCATCCTGTCATTCAACAGGATGTGAACCGCCTAAAGGTTAACTTCGCTTGGAAGCTTGAAGAAGAACTCTTCAGTTCTTGGATTCCCGATCAAGAAATCAAGGTAAAATCAGGGAATGGGACTCCCTAAAATCATGAGACCATGATTGTTCTCATGTTGGATTTATCCAAAGACAGCCAGAAATCGGCTTTAAAGGGGAGACGGCAGTCTCTAATCAAAAGGGAAAGTTTCCTACCGGCGATTGGTCGTTCGATGACCGGAGGAGGAGAAGGACCCTCCGCTGCAGAAGTTGCCACTTCTTTTCCCGCTCGTCTCTTGGGCGCCATTGAAAAGCTGCGGAAGCTTTCAAACTCTTTAAAATGGAAAGGAAAGAGGAAGAAGAAGAGGCTAAAGGTCTCTAAAAATTTCAAGTGAAGAGATCTGTCCTCTCTACAGTCCGATCGGACTTTTATAGGCCAATGAGCGCCTGAAACGACGCCTCGAAAACAGTACAGGCTGTCGTTTCAAATTAATTTGAAACGCCACCTAAAGCGCCTTCCTGAGAAGCGCTGATTCAGCCACTAAGGCTTAACTTCGCCAATGAGCTAAAGTGCGGACTTCGCACAAGTTCATCAAGAACTTCGCCAAAAGGGTTGCCTCAGCCCGCTAAAGGCACAGTTCGCCGATATGCCAGCATCGTGCGAAGCTCATTCAAAAAGGACCGTCCTTAACTCTGCACAAAGTTTAGCCCCGCTATGGCCAAATTTTCAATGAAGGCAGGCAAAAATCAGATGAGCAGAAGATAAACTTTCATTGATTTAAGAGCAAAGGTACATTGATATTACATCAAGGTTTTGTTTCATACAACAGAATCAGTTGCTCAGCAAGATCATTTGCGCAAAAGGCATACAAGTGATTTTATCTGCTTCCAGACCAGACCAACTGGACACGAAAGGCCTTCCTCCTGCACAAGGCCGTAACTAGTTGTGCCACGAGGACACGGCCATAATTCTCCACAAAAATGGTGCGTTTTGCCACCAGGGAGCTGGATCACCAAAGTTGAAAGTTGGCAATGAACTTATCGTTGCCAACACGATAGATCACCTATAATGGGAATTGGCACTGATGTCAGTGATCTCACAGGTGTGACATCCGCCTTCCCGAAGTGGATCATCTCGGATAAGCGGCTACCAGCCTCACCTCAGAACGAATCATCTCGTATAAGAGGCTGCCAATAGCCTCTGGGACACACATCAGCTGCCCCAAGTTGTTCCTCCTGTTTAAAAGTAAAGCTTCAACTGGGGAAGCATAAGGCAACTTTTCGGTCTCTTTCATCAAGACACAAGACCGGCGAACATAGCTTACTGCAATGCAAAATTGGAGCAAGTTAGCAGTTAAACACAAAAGATACTGCAAAAGCACTAAAGCCGAATTCTTTGGGGGCGAAGCAATCCGATTTCGATTGGAGCAGAGGATAAGCCTCGCTTGCACAGTGATGATGGGCTAGCTCAGCAAACGCCAAGTCCTAGCCTCGCCTATATGGCTAAGCCAGACTGATCCTATGGGATACAGTCTTAGCTTCACCTATATGGCAAGACTGGCTCAACCTTGAAGATACCAAGTCCCAAGTTCTGCCTGTGCAGCGGACTTAACATGCAATGATCTTTCTGTGATCAAGTCAGAATGATAGCTTCGCTGGGAAGCTATGCTGAAATCCTTCTCCGCAGATCAGTCGAATGGAGAATAAGGGAAGTTAATCCCTGAAGCAGCTGTTAAAGCTGAATTAAGGGAGATGAATTCCCTAAAATTGGTGAAGTCGTTGAATGATCAAGACTTACCGGTCCTTGGCCGGGTAATAATCAGAGTGGGCATTCCCACTAATTCAGAGATCTGAGTGTCTCTCTCAACCAAGAAGGGCAGATCACTTCTCTTCAGAGGACCTCAAGTGTCCTATTTATAGGCCCATGGCCCGAGCGCTGCCGCCTCAAGCGTGGAAGCACGAGCGCATTTAAGGCATTTACTGCGCCTTAAGAAAAGGGACGGTTTCCCTTGGAACCGTGCAAAGGGAGAAGCGTCTCCCTCATAAAGGCACTTATTGCGCCTTGAAGAAAGGGAATATCCTCCCTTGAAAACGTGCAAATCGGAGAATATCTCCCTCGATCAGCACAAAGAAAGGAGTAATCCTCCTCGTAACCAGCCCACGGCAGTTGGCCTCGGGAAAGCGACAAACGCTCCAGGGCGAACGTATTTCCAGAAGCCCAGACGCGAAGCTACCCAGACGCGAGTCTACATGATTCCTCGGTGAATCTACATCCCAAAGCAGGATTCAAAGCGAAGCTGAACTCAACCATCATGGCGACGTTCATACTCCACACACCACCACTTCAAAGCAGTTCAAAGTATTTCAAAGTCTGAGCCATTGCAGACTTTCGAAAACTTTGAAGGGGGTCTTGTTGACACTTAAAAAAGACAAGATTCTTATTGGTCCGAACAATGTCTAAACTTGTTGACATTTACAAAAGACAAGTGACAGACGAGCTGAAGGCCAGTTTTCACCCATCTCCGAGGGACAAGGAAGCAACTTGGACTCCACTGATCCAGCAAGCAGACAGTGAACCCAGATCGTTTCTAAACAGACCTCAGCAGGTCTAAGGTGCTAGCACTTAGCATCGCATGAGCCCAAAGGGATAGCCTCGCTTGAGAGGCTAATATCACCCAACTTCGCCTTGAAGCCATTCGAAGCCTCGCCAAGAAGCTAACTCGCAACTTCGCCACAGAGGACTTCCAGCTCCGCCAAAGGGTTTCTTTCGGAGTTCGCCAGAAGCTGCCTCTAGCTCCGCTACGAGCTCAATGCGGACAGCTCCGCTATTTGTCTGCTATGGTCAACCTTTGACCAATCAAATCTCCAGATGAGATCGGATCCAATCAGATCAAATCCAATTAAGATCAAATCGAAGATCAAATTTGGCAGTTGATTGCCACAATCTCTTGACTCTTCTAAAACAAGTAAGAAGATCAAGGGAAATCCTCTAACGATATGGAAAGGATCAAGAAGATCAACCGACCTGCCAATTCTAGCTTCGCAGAAGCTGATCCTAGCCTCGCAGCAAGGCTACTTTCCAGATTTAAACAGATTCGATTCAATCTATTTCTATATTTTCAAGGGACGATTATACCCTTGCTCTCCCTATAAATAGCCCACCAGGGGTACAAGGAGACACACGCAGACGGACGCAGACGGACGCACGAGGATCGGGAAAAAGAGGACTCCACAAGCAGAGGCTTCTTCACGACGCACCGTGCGCTCTCGAATTCAGAGACCTTTTAGAGAATTGCTTTCTCTATCCAGGGTGTTGATACCCTAACATCGTCCTTCTCCTCAAGGAATCTCTGGAACCAGGCGAGAAGGAATTCCTAATTGAAGGCGATTTTGAGAAGCAGTAAGAGGGTTCTACCAACCTTCTGTTCTCTGATTCCCCGAACCAGGCGAGAAGGGAATCTCTTCGCTCGCATCGTCAAAGGGACAAAGTGGTCGCACGCTGACCAGACTCCTATCGGCACACTTCTCCAGAATCTCTGAGGAGATCTACTTGTAATCTTTTCAAGAATACTTGTAATTTAGCTCCTCAACCCTTTTTTTTGTAAGTTTTCCCCTTTTGCGAATATAATGGAAAATAGTGAAGACATGCAGAAAATATCCTTGAAGGAATCACCTATCCAAGAAGACAAGCAAGAACCAAATGGCGAAGTTCAAAAGGATGAAGTGGAACCATTACAACCACTTCCTAAAGATTGGAGATATGCTACAAATCATCCCAAAGATCTTCATATGTGATGTATCAAAGGGAGTAACCACTCGCTCCAAACTCCATGATTTGTGTAGGCATTATGCATCATATCTCATATTGAACCCAAAAACATCCTCGAAGCCGAGGGTGACTCATATTGGTTGCTTGCTATGCAAGAAGAGCTAAATCAATTTGAGCGCAATCAAGCTTGGCATCTTATTCCTAGACCCCATGATAGACCAATTATTAGTACTAAGTGGATTTTTAGGAACAAGTTGGATGAGTTAGGAAATGTTGTTAGGAATAAAGCTAGGTTAGTGGCCCAAGGTTACACCAAAGTTGAAGGAATCGACTTTGAGGAGACCTTTACACCCGTAGCGCGGTTAGAAGCCATACGTATCACACTAGCTTATGCATCCTATAAAAATTTCAAACCTTTTCAAATAGATGTAAAAAGTGCATTTTTAAATGGTTTTATTGAAGAGGAAGTATATGTTGAACAAACCCCCCCAGTTTTGTTGATCATATACATCCAAATTTTGTTTTCAAACTAGATAAAGCATTGTATGGTTTAAAACAAGCTCCAAGAGCTTGGCATGAAAGACTTTCTCCTTTTCTTCTATCAAATGATTTTGTTAAGGGCAAAGTAGACACCACATTATTTACTAAACATGTTGGTAGTGACATTCTTATTGTACAAATCTATGTTGATGATATAATCTTTGGTTCTACTAATGAATTACTTTGCAAGGAGTTTGAATCATGTATGCAGCATGAATTTGAGATGTCTATGATGGGTGAATTGAACTATTTTCTTGGACTTCAAATCAAGCAAAGGAGTGATGGGATCTTTATATGTCAAGTCAAGTACACTAAGGAACTCATCAAGAAATTTGGACTTGAAGACTCAAAAACTTGCAACACTTTCATGGCTACCACTACCAAGCTTGATAAGGATGACCAAGGTAAGAATGTAGACATAAAATTATATAGAAGCATGATTGGTAGTTTGTTGTATTTAACGGCTAGTAGGCCGGATATTATGTTTAGTGTGTATCTTTGTGCTAGATTCCAATCTTGTCCTAAAGAATCCCACTTGATTGCGGTAAAACACATTATTCGATACCTTAAGGGCACTATTGGAATGAGTCTATGGTATCGAAGACCAGACAATTCTCAATGACGAGTTTTTCGGATGCCGTCTATGCGAGTTGTAGAGTGAATATGAAGAGTACTAGTGGAACATGTCAATTTCTCGGTAATTGTCTTATTCATGGTCTTCCAAGAAACAAAATTCGGTAGCCCTCTCAACCGCCGAGGCAGAGTATGTTGCTGCTGGGGCATGTTGTGCTCAAGTCCTTTGGATGAAACATACTCCCCTTGATTATGATTTGCATTATGACCATATTAAAATATTTTGTGATAATCTTAGTACAATCCATATGATTAAGAATGTAAATCAACATAGTAAGACCAAGCACATAGAGATTAGATATCACTTTCTTAGAGATCATTTTGAGAAAGGTGATATTGATATTGATTATGTTTCTACTGATTTTCAACTTGCCGATATTTTCACTAAACCACTTGATTTTAATAGATTTTCCTTTATATGTGGTGAACTCAATGTTTGTGTTATTGACTAAAGAGTTTTCATACTAATATATCCCTTTTTGATGTATGACAAAAAGGGGGAGAAATATGTTTGTCAATATATGTGTGTTTGTGTTTTGTTCTCAAATAATAAGTTTGTTTTATATCAAAGAATATGTTTTCATATTTATTCTTTCATTATGGTTTCATGTTTTAGTATAGTATACTTGTTTAGTATAGTATTATTTGAGGGGGAGTTTTTATCTCCCTTCTATATCTTGTGTTATAACTTATATGTTTTGTCATCATCAAAAAGTGGGAGATTGTTGGCCCAAAGGTTAACTCTCTGGTTTATGCATTTTGATGATAACAAAATATATAAAAGCTATTTGGTACTAATAGAGGTTCTAGTATGAATTTTAGGTTAGTACAAGTCTTGATGACTAAAGAAGTCTCAAGTATGTTACAAGGTTGATGGCTCAAGAGGACTCACTCATAGGATAAGAGACTCTAGCTTATTTTTTGCTCAGCAACGCGGTTCAGAGACGCCTACCTGTGGATCATTGTGTTATTAGTTTGTTAAAGAATAGTATATAGTATTGAAGCTCAAATACCCTACACACACAAAATTGCACGTGTTTTCAGAAGATTATTTTTGACTCTTGATAAAATACTTTAAGTCCTATTTTAGTATATGCATACTTAGCTTATTGTATTTTATACAAAAATCCCTTTGAAAATAACATATCTTCAAATCAGATTTCTAACCTGTTTTCTGCTTATGACCTGTTGAGGTCGACCGGGCGGTCGACCGGCTCTGTTACAGGTCAGAACGGTCGACTGAGTGGTCGACCGTAGTCCTGACCTATGGGGTGTGCATGTGTGCACGTTCCCCAGTCGACCGAGCCCCCATTACGGTCGACTGAGCGGTCGACCGACTAACAGACCCTAAACTCTCTGTTTTGGCCGGTCGATCGGAGTCAGCCAATGGTCATATTATTTGAAAACTAGTCGACCAGCCGGTCGACCATGCTCTGTATCTCTGGCCAAACGGCTAGATTTTTAAACCTGTTTTAAAATGTGGTTTTTATTTTAAAACATGGATTATGCTGGATTTTGGTCAAATTATACCTGCTTAGTCCAGATAGATGTATACCCCTTAATCCCTACCTAAATCCTATATATAAGGGTGGTTGGGGTTGAAGTGAAAAACAACAACTATTAAAAAATTTTCAAAGTTTGAGTATTCTTGAAAGAAGTGTTTTACTCTCAGTCTTTTGTGCTCTAATCTCTATTTTATTTCTGAAGTTTTTGAATCAAATCCTTCTACTTTATTTTTTTCACTTACAAACCTTGAGCTTTAATCCTACGTATTATTCTCTAGGGTTTTGTAAAGAAAAGTTTTTCAAAAGAGAGTTTGTGGTCTTTTGATTACCAAGTGATTATTGTACTTGTGGCTACACTACCTCTAGACTAGAGGAGTGTGATTGAGGAGTTGGGTACTCCCTAGTGATTGTAATCCTTTGTGAAAATTCTAGTGGATCAGAAATCCTTCTGGGTGAAGGCGGGGACGTAGAGCTGGGTGCTCGAACCTTGAAACAAATCTCTGTATTTGCGATTGGTTTACTTGTATCTTTTACTTTCTATTCATTCATTCTTATATTGTCGATCTATACTCTTACAACAAGATTGCATTGCGCACCTCAAACTCTTATTTAGAGGAATCACGAGAAAGAAGTTCAGAGCCCTTCACGGGGTATACGGCTTCTAATCTTACTTTGAGTGATCGTTGCATTATCTCATTTTTAATTTGCGCATTATTTGTATATTTATTATCATTACACCTATTCACCCCCCTCTAGGTGTGATTTCAATATTGTCTTCAAAACTTAAAATTATTTAAAAGAAAATGATTCTTTGAAAAAAAATTGTTTTAATTTCAAAAGAATTAGATTTAGTTTCAAAGAAAAACTCTTCTTTGAAAAATGATTTTGATGCTCATGTTTGTCATGTTCCTATTGCTTCTTCTTCTATTGATAAACATGTTGCTTACTCTACATTGTCTTCAACTATTAAAAATAATATATGTATGTTGAAAAAAGTGTAGATTGTTTGCGCTCCACTTTAAGCCAATGAGCCATGAACCACACACGATTGGAATTCATGTTTCGCAAGAAATATGCTCCTCATATGCATGCACATAAACCACGGCATACACAATATTCATCATGCTCACACACATGATTCTATGTATTCTCATGTGTACACTTGTACACATTGTGGACGTAAGGGTCACCTTGCAAAATTTTACTATGATAAAATAAATGATTCAAATTTTGTAAATAAATTTGTTTAGGTTAGGAAAGGTGCTAACCCCCATGGACCCAAGAAGGTATGGGTACCAAAATCACCCCTATTGTATTTGATGTAGGTGTGGACTCCCACTTGACGTGAGGGTATTGGTGTTTTGATAGTGGATGCGTTAGAGCTTGATGGACACTACATTGAATGCATCACCTTCAAGAATGTTTGGTGGGAGGACCACCATGGTTTGGAGACCTAGAGATTAGCCCTATTGATTTTGGTAACTATCTCTAACTCCTTATTTATATTTACATGCTCCCATTGATTGATTTTGCATGTTTTGATTTTTCATGTTCATTATGTTTGTTTATGGTTTGCACTTCATGCTTTTGATTACTTGTTTAGATGAAATTTTTATTAAAACTTATGTTTATACTTGAACAACTAATGAGCCACATTTTTTTATCATATGTTTACGCTTTATTGCTCATTTGTACCCATTGGATGTACTTGTATAACCTAGTTTTGAAGATTCTTGCATCTTACTTGTTTTTCATATTTTTACATATTTTCATAAAAATATATTTATCTTCATGTATATGTTAATTTTGTCTAAAACTATTGGATATACATGTCTATCCTAGAATCACTTGCTTTTCATATAAATTTTTTTTGGACTCGTTTATGTTTGGGATATGTATGTATACTTTTAGTTTCAACAAAACATACATATACCTTGAAGAGTATTTAGTCTTGATAATTTCTTAATTTTGGTAAAAAAAAATTCATATGAGCTTCAATGTCTTATTTCTATGATTTTGTTGATTACATGACTCTTACATTCTATGTTTGGTGTTTACTTATGATTTTTTGTTTCATGAGCATATATGTGCTTTATTGCTATTTGAGTGTCGATAATCGTGTGATTTTTATGTTTTCATGGGATATATGACTTATTTTCATGTTTGAAGGATTTAATACTAGTTTTTAGAAATTATCTTTAAACTAGTCTATATTCTTCAATTGGTAGAGTTTTCAAATTATGCTAAAATATTTTCAAATCATAATTTTTGAAAACCCCTACCATCAAAGGGTGATTGGATGGCGACCATGCCCTGTATACTTTTATTGAATATCTTTTAAACTTGTGCATGAATAGGGGGTAGGCATGAGTTATACACATGATTTTTATGGAATTTTATTTTTGTATACTCATATGTGTTTTTATATATGTATGCTTCAAATTTCTATTAGTATCAATTTTAATTGGTATTTTCATTTTCATACATACATATATATGATTTGATTGTGCTTGTTTTATAATATCTTTACATTTTTAAAGCACAAATTATCTTATGTTAAGCTTGATTTTATTCCAAATGTTAATTGGTATCTTTACAAGTTTATGCATTAAATTTAATTGGTATTTAATTGATATCAAAATTTTTCATGTTTCACCTTCAATTGGTATCAAAATCTACTATTGGTAGCTTAAAAAAAATTCTAATGGTATCAATATTTGTTTGTGTCAACTACTATTTGATTTTATTGGTATCAAAATTTGTTTTGTTGACTTAAGAAATTTCAAAATTTTGTTTATCAAAAATTTTGTTTTAAAATTCGTTGATATATATTGCCTATATGCAAGGGGAGCTTAACATCTCTTCTAGATATAGATTCATGTTGAGTGTATCTCACATTGAGGAGCTTGACCTCTCTTCTTTATATGATACATGTATGTAGGGGGAGCTTAACATCTCCGTTTATACATTGTATATTATGCTTTATTTATGTTAGGGTCTAGTCAATCCTTCTCCATGTAATGCATGTATGCAGGTGAGCTAACTTAACGTCTCTCCTCTTCATGAATGTATATCGCATATACATCATTATTGTTTGATTGTTCCCACCCCTTTATTGATGAATTGACAAAAAGGGGGAGAACAGTTTAGAGAGTTTATATATGCATGTTTATTTCGTTGTTTATGCATATATGTTTTGTTTAGTTTATGCATTTCATTGAATATCTATTTGTTTATTGCTATGCATGAATTAAGGGGGAGCTTCTATGAAGCTTAACTTTAAACCATGCATATATAACTCCATGAGTTTTGTCATCATCAAAAAGGGAGAGACTGTTGGGCCAAAGGCCCATCACTCTAGTTTTGATGATGATTAACTCATGTAGTTATAGTTTACTAATGATCTTGTGTTCATAAAGTTTCAGTTATTAATCAAGATATTAGTAGGTGTCTAACTTCAACAAAGGAGTTTTGGAGCTAACTCATGTAGATTCAAGAGCTCGCGCGTCAAGATCGCATCTAGCACTCGGTTAGAGTCAAGCTCGTTAGATCGTGTTTGGATCGAGTTGACTTGGAAAAGGAGTTCTACAAGAAGACTTCGGTTTGTGATTAGTTTAGCTTGTTAAAGGGTAAAATATATTTTTAAAGCTCAAGTTCACACACACACAACTTCAATATGTTTGATTTTCGGTTTAACCGGTTTTAGATTTCAAGTACACATATATCAGGTTTTGGATTTTAACTAGTTTTAGTTCTGCTGATTTGCTCGACACCCTTTTAGATTTCTTATCATAACTTTTTATTCTTGTATTCAATTAGCATGATCTAAATTGCATTTCAAAGATAGCTTTTAGGGCTACATTTTGTATTCAATAATTATTTTCTGATTCAAATGTTAAAGATGTCAAATATTAGGTTGAAGTCCGTTCTTATTTTGAAAACAGTTTACAGTTTTTGATTTAACACCTTTCAGTATTTTATTGATAACTTTCTATTCTGAGATGATATTGAATTGATTTAAGTTGAATTAGAAACAAGACGTACAGAGTTACAAATTATTCCTATATACTTATTTTTGAATTTAGACGTTTTCAGCCTGAAAGCTGTGCTCAAAATTGACCAACAGTCTGCCAGATTGACAGTAACGGCTAATTTTCTGGAGGCTGATTTTTAACATGTTTTTAAAATGTGTTTTGTTGAATTTTAAGAGTCATTTTCTTTCACTTTTATGCTGGTAAAACTATTCTAAATTTGTTCTTCCTAAAACTTATATAAAGGGGTCATTAGGGTTGAGTTCATCACAACAACAACAATAATTCTATTTTGAAAAATCAAGTTTTGGGTTTCAAGAGAAAGAGTTTTCAAGTTTCAGTTTTGTGTTTTTATTTTTAAAAATCTACTTCAAGTTTTTGGTTCTCAAAATCTCTTTTCTGATTTTACTCTCACTTACAAATTCTTGAGCTTCAAATTTATATTTTATTCTATTGGGTTTTGTAAGAGAGTTTTTCAAGAGAAAGTTTGTGGTCTTTTGATCACCCAGAGATTGTTCCATTGTCGTTACACTACCTCTGGACTAGAGGAGTATTTTGGGGAGTTGTGTACTCTGAGTGATTGTAATTCCTTGGTGTAAGGTCCCTTGGTGGAAGATCCCTTGGTGGAAGATCCTATAGTGGATTGGGGCGGGGACATAGAGCAGTGGCTCGAACCTCAAAACAAATCTACTTGTTTGCGATTGCTTTCTTGTCTCTACTTATTTTCTTTTTATTCATTCATTATTGTCGAACTATACTCATCACAATAAGATAGAAATTAAGCACCTCAAACTCTTATCTAGAGGAATCACGAGGAGAAGTTCAGAGCCCTTCACGGGGAATTCGGCTTCTAGTCTTGTTTTGAGTGATCAAGCGCATCATCTCATTTTATATTGCATTGAATTTTTAATTGATTAGCTATACACCTATTCACCCCCCTCTAGGTGTATTTTCAGAAACATACTCCACATATTCATGCACACAAATCACGACATATACATGCTCATCATGTTCACACACATAATTCTATGTATGTTCATGTGTACACTTGTACACATTGTGAACGTATGGGTCACCTTGCAAAGTTTTGTTATGATAGAATACATAATTCAAACTTTGCAAACAAGTTTGTTTGGTTTAGGAAAGGTGCTAACTCTCATGGACACAAAAAATGTGGGTACTAAAATCCACACCTATTGTATTTGATGTAGGTGTGGGCTCTCACTTGACTGAGGGTTTTGGTGCCTTGAAGGTGGATGCGTTTGAGATTGGTGGACACTACATTTGATGCATCACCTTCAAGGATGTTTAGTGGGAGGACCACCATGATTTGGAGACTTAGAGATTAGCCCTATTGGTGTTGGTAACTATCTCTAACTCTTTATTTTGTTTACATGCTCTCATTGATTGACTTTAGCATATTTTGGTTTTCTATGTTCATTATGTTAAATGCAATGTCAATTAGACTTGAGATATACATAAATAGTATTTGAGATACACCCATGTTTATATGGATTATTATTTTGTATTCTCACTATAGTTTAGCTATTGTGTATATCCTATCTCTAAAGCACGCGTATTTACTCTAATGATCATGTTTGTTTATGATTTTACACTTCATGTTTTTGATTACTTATTTAAATATAGTTTTCATTAAAATTTGTGTTTATACTTGTACAACTGGTGAGCCACATTTGATTATTATGTATTTGTACTTTTTTGCTCACTTTTACTCATTTGATGCACTTGTATAACCTTATTTTGATGATTCTTGTATCTTAACTTGTATTCTCTATTTTTGTACATACTTTTCATAAAAATGTATTTATCTTCATGTATATGTCAATTTTGTCCAAAACTTTAAATATACATGTCTATCCTAGAGTCACTTGCTTTTCATGCAATATTCTATTATGGACTCATTTATATTTGGGATATGTATGTATACTTTAGTTTAGACAAAACATACATATGCCTTGAAGTTTGTTTTGTTTTGATGTAAATTGAATTTTTATGATGTTCATATTTGTGAAGAAATTTCAAATGAGCTTCATTGTCTATCTCCATGATTTTACTTATTACATAATTTTTGTACTCTACATCATCTTGTTTGCTCACGATATTGGATTCATGATAATCTCGTGTTTTATAGACTTTGAGTGTCAATTATTATATGATTTTCATGTTCTCATGGATATATTCATATTTTATTTCTTACTTGAAAGATTTCGTACTAGTTTTCAAAATTATCTTTAAAACTAGTCTTTATTCTTCAATTGCTAGAGTTTTCAAACTATGCTAAAATATTTTCAAATCATAATTTTTGAAAACCCCTACCTTCAAAGGGCGGTTGGTTGGGCGACCATACCTTGTGAACCTTATTGAATATCATTTTAAACATGTGCATGATAAGGGTGATAGTTATGAGTTATACACATGATTTTCATGATAATTGATTTTTGTATACTCATACTTGTTTTCTTATATATATGTATGCTTCAAATTTCAATTGATATTTTCATTTTCATACAAACATATATTGATTTGATTGTGCTTGTTTTACAATATCTTTACATTCTTAAAGCACAAATTATGGTTATGTTAAACTTGATTTTATTCTAAATGTTAATTGACATCATTACAAGCTTATGCATTGATTTCAATTGGTATTTATTTGGTATCAAAATGTACTTCATGTTTTACCTTCAATTAGTTTCAAAATCTACTATTAGTATTTAAAAAAAATTCTCTCGACAAGTGGTACCATCATTTATTTTGTCAACTATAATTTGATTTCATTGGTATCATAATTCATTTTGTTGACTTTAAGAAATTTTAAAATTTATTTGTAAAAGTCATTTCAAAATTTGTTGATATGTATTGCCTATATGCAAGGAGAGCTTAACACCTCCTCCATATATAGATTCATGATGAGTGTACTTTCCATATTGAAGAGCTTGACCTCTCTTCGTTATGTAGTACGCGTGTGTAGGGGGAGCTTAACATCTCCGTTTATATATTGTATATTATGCTTTATGTGGGTTAGGGTCTAGTCATCCCTTCTCCATGTAATGTATGTATGCAGGGGGAGCTAACTTATCGTCTCTCCTCTTCATGAATGTATATCACATATACATCTTTATTATTTGATTGTCTTCATCACTTTGTTAATGAATTGACAAAAGGGGGAGAAGAATTTAGTGAGTTTATATATGCATGCTTAATATTAGTATTTATGCATACATGTTTTGTTTACTTTATGCACTTAATTAAATATCTATTTGTTTATTGCTATGCATGAGTTAAGGGGGAGCTTCTATGAAGCTTATCTTTAATCCATGCATATATAACTCCATGAGTTTTGTCATCATCAAAAAGGGGGAGATTGTTAGCCTAAATGCCCACTCTAGTTTTGATGATGATTAACTCATGTAGTTATAGTACGAATGATCTTGTGTTTATATAGTTTCAGTTACTGATCAAGATCTTAGTAGGTGCTTAACTTTAACAAAAGAGTTTTGGAGCTAGCACATGATGATTCAAGAGCTCGCGCGTCAAGATCGCATCTAGCACTCGGATGGAGTCAAACTCTTTGGATCGTGTTTGGATTGAGTGGGCTTGGAGAAGGAGTTCTACATGAAGACTTCAGTTTGTCTAGTTTTAGTTTGTGTTTAGATCTTGTGTAAAGATAGACTAGTATTGATATGCTCAAATTCACACACACACAACTTCAATATGTTTGATTTTCGGTTTAACCGGTTTTTGGATTTCAAATATACATATATATGGTTTTCATGAATAGATAGAATCAAAACAAGTTTACATGGTTTAATGTATATTGGATTTCATCTATATACATCTATGCTTCATATATTTAGAAAAACTTATTTTGATGATTCTATTTAATGTGTTTAGACTTTTGTAATTAACAAAAGTTATTTTGAATTTAATGTCAAAAACATAGATATATCTTTTATATGTGTATTGGATTCTATCCATATATAATATGCTTCAAATTTGTTTCAATATCATGTTTTTGTATTTATACAAGTTTTGGAGAAAACGAATTTTCATTTCAAAATCCAAGTTTTGGAAAATACGATTTTCGAATTTAAAGCTTAATTTATATATCACAAAAATAGTTCAAATAGTTTGTAATATGTGTTGATTTTTGATCACACATATTTGTTCTTCAAATATTTATAGGAACTGATTTTTGTGAAATTTATGAGATTTTATGGGATTTTATAGGTGTTAAAAAGACCAAGTTTCAAACCCTGTAAACCCTAGCCTGAGCCTTCTGGCGGTCGACCGACCAGTTGATCGAACCAGAGTTCGGTTGATAGGTCAGTCGATCAATGTGCACAAGAACGTGCATACCAGCCTATAAGGCCGGTCAACCGGGCGGTCGACCGACTGTAACTACCCAACTCTCGGGTAGTACCGGTCGACCAGGTGGTTGATAGACAAACTGAGTGCCTTTAGGCTCGATCGACCGGGCGGTCGACCGGTGGCTCAACGGTCAGAAATATGACCGTTAGATGGTCGATCGGCCGATCGACCGGAAGGTCAAAAATGATCTTTTCTGGCTGCCAACGGCTATATTCTTGAGAGCTTATATAAAGGGGCTCTCTTGGGCTGCTTTCAAGAAGATTTTTTGAGAGCTTTTCTTCTAATCTTTTCAGTGTTTTGTAGTAAGTTTAAAAGGAATTTTTAAGCCAAAAAGTTTTATCTTTTATTTGTTTTTAAAGTGTTGAAAAAATAAAAAAAAATAGAGTCTTTGGGAAATTGGTTTTGATCCTTATTTTCATATCTATCTAGTATTTTTCCCAAATATTTTGTTTGTTATTTTTCTTTCCAAACACTTTATTTTCTCACACTTAAACTATTATCTCTAATCCTATCTATATGACCTTGTTTTTGTGAGAAAAATTGTTTGTGGTCTATTATGATCACCAAGTGTTGTTTGTGATCATTGGATCACCAAGTTTGTAATCTCTTCTTTACTTTGGCTTTGTGCCTTATCCCTCTTGTATTGAGATGATTGTGGTTGAGCTTTGGCTTTATGCCTTATCCCTCTTGTGTAGAGGTGATTGTGTTCTGGCTTTGTACCTATCCCTCTTGTGTAGAGGTGATTGTGTTTGAGCTTTGGCTTTGTGCCATCTCTCTTGTGTAGAGATGATTGTATTTGAGAGAGGAGTAGTGTACTCCAAGTGTAGAGTTGTAATTCCTCGGTGGAGGTTTCTTCGTAGAAGGTCCCGTGTGGACATAGTGGAAATCCTTCTGTGTGAAAGCGGGGACGTAGAGCAGTGGCTCGAACCTCAAAACATATCTTGTTGTTTACGTTTGATCCACTATCTCTCAACGCTATCTCTCTTATATCTTACATTACTTTGTATTTTTCATATCACATTGCTTGGTATTGGTTGTGTGCCCACACTTATGTTGACCAAGAGAGCTTCATATAGCACCTCGACTCTTAATTTAGAGGAATCTCGAGGAGTAGTTCTAGAGCCCTTCATGGGGAATTCGAGCTCACTCTTGGTTACACATAGTGTGTTACAATTGAGTTTTAAATTCCACATCATTTGTCTTTAGATTAGCTAGTACACCTATTCACCCCCCTCTAGGTGTATTTCACCATAGGCACGCACACATACACATTATACACATGCGCCCATACACTCACACACATATTTACACAACACAAACACACAAACACACGTGCACACAAATACACGTACACAGCACACATGCTCTCATATAATACACAACATAGAGAGAGGTAGAAAAATAACCTGAGATAGAGGGAGAGTGCAGGAGCTCACGCAGGCTCAGATGGGTCTCGACCGTGGACTAGAGGAGGCCACAGTGTATGGGCTACGACCACGCGGAGATTAGGCTCTGGCGGCAGATCTCGGAGGTGGAGCAGTCAGCTTGTAGGAGCTCGCTACTGCGAAGAGCAGGCCGCGAAGGAGGTGCAGTGGAGGCCTTGTCATAATGGGTTCGACCTTGATGGTCATGGTCACGCACGAGATGGGGAGGAGATGGTGGATACGATTGTGAAAGTGAGGAAGGAGGTGGGTGGTGTCTCAAGGAGGAGGATGGCTATCTGGGCTTGGGTTGCAAGTATGGAGAGAGGGTGCAGCTCTCGGTGGCATGGGGCTCGGTGGTTGGTCGCTGACCACATTGAAGAGGAGATGGCGGAGGGCGTAGATGGCATGGCCGGTTGCTGCTTGGCCTGGTTGTGGCCGTGAGGGCTCCGAGGCGCTCGGCCGAGGGTTGGAGGTGGATGCAAGTGATGTGCAGGCCATGGGGGTGCAGAAGAGAGATAATGATGACGATGATGGCGGTAGAGGTGGTGGCGACCATGAGAGATGGGAGAGAAGGACAATGATGTGATTGGCAAGGCGCATGGAGAGGGGTGCACGACGGGGAAGAAAAGGAAGGAAGGAGAGGGGGAGTTGCGGCTGAGGAGGGTGGCAGCCAGAGTTTTGCAGTGGGGAGGAAGAGAGGAAGAAGGAGATTAGGGTTTGGGTTAGGATTTGGTTAAGAGAGATTATATATAGGGGAGGTTGTTGGGTTTTGGGTTTTGGTTTGGCTAATAGGTTTGGGTTTGGGTTTAGGAACATGAAATATAATTATACTAATACTAATAATAATGATAATAATTATATTAATAATAATAACAATAATATTAATAACAAGATTAGTATGAATAGTAATAATAATACATAATAACAACAAGAACAACAACAGAAACAATAATAATTTCAATAATAATAATATTATATAATAATACTTAGTAACAATACTACTATTAATAATAATAAACAATGATAATAATACCAAAACATAATAATAATAACAACAACAACAACAATAATAATAGTAATTAATAATAATAGGAATGGGAAAAATACTAGTTAGTAATTAAAATGATAATAAGTAATAATGGTAAGCATATATAAGGCCAAATTAACATTTAATACTTTAAAATAATTTATATATTTAATAATAATAATAAGTAATAAGTCATAAATCAGGTTAATTGATAATAATAAATAAATAAAAAGTATAGAAAAAATAATAAATATTTAGAAAAATAAAATACAATATTATTAACTAGAGATATTACAACCGGCTAAGGCAAATATGATTTTTGCCATTGTCGTCGGTCAACCAACCAGAGTCCCATTCTGAGCTCAGAGCAGAGCTCAGTGCTGGCTATCGATCGACCAGAGCAGCATTCTAAGCTCAATATTTAGCTCAATGCTAGCGGTCGATCGACCAGTGCCAGCCAAAACTCAAGCTATGCCAGCGGTCGATCGGGCTTAGAGCCAAAGGCCAGTGCCCAGATTTACGCTTGTCTGGTTGACCGACAAAGCCTTTGCTCTGCCAAGCGGCAGCAACATGAAATTGAAAAATTTTGTTTTAAAAATCCTTTTGATAAACTTTGAAAATATGGTTAAAAGTATATACCCTGAAAATTGTTTTATATATAATTTCAAAGACTTTGTGCATGTGTGTGTGATATCTTGAGCACCAATCCACTATACTATACTTTAACAAATTAAACTAGAAAATCTTACAAAATAAACAATACAAGAGTAGACATGGTATTCAAAAGCTTCAAATGGATGTCTTCAAATATATTCTCTTTAAGCTAAAGTTCAATCAACTGAATCTCCTTTTGAGGTTGAAACTTTCACTCTTGAAATCTGTGTACTAAAAATACTTTTAAGATCATTAGTACCACAAAGTACATGAGTTTTAGAATCATCAAAATAAAGAACGATTATACCCTTGGGCCAATAATCTCTCCCTTTTTGATGATGACAAAACTCATGAGTTATATAAACAAATTATGAACGAAAAAGCTTCAAGAGAAGCCCTCCCCTCAAATTATGCATTAAAAATTATTAAGCATACTCTTTATAAAACTCTATTCTTTATAAAAACTCATAATATTCTTCTCCCCTTTTTGTCATGCATCAAAAAGAGAGAAAATATTAAGAAATACCAAAAAAATTGAACACATTAAAAAATATTTGTATAGAAAATATAGAAATTAGTTATTCATCATGCAAACATTCAATTCTCTACAAATAAAATTAAAACGATGATAATCAAGAGGTTTTGCGAAAATATCAGCTAATTGAAAATTAGTTGAAACATAATCAATCTCAATATCACCTTTTTCATAGTAATCTCTAAGAAAGTGATATCGAATTTCTATATACTTGGTCTTGCTATGTAAATTTGTATTTTTGGTCATATGATTATTACTAGTATTATCACAAAATATCTTGATATGACCATAATGTAAATTATAGCAAGGACAATATGCGTCATTTCAAAGAACTTGTGCACAACAAGTTCCCGCAGTAACATACTCTGCCTCGACAGTTGAGAGGGCAATAAAATTTTGCTTTTTGGAAGACCACGAAACAAGACAATTTTTTAGAAATTGACAAGATTTGACTAGTGCTCTTCCTATCCACTCTACAACGGGCATAGTCGGCATCCGAATAACTTATCATATTAATTTGTTTAGTTTTCAGAGAGCACAAGCCCATACCAATAGTGCTTTTAAGATATTTAATAATTCTTTTTACCGCACTTAGGTGCGACTCTTTAAGATAAGATTTAAATCTTGCATAGCCACATACACTTAACATGATATCTGGCCTACTTGCCATTAAATATAACAAGCTACCATCGTGCCTCTATAAATTTTAATATCAACTTTTACCTTGATCATCCTTGTGAAGTTTAATCATAGTAACCATTAGAGTCTTGCTAATCTTCACGTTCTCTAGCCTGAATTTATTGATAAGTTCTTTGGTGTACTTGGCTAGGTTCACGAAAATTCCATCCCTCTTTTGCTTGATTTGGAGTCCAAGAAAATAGCTAAGTTCACCCATCACGCTCATCTAAACTCTTCTTTCATGTAACTTTCAAAATTCTTGCATAAAGCATTGTTAGTTGAACCAAAAATAATATCATCTACATATATTTGAATCTACATATATTTGAACAATCAAGATGTCATCATTTATATGTTTTGTGAATAATGTGATATCTACTTTTTCTTTAGTAAAACCCTTATTAGTAAGAAAATTACAAAGTCTATTATACCAAGCTCTTAGAGCTTGTTTTAAACCATAAAGTGATTTATTTAACTTGAATACATAATCGGGTGTATATGATCACAAATCTGGGGGTTGTTCAACATACATTTTCTCTTCTATAAATCCATTTAGAAAAGCACTCTTTACGTTCATCAGAAATAGTTTAAAATCTTTATATAAGGCATATGCAAGAGTCATTCTGATGGCCTTGAGCCGTGCAACCAATGTAAAGGTTTCTTCAAAATTGATTCTCTCGATTTGATTGTAACCTTGGGCCACTAGCCTAGCCTTGTGTTTAATAATATTGCCGACTCATCTAGTTTGTCTCTAAACACCTACTTAGTACTAATAATTAGTCTATTTTAGAGTCTAGAAACAAGTCTCCATACTTGATTACACTCAAATTGATTAAGCTCATCTGCATAGCAAGTAACCAATAGGAGTCTATCTCGATCTCATAAATATTTTTAGGGTCTATGTGTGAAATCAATGCAAAAAATCCACAAATATCTTAGAGTTTAGATCTAGTAGATACTCTCAGAGAAACATCTTGTAACGGTCCCAGATTTTCAATCACCAAGATTAACTTTAATTTAATCTAATTTCACCAATCAATCACATAATCTTTATAATCATCTCTGGACTCATCAAAATTTCGGCAGCATCTCCTCTATAACATGGAGTCTGCCCTGGTACATCCATATATATTAATTTAGTCTTTACATCAACCATCAATCCATAACAACATTTCACGCAATTTATAATAAAATTTCGGCTTGACATCGCCTACTTAATTATGAATTCCTAATTACATAAATTAGCCATCTCAATAAAAATGGTCAATAAAACTAGTCGGTAAATTTTATTTCAAAAACAAGAGTACTATACATAACCCTTAACATGTATCAAAATAATTTTAATTACTATATTCTACTCCACAATCACTAATCTATACAAAATCAACATGTTCATACAAACAAGAATGTCGGTATAAAATATCAACTTTAATGTCCATCTACAACGCGTGATGATAATCTGGTACTATACTCCTGAAGCCCTTCGGTTGGGTCTTACCTTGACCTGAAAATATTCAGACTAAGAGGGGGTGAGTTTAACAGCTCAACGAATAGGGTCAATCTTAATTTATAATTTAATATGATATTGTCAGTGTGTAGTGAGCATGATAGATGGAAGTGAGTAATCAAGAACATAGATGTTCCAACTATATGATCAACTTCATTCAGTTTATTGTCCAAATAGTTCAGATGTGCATATAACAACAAATGGCGGTGTTTTCGTCACAATTCTGTATTTTGAAATCTATTAACCATATCCCAGTAACACATTTAGCATATGTAAAGTACACACACATCCTCTCTCCTATTCAGATATCACTCAACTACTTGATGATACACAGACCACCTATTCATTTTAACAAACACTATTCAGGCATACCCCCTGTCTGTCACGAATAGATTAATGTGTATTATTCGGGTACACCCTCTATCAGCCATGAATAAGTACAGTTTGTACCACACCGCAAACAATCATGTTCTATGCTATAACTTCGCCAAATCATAACATGTCAATACACAAAGCATGCACACACTTATCATCAAGCATATTTGAACAATAAATAGCATCAATAATTATTTATATATGATCACTTTGTCAGTAATCAAAGTTCATACTCATAACTTGATTTCATAAGTCACATATTAGCAAAAGTCACATATTTATCAGAAAATCATATTTGTGATTAATTCATAATTAAATCCAATTTATTATAAACCCTACTCACCTCTGTCTGATTTCATTTATCAATCCTGCAGATACGTAGCTTTTGACTCCAAGATCACAACAGTTCAAAAATCGTCCGAATCTGACTCCGGATGGTCAAGTTATCACTCAGAAACTAAACCAATAATTTAGGGTTAGATACGAAATATTTAAAATTATCTAGGGACTTGTTATGAATTTTCTGGGGTCTAAAAAGTAAATAATTTAAACTTTCAAGGTGTCAGATGAAATTTACCTTTCTTTAAGTTTCCGGGACAGGTTTGGATCCTTAATGGGTCGGATAGGGATCCAAAACCCAATATGGGTTTTCCCCTTCCCAGCTTCATCATCAACAGCAGCACAGCAGCAGGGGTTGCTGCGCTGCGCCTGGCAACGCGTCAGGCGCTGGCGCCCGGCGTTCTAATCGCCGGCGCCGGCCGCCCCCCGGTCGCCATCCATTCAGGTTGAGAGAGAGAGAGAGAGGATAGAAGCGAAAGAGGGTGATGGTGGGGGCGCCACCACCGACTACGCCTGCCGCCGACCTGGCCTCAGCCCCCTCCCTCGTTGGTCACTTCTCAGAGGAGAGAAAGAAGGATATGGGGGGTAGAGAGATCCAGGGAGAGGGAAAGGGAGAGGGAGGGAGATGAATCTAGATGAAGTTTTATTTATTTAATTATTACTTCCCCTGAAAATTCTCTCTCTTCATGACGCCTAGCTTCACCAATTCCAAACTAAATCTTGGCCCTCCATCTTGTTCTCTCATGCTCACCTACTACATCTCCCTAATCCTTCCACTAACTCCCCATAAGCTTAAATAAAATAATATTTAATTAATTAATTAATTAATATTATTATTTTGAAATAAGAAGAGGAAATTCAATGTGGTCTTGGGCCTATTTATTTATCTCATTTTATTTATTTATTATTATTTTTTCTTGGGCTTGGACGTGGGCCAAGGGGTAATATGAAATAAAAGGAAGAGAATGTATTAGGCATCCTTTAATTTCATAAACTTGTATTTTTGAATATCTGTCCCTTAAATAAAATAAAATATATTCATGCCACTAATTTACATAAACTCCTCTACTCCTAATTTTTCCACTTAATCACTCAAAAATTATAATAATATGGATAATCGAATAAATTATCAAAGTTTGCATTGGTATCACTAATTCATGATTAAATAATTCAAACATCACAGTTATCAGTTCTAGTTACTCGGTATTATCTCATAATCGGAGACTAAAGCATATAATTTGGATTTTATAAAATCTGGGTGTTACAATTTTATCCCCCTTAAAGAAGTTTCGTCTTCGAAACTTAGGGTACTCCAGAATGAAAGAGGCTACAATCTTCCTATTTTTCTTTATAGCATAAACTTGCACTTGAAATATAATATTTTACTTAATCCGTTGGCTTTTCCATCACACTTTTTTTTTGTGCCAGAGAAATTGATTTGTTCCTCAATTACCTTACCTTGTGGTTTCAAACTTACATTAATTTTTCCATCATACAGTTCATTCTTTTGAGTTTGCAATAGTTATTAGAAATACCACTGTCGGACTCCAATACATATTTTCTTAGATACAACACTTGAAGTACATTATGTTATTTATCAAATTTCGATGGCAAAGCCCATTAATTATGAAATAAGCCCAATACAGCCCTGTACCTCAATTGGTTTAATGTATCGGGGATCACATTTCCTTCCCCTCCCATTTTTCACTACATTCATTAGGGGCACTGCAGAATTACCACGTGAACTCTAAGGGTTGTTGGTTCATATATGTCTTGCCTGCTCCGAATAACCTTTCACCATTTGTAGGTAAAAAGTAATTACATTACCTATAAACTTCTTGGGATTGACTAATAAGTATATTCGCTTTTTCAGATAGAATTCATAAGGATTCATCGGCTTTCACATTCATCGAGTATTGGCCTGACCCAAATCATAGCAAATTCTTTAAGGTTCCTGTACAATTTATTCAGTAGATTAAAAAGTCAATCATTCATTCCTTAATTTTAATTCTTCAAATGAAGTCTAGAGTGCATTAGGATTAAATTTTGAAATTTCAAGTTTCTCATCAATTCATAATTATTAGTACTGTAACATCGATAGAACCATAATATGAATATCCCCTTTATCACCTGACTCCCTATAGTCTTGGTGAAAGTATTGAGTTCCTCCACTACAATTAATAGTAACACTCCAAACAGGATCCTTCTCATGTTTATAATAGATACATTGTCATTTATTTTCTTCTGCAACTTCCCTGTTTGACCTGATAGTTGAGTAGTATCTTATTTTACTGTGTTTCATCTATATGTTCTGTAGATCCATTGCCTTGATTATTTCTAAAAGAATTATTTTCATATCCCTTATTTCTTTCCAATAAATTATGATCTCTTCTTTGATCATAAAAGCTTCAGAAGAAACGTACTAAGAGTATACCAATAATTGTTATTATAAGAAGATCCTACCATGATAGATATTTGTCCAATTTTTCCTTCAAGAACCAGTGCACATGTATCTAGCATATTCTCTTAATGTCTAAATAATTTTCTTGGATCACCTATCCATCTGAGAATTTACTGTTGTACTTAGTTGTATTCTGATGTTCATTGCTCCAACTCTTGAAGTGTAAAAGATGTGGAAAATACTTCTTAGCTCTCATTATAGTCTGTTTCATTTAGAATCTTCTCTACCTAACAAAATCATCCCTCAATTGTAATGGATATGCTCCTTCTCAATATAAGCATAGTTTAGTTAGATATAGCTCTTAAAAGTCTATATTTATATTTGTTATAATCACTAAATTATCAAAAGAATTCCCACACATTATTCACGTGCTCGATGAACAAGTTGTAATCATTGATATCATTTTTATTCCAGTTTGACACCAACGTTATTGTTGGCACAGAGGTCCTTCACCTTAGTTTTGATGATGATAAACATATGAAGGTTAGTTTACTAATGATCTTGTGTTTAATAAGTTTCAGATATTGATCAAGATCTTAGTAGAGATTTGACTTCAATAAGAGATTCACAGTCAAAGTGTTGAAATAAACAAGTGTTGATTCAAGAGCTCATATCGTAACGATCGCATCAAGCTCATGGATCGAGTTTGGATCGACTCGTCCTGGATATGAAGATCAACAAGAAAATCTCAGTTTGTTTTAATTAGTTTTTATTTAGATCTTGTTTAAAGATTGACTAGTGTTAATATGCTCAAGTACACACACAAAAGTTAAAATAGTTTTTGGTTTCGGTTTAACCGTTTAAGACTTTTGTTTTGGAATTTCAAGAACATATATGATTTTCTTGAATAGATAGAATCAAAAGAAGTTTTATATGATTTTATATATGTTGGATTTCATCCATATACATCTATATTATATTGACTAAAAACTTACTTTGATATATCTAAGTCATGGTTTCAAGTTTTGATTTTAACAAAACTTAGTTTTGGATTTAATGTCAAAACATAGATATATCTTTATTGGCCCAGTGGCCTTCCACTCTAGTTTTGATGATGATTAACTCATGTAGTTATGTTTACTAATAATCTTGTAATGTTTAGTTTCAGATCATTAACCAAGATATTAGTTGGTGATTAGCTTCAACAAGGAGTTTGGAAGCTTTCACATGGTGATTGCAGAGACCGAGCAATAAGATCATACATAGCACTCGTTGGAGTCTAGCTCGGTGGATCACGTTTTGGATTGAGTTGACTTGAAGATGGAAGATCGTCAAGAAGACTTAGGTATCCTAGTTTAGTTTGTGTTTTAGATCCATGTGTAAAGATTAGATAATGTGATATGCTCAAGTTCACAATACACACACGTTTTATGTTTTGGATTCGGTATTTCGGTTTTTGGTTTAACCGATATTGGTTTTCATGAATAGATAGTGTATCAAAACAAGTTTACATGGTTTTATGTATTGTAGATTCATTCTATATACATGCATGCTTAACTTCTTAGACAAACTTATTTTGACTTACCTATTCATGTGGTTTAGGTTTTGTGTTTTGGTATTTTTAACAAAACATATTTTGGGATTAAAGACAAAAACAATGATATGTATATGTTTCATGTATATTGGACTTATGTCCATATGCAACATGCCTAAATGTGTTTAAGTATCATGTTTTTGTATTTAGATGAGTTTTAGGAAAAATCAGATTTCCTATTGAAAAATCCAAGTTTGGTAAAATACAGTTTTTGGTTTTTGATAAAATTTATAAGACACAAAAATGGTTCAAAATGTTTGATATTTGTCTTGAAATTTTTATCATATGTTTTTATATCAATGAAAAATGATAAAACTATTTTTGTGGAATTTTAGAAGATTTATGGGATTTATTAGAATATTTTTTAACAAGTTTTTCTGACCCAGAATAGTGCCTGACAGGCTCTGGCGGTCAATCGACCGGTCGACTGGACCCAGAGTCGGTCGACCGATCGGTCGACCAACGTGCACAACTCTGTGCACGTTGGGCTGGCACTTGGGCCGGTCGACCGGGCGGTCGACCGGACCAGAGAGCCTTGCTCTCTGTTTTTGGGCGGTCGACCGGGCGGTCGACCGGCTTCTTCCAACGGTCAAAAATTTGACCGTTGGCGGTCGACAGGCCGGTCGACCGCCAGCCGTGCTGGCTGAAAAAACAGCCAATAACTAGTTTATTGGAGAGGGCTATTTAAGCCCCACTTCTTTAGGATTTTGATAAGACTTTTGACAAGAAATTTTTTCCTATTCTCTGGTTTTCAAAGCAAGTTTTCAAAAGTGTTTAAAGAGCTAAAAGATCCATCTTATTTGTTTTAAAGTTTTTTGTTTTATTTCAAAGAAAATAGGTTTTGGGAATTAGTTTCTTGATTCAAATATCTATATCTATTTGGTATTTTCCCAAGAGTTTTTCTTTGATCAAAACACTTATTTTTCCACACTTGAGCTATCTTCTATCCTATTCTATAGGATCATTTATTTGTGGGAAAATTAGTTTGTGGTTGAGATATACCACTTGTTGTAAAAACCCTTTCTTTGTGGGTGCTCCCTCTTTGGTAGAGGTTGAGGTTGTTGTTTACTCCCTCTTGGTGAGGTGGAGTTGGTTGGTTTTGGTATCCCTCTTCGGTAGAGGTGGATTGTGGTTGTTTGGCTAAGGGCCTACCCCTCTTGTGTTAGGTGGTTATTGTTTGCCTCGGTGGAGGTTGTATTGTTTGAGAGAGGAGTTCGGTACTCCCGGTTGTACAAATCCTCCTCGGTGGAGGTTCCCTCGGTGGGAGTCCTCGGTGGACAAGTTAGTGGATTAGAAATCCTTCTCGGTGAAGGCGGGGACGTAGAGCTAGGGGCTCGAACCTCGAAACACATCTTGTTGTTTGCGTTTGATCTATTGACTCTCACTCTCTCTCTCTCTTTTTTATTTGTGCCTTGCATCTATTCGCATTGCTCATCATATATTATATGCTTGGATTGTTTGTGTGTGCCTCACTTGTGCTTAACCACGAGAGCTTCATATAGCGCCTCAACTCTTATTCAGAGGAATCAAAAGGAGTTAGTCCAGAGCCCTTCACGGGGAATTCGGCTACACTCGTTGGTTGCACTAAGTGTTGTTGCAATTAGTTTTGTAATTCCGCATTTAGTTTTTAGATTAGCACTATCACCTATTCACCCCCCCTCTAGGTGATTTCAATTGGTATCAGAGCCTCCGCTCTTGATATTTAGTTTAACCACCTAGGAGTGAGATCTTGGTTTGCTAATCTATCATTTGCATTTGCACTTGCACACATATAGTTTGCACTCATGGATAGCCCTCCTATGTTTGATATTTCTAGACTTGAGATTTGGAAGGTTATGATGAGTTGTCATTTGAAAGCCCTAGGATATAAAGTTCACCTTGCCATTACCAAGGAATCCTACCTTAGTGATAGCAAGCATATAGAGGCCAATGCTATAGCCCTAAAAGCACTTAGAGCATCACTTCATAAAGATTATGTACATATGTTTGTTCACTATGATTCGACTTTTGCAGTTTGGAGCATTTTGACTTCTCCCGAGCTACCAAAGATTATCAAAAGGAAGAGAAGATCTAGAAGAGATCAGTCCGAAGAACATTGCTTCATGGTCCAAGGGAATGACTCCCTTGAGGTACACTCGGATACTCAACTAGTTGCTAGTTCTAATTCATATTGCAATGAATGTTTAGAAGCTCAAGCTATGAATGATGAACTTGCTCAAAATTGTGAAAATTTGATTTCTAAATACAAAATATTGAAAAATTAGAGCCTTGTTTTAAAAGAAGAAAATAAAAATTTGTCTTCTAAAATTGAAATTGTTTTGCAAGAGAAAGAGGAGATTTCTAATGAGAGGGATTCATTGAAATCTCAACTTGAACTTGTATTAAAAGAAAATGAATTTTTAAAATCTAAAAATGATTGTAATGTTTTTTTGAAGAAAAATGAAATTTGTCTTCAAAAGTTAATTTTGTTTTAAAAGAAAATGATTCTTTAAAATTGAAAATTGCTTCTATTTCCAAGGAATTGGAAATTTTTTTAAAGAAAAATATTGTTTTGAAAAATGATTTAAATTCACATGTTTGCCATGCTAGTGTAGCTCCTTTATCTAGCTCATCTATTGCATGCCACACTTCTTCTTTAATTGAAAAAGATATATCTATGCTAAAAAAGAATGTAGATTGTTTGGGCTCCACTTTGAGCCAATGTGCCAAGAGCCATACACGTTTGGAAACTTTGTTTCGAAAGAAACAAGTTCCATCTATGCATGCACACCATACACGGCATACACATGCTTCTCACGGTCACCACCATCCCACCATGTATGCTCATGTGTACACTTGTACACATTGTTGACGTAAGGGCCACCTTGCTAAATTTTGTTTTGATCGTATACATGTTTGTAATTTAGCAAATAAATTTGTTTGGGTTAGGAAAGGGACTAACCCCCATGGACCCAAAAAGTTGTGGGTACCAAAGACAACCCCTATTGTATTTGATGTAGGTGTGGGCTCTCACATGACGTGAGAGTAGCAGTACCTTGGAGTGGATGCGTTCCGTGCTTAAAGGAAACTATTTAGATGCATCACTTTTAAGAAAAGTTTGGTGGAGAGGACCACCATGTTTTGGAGATTTGGAGATGTGCCCTATTGGTTTGGTAACATTCTCTTACTCCCATTTTGTTTGCATGTTTATTATGACTTTCATTTGTAGCATGTCATGTTTTAATGCTCATTATGCCATATGCCATGTTTATTAGCCCTATGACACACATGATTAGTATTTGAGACACCCATGTTTAATATGGACCCATATTTTGTGTTCTCTCTATGTTTTAGCTATCATGTAAATCATAGATCTAATGTACATATATTTGTCATAATGATCATATGAATGTTTATAAGTTTTGTTGTGATGCTTCATGCCTTGATTACTCGTTTAGATGTTAGTTTTCATTAAAACTAGGATTTATACTTGTACATATAGTGGGCCACAAATGAACTTTTATATGTTTGGGCTTGAACGATTATTTGTACCCATTAGATGTGCTAGTATAGTCTAGTTTTGATGATTCATGCATTTAACTTGTATTCCTATTTTATCCATGTTTCATGTTTTCATGTTTAAAGGAATTCAACATAAGCTTAATTGAATATTTTCATGATGCCATGTTTCACATTACACTTTTGCACTCACTTCATTTAAATGTTTCTCATGATTGTGTTTTCATGAGTATGATATGAGCTTTATGGACCTTGAGTGTTTTTAGTGATCATGTGATTTACATAGTTTCATGAAAAATATTTTTGTTTTATTCCTTACTTGAAGGATTTCGTACTAGTTTACAAGTTTTTCCATATAACTAGTTACGGTATTCTTCGTTATGGTAGAGTTTTTCAAACAAACTATATTTTCAAACCTATTTTTGAAAACCCCTACCTTCGACGGGCGGTTGGATGGGAGTCCATGCCTTGTATGCTTTTATTGAAAATCATTTTAAACTTGAGCATGATTGGGTGGTAGGAAATATGAGATATACCCTTGATATTATTGTTGTTTCAATTGGTATCATTGGATTCTTTCAATTGGTATCAATATTGACATTTTTGTATACTCATATATTTGCATGTATGTATGCTTTCATTTCATATAGTATCAATTTCGATTGGTATCTAATTTTTCATACATATATAAATTTTGTTTATGGATAAGCTTGAAATTTTAATGACTATCATGTTTTCAATTGATTAGTTTTTTAATTGATATTTTAATAATAATGCATAAGCTTATGAAAAATAAAAATTTTGATCATCTTTTTAGTTGGTATTTCATAAAGGGGGAGAAAATTTGTATTTTTATCTTTCAATTGGTATCTTGTTTACCGTCGATTTCTACTCCCACACTTTATGTTGAAAATTGATTTTATTTTGATATCATATGCTCTAAATGACAAATACTTACAATTGGTATCTTTTTATATCAAGATGCTTATTTGAATACTTTATATTGGTATCAAGATTTTATTTGTTTTCTCAAAATTGGTATCAAATTTATTTTATTGAGAAAATTCGAAATGTTTTAATAAGAAATATGAAAAATGTTTTGATTTATATTGCCTATATGCAAGGGGAGCTTAACATCTCTTCTACATATAGATTCATGTTGAGTGTATCTTATATTGAGGAGCTTGACAACTCTTCTTTATGCGATACACGTGTGTAGGGGGAGCTTCACATCTCTTCTTATACATTGCATATTATGCGTTATGTGAATTAGGGCTTGTCATCCTTTCTTCATGTAATGCATATATGTAGGGAAGTTAACTTAGCGTCTTCCTCTTCATGAATGTATATCGCATATATCTATTTATTGATTTGTTTGACCCCTTAGTTAATTCTTTGTTTCGAACAAAAAGGAAGAGAAGAATTTATTGATTTGTTTTTACTTTGACCCCTTGTTGATGATTGACAAAAAGGGGGAGAAGTATTTGGTATATATACGCATGTTTTTGGAAAAAGGAGTTATGTTTATGCATATATGTTTTGTGTTTGCAAATAGGAGAAAAGAATTTGATGTGTTTCATGCTTGTTTATGCATGTTTATCTCCTTGTAGTTGCATACATGTTTATGTACTTTCATTGCATATTTATTATTTATTGTGATGCATGAGTTAAGGGGGAGCTTCTTTGAAGCTTAACTTTAATCCATAAATATATAACTCCATGAGTTTTGTCATCATCAAAAAGGGGGAGATTGTTGGCCCAGTGGCCTTCCACTCTAGTTTTGATGATGATTAACTCATGTAGTTATGTTTACTAATAATCTTGTAATGTTTAGTTTCAGATCATTAACCAAGATATTAGTTGGTGATTAGTTTCAACAAGGAGTTTGGAAGCTTTCACATGGTGATTCCAGAGCCCGAGCAACAAGATCATACATAGCACTCATTGGAGTCTAGCTCGGTGGATCACGTTTTGGATCGAGTCGACTTGAAAATGGAAGATCGTCAAGAAGACTTAGGTATCCTAGTTTAGTTTGTGTTTATATCCATGTGTAAAGATTAGATAGTGTGATATGCTCAAGTTCACAATACACACACGTTTTATGTTTTGGATTCGGTATTTCGGTTTTTGGTTTAACCGATATTAGTTTTCATGAATAGATAGTGTATCAAAACAAGTTCACATGGTTTTATGTATTGTAGATTCATTCTATATACATGCATGCTTAACTTCTTAGACAAACTTATTTTGACTTACCTATTCATGTGGTTTAAGTTTTGTGTTTTGGTATTTTAACAAAACATATTTTGGGATTAAAGACAAAAACAATGATATGTATATGTTTCATGTATATTGGACTTATGTCCATATGCAACATGCCTAAATGTGTTTAAGTATCATGTTTTTGTATTTAGATGAGTTTTAGGAAAAATCAGATTTCCTATTGAAAAATCCAAGTTTGGTAAAATACAATTTTGGTTTTTGATAAAATTTATAAGACACAAAATGGTTCAAAATGTTTGATATTTGTCTTGAAATTTTTATCACATGTTTTTATATCAATGAAAAATGATAAAACTATTTTTGTGGAATTTTAGAAGATTTATGGGATTTATTAGAATATTTTTTAACAAGTTTTTCTGACCCAGAACAGTGCCTGACAGGCTCTGGCGGTCGACCGACTGGTCGACCGGACCCAGAGTCGGTCGACCGATCGGTCGACCGACGTGCACAGCTCTGTGCACGTTGGGCTGGCACTTGGGCCGGTTGACCGGACGGTCGACCAGACCAAAGAGCCTTGCTCTCTGTTTTTGGGCGGTCGACCAGGCGGTCGACCGGCTTCTTCCAACGGTCAAAAATTTGACCGTTGGCGGTCGACCGGCCGGTCGACCGCCAGCCGTGCTGGCTGAAAAAATAGCCAATGACTAGTTTATTGGAGAGGGCTATTTAAGCCCCACTTCTTTGGGATTTTGATAAGACTTTTGACAAGAAAATTTTTCCTATTCTCTGGTTTTTAAAGCAAGTTTTCAAAAGTGTTTAAAGAGCTAAAAGATCCATCTTATTTATTTTAAAGTGTTTTGTTTTATTTCAAAGAAAATAGGTTTTGGGAATTAGTTTCTTGATTCAAATATCTATATCTATTTGGTATTTTCCCAAGAGTTTTTCTTTGATCAAAACACTTGTTTTTCCACACTTGAGCTATCTTCTATCCTATTCTATAGGATCATTTATTTGTGGGAAAATTGGTTTGTGGTTGAGATATACCACTTGTTGTAAAAACCCTTTCTTTGTGGGTGCTCCCTCTTTGGTAGAGGTTGAGGTTGTTGTTTACTCCCTCTTGGTGAGGTGGAGTTGGTTGGTTTTGGTATCCCTCTTCGGTAGAGGTGGATTGTGGTTGTTTGGCTAAGGGCCTACCCCTCTTGTGTGAGGTGGTGATTGTTTGCCTCGGTGGAGGTTGTATTGTTTGAGAGAGGAGTTCGGTACTCCCGGTTGTACAAATCCTCCTCGGTGGAGGTTCCCTCGGTGGGAGTCCTCGGTGGACAAGTTAGTGGATTAGAAATCCTTCTCGGTGAAGGCGGGGACGTAGAGCTAGGGGCTCGAACCTCGAAACACATCTTGTTGTTTACGTTTGATCCATTGACTCTTACTCTCTCTCTCTCTCTCTCTTTTATTTGTGCCTTGCATCTATTCACATTGCTCATCATATATTATATGCTTGGATTGTTTGTGTGTGCCTCACTTGTGCTTAACCACGAGAGCTTCATATAGCGCCTCAACTCTTATTCAGAGGAATCAAGAGGAGTTAGTCCAGAGCCCTTCACGGGGAATTCGGCTACACTCGTTGGTTGTACTAAGTGTTGTTGCAATTAGTTTTGTAATTCCGCATTTAGTTTTTAGATTAGCACTATCACCTATTCACCCCCCCTCTAGGTGATTTCAATCTTTTATATGTGAATTGGATTCTATCCATACACAATATGCTTCAAAAGTGTTTCTATATCATGTTTTTGTATTTATACAAGCTTTAGAGAAAACGGATTTTCATTTCAAAATCCAAGTTTTCGAAAATACCGTTTTTGGTTTAAAGCTAAATTTTTATATCACAAAAATAGTTTAAATTGTTTAAAATATGTGTTGAATTTTAGTCACACATATTTGTTCTTCAAATATTTATAAGAACTTATTTTTGTAGATTTTATGTGATTTTATGAGATTCTATAGGTATTAAAAAGACCAAGTTTTCAACCCAAAATCCCAGCCTGAGACCACTGGCGGTCGACCGACCGATCGACCGGACCAGATCTTGATCGACTGGGCGGTCGATCGATGTACACAGGACGTGCACAAGGCTCTGGCAATTAGGCCGGTAGACCGTGCGGTCGACCTATCCAGAGAGCCTGCTCTCTGGATCTGGCCCCGGTCAACCAATAGGTCGACCGACCAAAGAGTTCACTCTCTGGTTCTGGCCTCGATCGACCGGGCAGTCGACCGACAGGAAAATTGTCTTGGGGCGGTCGATCGGCCGGTAGACCGACAGCCCTAACGTCAGAAATCTGACCGTTGGCCGGTCGACCGGGTGGTCGACCGACAGGTCATTTCTATCTATAGGATCTTGTTTTTGCGAGGAAAATTATTTGCGGTCTATTGTAATCACCAAGTCTTTCTTTGTGATCACCAAATATATTTCTTTTCTTTGCTTCGTGCTAGGCTTTGTGCCTTCCCTCTTGTGTAGAGGTGTTTGTGCTAGAGAGAGGAGTTGTGTACTCCAGGTGTTGAGTTATAATTTCTCAGTGGAGGTCCCTTTGTGGAAGATCCTGTGTTGGCATAGTGGAAATCCTTCTGTGTGAAGGCGGGAAAGTAGAGCAGTGGCTCGAACCTCAAAACATATCTTTGTATTTGTGTTTGATCCACTATCTCTCAACTCTATCTCTCTTATATCTTGCATTGCTTTACATTGCTCATATCATGTACATGCTTGATATTATTTGTGTGCCCACACCTGTGTTGAACCAAGAGAGCTTATTAAAGCACCTCAACTCTTAGTCTAGAGGAATCTAGAGGAGTAGCTCCAAAGCCCTTCACGGGAAATTCGGGCTCACTCTTGGTTACACATAGTGTGCTTGCAATTAAGTTTTCAATTTCACATCATTTGTCCTAAATTAGCTTGTACACCTATTCACCCCCCTCTAGGTGCACTACTTTCAATTGGTATCAGTGCCTCCATTCCTGATATTCAGTTTAACCACCTAAGAGCGAGATTCTTGGATAGCTAATCTAGTATTGCATTGCACAGATAAAGTTTATTCACTCATGAATTTTCTTGATCCTCCCATGTATGATGTTTTCAACATTGACATGTGGAAGTTTAAGATGAGTTCATACTTAAAAGCCCTAGGATTACATGTGTACCTTACCACTATCAAGAAATCACATTTTGGTAAGGACAAGTATTTAAAGGACAAGAATTTAGGGGCTAATGCAGAAGCCATAGATGCACTTAAGCAAACACTTAGTAAAGAGCATCTTTCTATTGTTTTTCATTGTGATTCCGCTTTTGTAGTGTAGAACACATTGATCTCTCTCAAGAAACAAGTGCAACACATTTTGGAGAGTGAACCAAGAAGGGATGCATCCGCGCAAACGTGCCACATGGTCCAAGGAAATGATCCCCTTGAGGTAAATTCGAATACCCATCTTGATGATTGTGCTAGTTCTTCAAATAATCATGATAGTATGGATGCACATGTTTTGAATGAAGAACTTTCATTGTTTTGTGAAAACTTGTTGAAAAAGTACAAAGTTTTAAAAAACAAAAGTTTTGAATTAAGAAAGAAAATGAAAATTTGTTTTCAAAACTTGAGTTGGTTTTGCAAGAAAAAGTTGAGGTTTCAAATGAAAAGGACTCATTAAAAATCCAACTCGATCTTATTTTAAAAGAAAATAAAATTTTAAAAAGTAAAAATGATTTTGATCATGTTTTGAAGAAAAATGAGGTTTTGTCTTCAAAGCTTGATTTTGTTTTAAATGAGAACGAGTCTTTGAAAAATAAAATTATTTTAATTTCAAAAGAATTGCATTTAGTTTCAAAAAATATTTCTTTGAAAAATGATTTTTTTTCTTATGTTTGTCATGTATATATTGCTCCATCTACTAATGATAAACATGTTGCAAGCTTCACTTCTTCTTCAATCATTGAAAATGATATTTTTATTTTAAAGAAGAGTGTAGATTGTTTGGGCTCCACTTTGAGCCATCGTGCTATGAATCACAAGAGATTGGAATCCATGTTTCATAAGAAACATGCTCCACATATTCATGCACACAAATCACAACATACACATGCTCATCATGCTCACACACATGATTATATGTATGCTCATGTGTATACTTGTACACATTGTGGACGCACGGGCCGCCTTGCAAAGTTTTGTTATGATAGAATACATAATTCAAATTTTGCAAATAAATTTATTTGGTTTAAGAAAGGTGCTAACCCCCATGGACCCAAAAAGATATGGGTACCAAAATCCACTCCTATTGTATTTGATGTCGGTGTGGGCTTTCACATGACATGAGCGCATTGGTGCCTTGATGGTGCTAAAGATCATATTTATGGATACATCACTTTGAAGGGATATTTAGGTGGGAAGAACCACCATGATTTTAGAGACCTAGAGACTAGTTCATATGGTTTGGTAATTATTTCTAAACTCTCATTTATATTTATGCATTAATATTAATATTTTAGCATTATTGATTTTCATGCTCATTTTGTCTAAATGCAATGCCTTTCAAACTTGTGATATGCATAGATAGTCTTTCAGATACACCTATGTTCATATGGATTCATATTTTTGTGTTCTTACTATTGTTTAACTAATATGTACATCCTTGTTCAAATAGTACGTACATTTAGCCTAATGATTATGTTTGTTTATATTTTTGTGTCTCATATTTTGATTACTTATTTAGATGTAGTTTTCATTAAAACTTGTATTTATACTTGTATTGAGCAACACTTAATTATCATGTGTTTGTGTTTCATTACTCATTTGTACTCATTACATGTACTTGTATAACCTTACTTTGATGATTCTTGCATCTTTACTTGTTTTCTTATTTTTTACATGTTTTTGTGTTTTGCTTCATGTATATGTTAAATTTGTCCAAAACTATAGATATACTTGTCTATCCTAGAGCAACTTGCCTTCATGCAATATACTTTTGTGGACTCAATTTATATTTGGGATTTGTATGTATACTTTTAGTTTCAACAAAACATACATATATCTTGAAGCATATTTAGTTTTTGATAAAAATAGATTTTTTTTTTAACTTTTGATGATTTCATTTCAAATTGAGCATCAATGCCTTATCTCCATGAATTTGTTCATTACATGATTCTTACGCTCGATATATCTTGTTTACTTGTGATTTTTGTCTCATGAGAATATATATGCTTTCTTACTTTTTGAGTGTCGTTTCTCGTGTTATTTTCATATTTCATGGATACATTTGTATTTTATTCCTTACTTGAAGGACTTCATACTAGTTTTCAAAATTATCATAGAACTAATTTTATTATTCTTCAATTTGGTAGAGTTTTTAAACATGTTAAATTATTTTAAACTCTTATTTTTGAAAACCCCTGCCAATCTAAGGGTGGTTGGTTGGGCGACCATGCCTTGTATACCCTTAATTGAATATCTTTCAAACATGTGTATAATAGGGTGATAGGTATGAGTTATACATAATTTTCAATGAAAATTCATTTTGTATACTCATGTTTTCTATATATATGTATGGATCATATCTAAATTAATATTATATTGCTCTGATAAATATATATGACTTTGATTGTGCTTATTTTACATTGACATACATTTTTAGCACAAATTATTTCTTACTAAGCTTGATTTAGTTCTTAGTGTAAACTATTTTTCAATTGGTATCTTATACAAGCTTATAGATTATTTTTATTGGTATTTCATAAAGAGGGAGAAAAATTCTAGTCTTATCTTTCAATTGGTTTTATTTTCAATTGGTATCTTACACCTACTCTTTATGATAAAATAATACTTTATTTTGGTATATGCTAACATTTTCAATGTTGGTATCAATAATCTTATATTGGTATTATTCTCAATGTGGTATCTTTATTGCAAAATAGTTTTAGTGTTTACTTAAAAAAATATTATTGATTTTTACTTTCAATTGATATCATGTCTTTCTATTGGTATCTATTGATAAAAAGATTACTTCATTTCAATTGATAAAAATATTATTTCTTTCAATTGATTCTCTCAATTGATTGTGTTTATTGGTATCAAGATTTTGTTTTAAAAGATATGTTTTATTGGTAATGTTTGTTTGTCTTCACCCTTTTATTGATGAGTGACAAAAAGGGTGAGAAGAATTTAGGATTATATATGCATGTTTTATTAAGTATTTTTGCATAAATATATATAAATATATATATCTTATTTTTATTTGGTATTTTTTATCGTTTTATTTGTTATGCATAAGTTAAGAGGGAGCTTCTATGAACCCTATCCTTAATCAATGCATATATAACCTTATAAGTTTTGTCATCATTAAAAAGGGAGAGATTGTTGGCCCAGATGCCCTTCACCTTAGTTTTAATGATGACTAACTTATGAAGGTTAGCTTACTAATGATCTTGTGTTTAATAAGTTTCAGATATTGATCAAGATATTCGTAGAGATTTGACTTCAATAAGAGATTCACAGTCAAAGTGTTGAAGTAAACAAGTGTTGATTCAAGAGCTCATATTATAACGATCGCATCAAGCTCATGGATCGAGTCTGGATCGAGTCGTCTTGGAGATTAAGATCAACAAGAAGATCTCAGTTTGTTTTAGTTAGTTTTTGTTTAGATCTTATGTAAGGATAAACTAGTATTGATATGCTCAAGTACACACATATACACACACAAGTTAAAATAGTTTTTGGTTTCGGTTCAACCATTTTGAAATTTTGTTTTGAAATTTCAAGAACATATTTGATTTTTATGAAGAGATAGAATCAAAGAAGTTTTACATGGTTTTATGTATGTTGGATTTCATTCATATACATCTATGTTTCATATTGACTAAAAACTTACTTTGATATATCTAAGTCATGGTTTCAAGTTTTGATTTTAACAAAACTTAGTTTTAAATTTAATGTCAAAAACATAAATATATCTTTTATATGTAAATTGGATTCTATCCATACACAATATGCTTCAAAAGTGTTTCTATATCATATTTTTGTATTTATACAAGTTTTGGAGAAAATAGATTTTCATTTCAAAATCCAAGTTTTGAAAAATACCATTTTTGGTTTAAACATAAATTTCTATATCACAAAAATAGTTCAAATTGTTTAAATATTTGTTGATTTAGTCGCACGTATTTGTTCTTCAAATATTTATAAGAACATATCTTGTGAATTTTATGTGATTTTATGGGATTTTATAGGTATTAAAAAGACCAAGTTTTCAAACCCAAAATCCCAGCCTGAGACCACTGGTGGTCGATCGATCGGTCGACCAGACCAGAACTCGGTCCACCGGGTGGTCGACCGATGTGCACAGGACGTGCACAAGGCTCTGGCTATTGGGCCGGTCGACCGTGTGGTCGACTGATCCAGAGAGCTTGCTCTCTAGATCAGGCCCCGGTCAACTGACCAGAGAGTTCACTCTCTGGTTCTGGCCTTGGTCGACCGGGCGGTCGATCGACAGGAAAATTGTCTTAGGGCGGTCAACCGGCCGGTCGACCGACAGCCCCAACGATCAGAAATCTGACCGTTGGCTTGTCTACCGGGCGGTCGACCGACAGGTCATTTCTAACATGTTTTAGACCCCAACAACTATATTTCCAGACCCCTACAAAAATGGGTCTTTGGGGGCTGTTTCTCCCAAGATTTTTGAGAGCAATTTTTTCCCACTTCTCATAAGTTTTCAGCAAGTTTTCAAAACATGTTTTAGTGCTAAAATCTCTATCTTTATTTTGTTTCAAAGTTTTGGAAACAAAAGAAAATAAGTTTTGCGATTCTAATTCTTATCCAAATTTTTTATATCTATTCTAGAGTTTTTCCCAAGTGTTTTCTTTGTGCTTTCTTTTTCAAACACTTTATTTTCTTACACTTGAGCTATCAATTCTATTCCTATCTATAGGATCTTGTTTTTGTGAGAAAAATTGTTTGTGGTCTATTGTGATCACCAAGTCTTTCATTGTGATCTTTGTGATCACCAAGTGTATTTCTTTTCTTTGCTTTGTGCTAGGCTTTGTGCCTTCCCTCTTGTGTAGAGGTGTTTGTGCTAGAGAGAGGAGTTGTGTACTCTCGGTGTTGAGTTTTAATTCCTCAATGGAGGCCCCTTTGTGGAAGGTCCTGTGTGGACATAGTGAAAAATCCTTCTGTGTGAAGGCGGGAATGTAGAGTAGTAGCTCGAACCTGAAAACATATCTTTATGTTTGTGTTTGATCCACTATCTCTCAACTCTATCTCTCTTATATCTTGCATTGCTTTACATTGCTCATATCATATACATGCTTGATATTGTTTGTCTGCCCACACTTGTGTTGAACCAAGAGAGCTTATTAAAGCACCTCAACTCTTAGTCTAGAGGAATCTAGAGGAGTAGCTCCAGAACCCTTCACGGGAATTCGGGCTCACTCTTGGTTACACATAGTGTGCTTGTAATTAATTTTTTAATTTCGCATCATTTGTACTGGATTAGCTAGTACACCTATTCCCCCCCAGGTGCAATTTCAGTTATTGTTTCCGAACTAAGATTCATGATATATACAATTTCCCAAGTTACGAGCAAATTACTATTCATAACCAAGAATCACTCACGTCACAAGTATGAATGCACATAAGATGCACACTAGGTTACAATTATTTGTCTTATAGTTATCGTTACTTAGTTAGGGTTGTTGGCCCAGAGGCCCATCACTCTAGTTTTGATGATGATTAACTCATGTAGTTGTAGTTTACTAATAATCTTGTGTTTAAATAGTTTCAGTGATTGACCAAGATATTAGTAGGTGATTAGTTTCAACAAAGAGTTTTGGAGCTTTCACATATAGATTCAAGAGCTCGAGCGTCAAGATCGCATCTAGTACTCAGTTAGAGTCAAGCTCGTTGGATCGCGTTTGGATCGAGTCGTCTTGGAGAAGAAGTTATACAAGAAGACCTCGGTTTGTATTTAGTATGTTTGGATCTTGTGTAAAGGTAGATAGTATTGATATGCTCAAGTTCACACACACACACAAGTTTAAAGTTTGTTGGTTTTGGTTTAACCAGATTTTAGATTTCATATCAAAAACATATACATACATACATACATACATACATATATATATATATATATATATATATATATATATATATATATATATATATATATATATATATATATATATATATATATATATATATATATATATCTTGTATGTATATTAGATTCTATCCATATATAATATGCTTCAAAGTTGTTTCAATTTCATATTTTTGTATCCATATGAGTTTTGGAGAAAACGACTTTCCATTTCAAAAATTTAAGTTTTGAAAAATACAGATTTTGTGTTTAAGCCAAATTTTCATATCACAAAAATGGTTCAAATTGTTTATAATATGTGTTGAATTTTTGTCATACATATTTGCACTTCAAAGATCTTAAAAGAACTTATTTTAGTGAAATTTATGTGTATTTTATGAGATTTTTTTGAAGGTAAAAAGACAAGTTTTTAATCCCTATTATTGTTTGACCTGGCCTTCTGCCGGTCGACCGGACGGTCGACCGAAGCAGAAGTCGGTCGACCGATGTGCACGAACGTCACAAGCCTTATAGGCTGGAGGGTCAGTCTACCGACCCGGTCGACCGCTAGAGAGCTCTGCTCTATGGAACTGGCCCCGGTCGACCGGGCGGTCGACCGGCAGAGAGCATCTGCTCTCTGCATCCAGGTCTGGTCGACCGGGCGGTCGACCAGTGGCTTAACGGTTATGAAAATGACCGTTGGCTAGTCGACCGGGCGATTGACCGGAAGAGCATTTCTGCCCTTTCCTGGCTGCCAATGGGCAGATTTTTGAGAGGGTATAAATGTTGGAACATGTTTTGATGAAGACTTTGTGAAGCATTTCATTTGAAGCTCTAACACACGACGAATCAAGAGTTCTTCATGATCAAGATGTCCCAAAGAGAGTTGATATGATGTGTTTTGTAATTGTAAAATAGCATGTCAAAAGCCTTGATACACACACACATATCATTGACCATTAGTCGACTTATAGTCCCTATTAGTCGACTAATACACTTGGTAGTCGACTAACCCAAACCCCCTAGTCGACTAGTCATGTGTCCAAAAGAAACCCAACTCTCTGTTTGTCCATTAGTCGACTTAACAGACAAACCTAGTCGACTAATAGACCTTGTAGTCGACTAATACTATGCCCCTAGTCGACTAATCACTGGTCCAGTCGACTTATAAGAAGTTGCAGTCGACTTGATTCAGTTATCCAGAAACCTATCACTCCAACTATTCATGACCTAGTCGACTTATACCAAAATGTAGTCGACTACTCTTTGGAAATTTGCCTTGTATAGTCGACTAACTCAAAAGGCAAGTCGACTATAGGCAGTTTCTGACTGTTGGACGGTTTCTCTTATCTGGTCTTTTGTGCAACGATTTCCAACATTTCAATCATTTGAATTGCACCTGTAACTACCCTAACTTACCCTAGTGTGCATCTATATAAAGGGTAGTTAAGCCAAAGGCCAAATATCAATCCTAATCTTCAGTTTTCTAAGATCAAAAATTCTGTCAATCTGAAAACTGTTCCCACTTCAGTTCTTCACCAAATTCTGATTCTCTAGTGAAGTTCTATGAAGTTTCTCCTATACTAGACCTTGTCCACGTTCACATACAGTACCAAGGCTTATAGGAAAGTGTTGTAATACTCAAAGCAATCATTGTACACGGGTGTCTTCTTGGTGTAGAAGCAGTTGTACAAGGTGAAGTGTGTTCTCTTGGTGGAAGAGAAGGTGTACACATTTGGCAAAGGGGATTTGTCAAGTGGTGTGCATGGTTGTGATTTTGGGTGTACAAAATCAAGGATAAAGGAAAATCTCAAGCGGGTGGCTTGGGGACTGGATGTAGGTCACGAGGACCGAACCAGGATAAATCTCTTGTGTTTGCGTTTGTCTAAACTTTTCTGAGATTTGATTTCCTTTATTGCAAGTTATTTATTTGTTTAACGTTAATACTTCTTTGTTTAGTATTTGTGTTGACTTTGTAGTTTAGATCTATAAGTGCCAACAGAGAAAGTTCCGCATTTGGCATCATCTCGGGACCAACAATTGGTATAAGAGCGGGTCTCACATTTGGTACCTAGTCAACAACAAGGATGGCAATGGAGTTTTCATCATCCCAATTCAAAGAAGGACATTCTACACAACGTCCACCGCTATTTGACGGATCCAACTACAACTATTGGAAGTATAGAATGAAGATCTACTTGCAATCGCTCAACTATGAACTTTGGAACATTGTTGAAGCATCGTACACCAAGCCAACAACCAACTACAGCGCTCTTAGTGATGATCAAAAGAAGAATGCGAACCTTGACGCCAAAGCGATGAATGCCTTATTCTGTACATTAACCAAAGAAGAGTTCAACCGTGTGTCAACAGCCACTTCTGCACATCAAATATGGCATACTCTTCAGGTAACACACGAAGGCACAAGTAAAGTTAAAGAGTCTAAAATATCTGTTCTTTTCCACAGGTTTGAATTATTCAAAATGGAGGAGAATGAAACCATATCCGAAATGGTTACAAGATTCACCGACATTACCAATTCATTAGCATCCCTTGGAAAGGACTACACCCAAGTTGAAAGAGTTTGTAAGATCCTTCGTGCACTCACACCAGAATGGGAGAAGAAGACAACCGCAATTGAAGAAGCCAATGATCTCTCAACTTTGTCGTTAGAAAACCTAATCGGTAATCTAATGGCATATGAAGTGCAATTGGAAGAAAGAAAGAAGGAGGAACGACAACACCACTCAAAGAAGAAAGAAATTGCTTTCCATGCATCCTCCGACACGGACGATTCCAATGACGATGAAGAGGAGATGGCAATACTTTCAAAGAAATTCAGGAGATTTCTAAAGCAAGGTAAATTCAAATGCTTTAATTGCAATAAACCAGGTCATATGAAGATGGATTGCCCTTTGCTCAAAAAGAAAGATAAATATAAGAGCAAAAAGTTCAGAAAGAAGAAAAACTATGAAGCCTCATGGGAGAACAGTGATTTTTCATCTTCTGACGAAGAAGAATCCACTGAACGTGTCAACCTATGTTACATGGTCATAGAAGATGATGAGGTATCATTTACTGAACTTTCTGATGCATTTCATGAATTGTTTAATGATCTAAAGCATGAAAAACTGAAAAATAAAGTTTTATCAAAAGAAAATGAAAAACTTTTAAATGAAAATTCATGTTATGCTTTACAAGTATCTTCTATAAATTCTCAACAAGATGAGTTTGAAAAAGTCATATCATCTTTGAAAAATGATAATGAGAAGTTTATAAAGAGAATATTTTTCTTAAAAAGGAAACTGAGTCTTTGAATAAAAGGATTTCTATTTTAGATAAAGATATTTCAGTTTTCAAAAAGAAATATGAAGATATTTTGCAAAATGTGACTAAGTTCAATCAAGGAAAAGAAAAGTTGAATGATTTATTATCTTTTCAGAAGTTGTCACATAATAGTTATGGTATTGGATTTGTTGAAAAATCTTCATATTGTAGTAATCCATATAGTTCTTTTAAAAAAGAAAGTCTAAGAAAAATAAGTTTATATGGATTCCTAAGAATTTAAGTATTCATGATAAAAATACCTATATTGCATCATACATTCATGATATATGTGATTCATGCAATTATGTGTATACTAACAGGTGGAAACCAAATTCTAAATGGATTTGGACTCCTAAAGGTTAATATGTTCTTCTATATTTGGTACCATCTAACGTTTATCTTACAGGTACAATATAAGAAAGTTAATTAGAGCATATATATATATATATATATATATATATATATATATATATATATATATATATATATATATATATATATATATATTTAATGATATATTTGTTTCAGGCGGAGAACAAAGTATTTCTCTATCTGTTATAACCCAATTTCTGCAGGGGGAGGAAAATATAACCTATTTTCTGCAGGGGGAGCATATGTGCACACAACGTGTCATCATCAAAAAGGGGGAGAATGTTGGAACATGTTTTGATGAAGACTTTGTGAAGCATTTCATTTGGAGCTCTAACACACGACGAATCAAGAGTTCTTCATGATCAAGATGTCCCAAAGAGAGTTGATATGATGTGTTTTGTAATTATAAAATAGCATGTCAAAAGCCTTGATACATACACACATATCATTGACCATTAGTCGACTTATAGTCCCTATTAGTCGACTAATACACTTGGTAGTCGACTAACCCAAACCCCCTAGTCGACTAGTCATGTGTCCAAAAGAAACCCAACTCTCTGTTTGTCCATTAGTTGACTTAACAGACAAACCTAGTCGACTAATAGACCTTGTAGTCGACTAATACTATGCCCCTAGTCGACTAATCACTGGTCCAGTCGACTTACAAGAAGTTGCAGTCGACTTGATTCAGTTATCCAGAAACCTGTCACTCGAACTATTCATGACCTAGTCGACTTATACCAAAATGTAGTCGACTACTCTTTGGAAATTTGCCTTGTATAGTCGACTAACTCAAAAGGCAAGTCGACTATAGGCAGTTTCTGACTGTTGGACGGTTTCTCTTATCTAGTCTTTTGTGCAACGATTTCCAACGTTTCAATCATTTGAATTGCACCTGTAACTATCCTAACTTACCCTAGTGTGCATCTATATAAATGGTAGTTAAGCCAAAGGCCAAATATCAATCCTAATCTTCAGTTTTCTAAGATCAAAAATTCTGTCAATCCTGAAAACTGTTCCCACTTCAGTTCTTCACCAAATTCTGATTCTCTAGTGAAGTTCTATGAAGTTTCTCCTATACTAGACCTTGTCCACGTTCACATACAGTACCAAGGCTTATAGGAAAGTGTTGTAATACTCAAAGCAATCATTGTACACGGGTGTCTTCTTGGTGTAGAAGCAGTTGTACAAGGTGAAGTGTGTTCTCTTGGTGGAAGAGAAGGTGTACACATTTGGCAAAGGGGATTTGTCAAGTGGTGTGCATGGTTGTGATTTTGGGTGTACAAAATCAAGGATAAAGGAAAATCTCAAGCGGGTGGCTTGGGGACTGGATGTAGGTCACGAGGACCGAACCAGGATAAATCTCTTGTGTTTGCGTTTGTCTAAACTTTTCTGAGATTTGATTTCCTTTATTGCAAGTTATTTATTTGTTTAACGTTAATACTTCTTTGTTTAGTATTTGTGTTGACTTTGTAGTTTAGATCTATAAGTGCCAACAGAGAAAGTTCCGCATTTGGCATCATCTCGGGACCAACAATTGGTATAAGAGCGGGTCTCACATTTGGTACCTAGTCAACAACAAGGATGGCAATGGAGTTTTAATCATCCCAATTCAAAGGACATTCTACATAACGTCCCCCGCTATTTGACGAATCCAACGACAACTATTGGAAGTATAGAATGAAGATCTACTTGCAATCGCTCAACTATGAACTTTGGAACATTGTTGAAGCATCGTACACCAAGCCAACAACCAACTACAGCGCTTGGAGTGATGATCAAAAGAAGAATGCGAACCTTGACGCCAAAGCGATGAATGCCTTGTTCTGTGCATTAACCAAAGAAGAGTTCAACCGTGTGTCAACAGCCACTTCTGCACATCAAATATGGCATACTCTTCAGGTAACACACGAAGGCACAAGTAAAGTTAAAGAGTCTAAAATATCTGTTCTTGTCCACAGGTTTGAATTATTCAAAATGGAGGAGAATGAAACCATATCCGAAATGGTTACAAGATTCACCGACATTACCAATTCATTAGCATCCCTTGGAAAGGACTACACCCAAGTTGAAAGAGTTTGTAAGATCCTTCGTGCACTCACACCAGAATGGGAGAAGAAGACAACCGCAATTGAAGAAGCCAATGATCTCTCAACTTTATCGTTAGAAAACCTAATCGGTAATCTAATGGCATATGAAGTGCAATTGGAAGAAAGAAAGAAGGAGGAACGACAACACCACTCAAAGAAGAAAGAAATTGCTTTCCATGCATCCTCCGACACCGACGATTCCAATGACGATGAAGAGGAGATGGCAATACTTTCAAAGAAATTCAGGAGATTTCTAAAGCAAGGTAAATTCAAATGCTTTAATTGCAATAAACCAGGTCATATGAAGATGGATTGCCCTTTGCTCAAAAAGAAAGATAAATATAAGAGCAAAAAGTTCAGAAAGAAGAAAAACTATGAAGCCTCATGGGAGAACAGTGATTTTTCATCTTCTGACGAAGAAGAATCCACTGAACGTGTCAACCTATGTTACATGGTCATAGAAGATGATGAGGTATCATTTACTGAACTTTCTGATGCATTTCATGAATTGTTTAATGATCTAAAGCATGAAAAACTGAAAAATAAAGTTTTATCAAAAGAAAATGAAAAACTTTTAAATGAAAATTCATGTTATGCTTTATAAGTATCTTCTATAAATTCTCAACAACATGAGTTTGAAAAAGTCATATCATCTTTGAAAAATGATAATGAGAAGTTTATAAAAGAGAATATTTTTCTTAAAAAGGAAACTGAGTCTTTGAATAAAAGGATTTCTATTTTAGATAAAGATATTTCAGTTTTCAAAAAGAAATATGAAGATATTTTGCAAAATGTGACTAAGTTCAATCAAGGAAAAGAAAAGTTGAATGATTTATTATCTTTTCAGAAGTTGTCACATAATAGTTATGGTATTGGATTTGTTGAAAAATCTTCATATTGTAGTAATCCATATAGTTCTTTTAAAAAAAGAAAGTCTAAGAAAAATAAGTTTATATGGATTCCTAAGAATTTAAGTATTCATGATAAAAATACCTATATTGCATCATACATTCATGATATATGTGATTCATGCAATTATGTGTATACTAACAGGTGGAAACCAAATTCTAAATGGATTTGGACTCCTAAAGGTTAATATGTTCTTCTATATTTGGTACCATCTAACGTTTATCTTGCAGGTACCATATAAGAAAGTTAATTAGAGCATATATATATATATATACATATATATATATATATATATATATATATATATATATATATATTTAATGATATATTTGTTTCAGGGGGAGAACAAAGTATTTCTCTATCTGTTATAACCCAATTTCTGCAGGGGGAGGAAAATATAACCTATTTTCTGCAGGGGGAGCATATGTGCACACAACGTGTCATCATCAAAAAGGGGGAGAATGTTGGAACATGTTTTGATGAAGACTTTGTGAAGCATTTCATTTGGAGCTCTAACACACGACGAATCAAGAGTTCTTCATGATCAAGATGTCCCAAAGAGAGTTGATATGATGTGTTTTGTAATTATAAAATAGCATGTCAAAAGCCTTGATACACACACACATATCATTGACCATTAGTCGACTTATAGTCCCTATTAGTCGACTAATACACTTGGTAGTCGACTAACCCAAACCCCCTAGTCGACTAGTCATGTGTCCAAAAGAAACCCAACTCTCTGTTTGTCCATTAGTTGACTTAACAGACAAACCTAGTCGACTAATAGACCTTGTAGTCGACTAATACTATGCCCCTAGTCGACTAATCACTGGTCCAGTCGACTTACAAGAAGTTGCAGTCGACTTGATTCAGTTATCCAGAAACCTGTCACTCGAACTATTCATGACCTAGTCGACTTATACCAAAATGTAGTCGACTACTCTTTGGAAATTTGCCTTGTATAGTCGACTAACTCAAAAGGCAAGTCGACTATAGGCAGTTTCTGACTGTTGGACGGTTTCTCTTATCTAGTCTTTTGTGCAACGATTTCCAACGTTTCAATCATTTGAATTGCACCTGTAACTATCCTAACTTACCCTAGTGTGCATCTATATAAATGGTAGTTAAGCCAAAGGCCAAATATCAATCCTAATCTTCAGTTTTCTAAGATCAAAAATTCTGTCAATCCTGAAAACTGTTCCCACTTCAGTTCTTCACCAAATTCTGATTCTCTAGTGAAGTTCTATGAAGTTTCTCCTATACTAGACCTTGTCCACGTTCACATACAGTACCAAGGCTTATAGGAAAGTGTTGTAATACTCAAAGCAATCATTGTACACGGGTGTCTTCTTGGTGTAGAAGCAGTTGTACAAGGTGAAGTGTGTTCTCTTGGTGGAAGAGAAGGTGTACACATTTGGCAAAGGGGATTTGTCAAGTGGTGTGCATGGTTGTGATTTTGGGTGTACAAAATCAAGGATAAAGGAAAATCTCAAGCGGGTGGCTTGGGGACTGGATGTAGGTCACGAGGACCGAACCAGGATAAATCTCTTGTGTTTGCGTTTGTCTAAACTTTTCTGAGATTTGATTTCCTTTATTGCAAGTTATTTATTTGTTTAACGTTAATACTTCTTTGTTTAGTATTTGTGTTGACTTTGTAGTTTAGATCTATAAGTGCCAACAGAGAAAGTTCCGCATTTGGCATCATCTCGGGACCAACAATTGGTATAAGAGCGGGTCTCACATTTGGTACCTAGTCAACAACAAGGATGGCAATGGAGTTTTCATCATCCCAATTCAAAGGACATTCTACACAACGTCCCCCGCTATTTGACGAATCCAACGACAACTATTGGAAGTATAGAATGAAGATCTACTTGCAATCGCTCAACTATGAACTTTGGAACATTGTTGAAGCATCGTACACCAAGCCAACAACCAACTACAGCGCTTGGAGTGATGATCAAAAGAAGAATGCGAACCTTGACGCCAAAGCGATGAATGCCTTGTTCTGTGCATTAACCAAAGAAGAGTTCAACCGTGTGTCAACAGCCACTTCTGCACATCAAATATGGCATACTCTTCAGGTAACACACGAAGGCACAAGTAAAGTTAAAGAGTCTAAAATATCTGTTCTTGTCCACAGGTTTGAATTATTCAAAATGGAGGAGAATGAAACCATATCCGAAATGGTTACAAGATTCACCGACATTACCAATTCATTAGCATCCCTTGGAAAGGACTACACCCAAGTTGAAAGAGTTTGTAAGATCCTTCGTGCACTCACACAAGAATGGGAGAAGAAGACAACCGCAATTGAAGAAGCCAATGATCTCTCAACTTTGTCGTTAGAAAACCTAATCGGTAATCTAATGGCATATGAAGTGCAATTGGAAGAAAGAAAGAAGGAGGAACGACAACACCACTCAAAGAAGAAAGAAATTGCTTTCCATGCATCCTTCGACACGGACGATTCCAATGACGATGAAGAGGAGATGGCAATACTTTCAAAGAAATTCAGGAGATTTCTAAAGCAAGGTAAATTCAAATGCTTTAATTGCAATAAACCAGGTCATATGAAGATGGATTGCCCTTTGCTCAAAAAGAAAGATAAATATAAGAGCAAAAAGTTCAGAAAGAAGAAAAACTATGAAGCCTCATGGGAGAACAGTGATTTTTCATCTTCTGACGAAGAAGAATCCACTGAACGTGTCAACCTATGTTACATGGTCATAGAAGATGATGAGGTATCATTTACTGAACTTTCTGATGCATTTCATGAATTGTTTAATGATCTAAAGCATGAAAAACTGAAAAATAAAGTTTTATCAAAAGAAAATGAAAAACTTTTAAATGAAAATTCATGTTATGCTTTACAAGTATCTTCTATAAATTCTCAACAACATGAGTTTGAAAAAGTCATATCATCTTTGAAAAATGATAATGAGAAGTTTATAAAAGAGAATATTTTTCTTAAAAAGGAAACTGAGTCTTTGAATAAAAGGATTTCTATTTTAGATAAAGATATTTCAGTTTTCAAAAAGAAATATGAAGATATTTTGCAAAATGTGACTAAGTTCAATCAAGGAAAAGAAAAGTTGAATGATTTATTATCTTTTCAGAAGTTGTCACATAATAGTTATGGTATTGGATTTGTTGAAAAATCTTCATATTGTAGTAATCCATATAGTTCTTTTAAAAAAAGAAAGTCTAAGAAAAATAAGTTTATATGGATTCCTAAGAATTTAAGTATTCATGATAAAAATACCTATATTGCATCATACATTCATGATATATGTGATTCATACAATTATGTGTATACTAACAGGTGGAAACCAAATTCTAAATGGATTTGGACTCCTAAAGGTTAATATGTTCTTTTATATTTGGTACCATCTAACGTTTATCTTGCAGGTACCATATAAGAAAGTTAATGAGAGCATATATATATATATATATATATATATATATATATATATATATATATATATATATATTTAATGATATATTTGTTTCAGGGGGAGAACAAAGTATTTCTCTATCTGTTATAACCTAATTTCTGCAGGGGGAGGAAAATATAACCTATTTTCTGCAGGGGGAGCATATGTGCACACAACGTGTCATCATCAAAAAGGGGGAGAATGTTGGAACATGTTTTGATGAAGACTTTGTGAAGCATTTCATTTGGAGCTCTAACACACGACGAATCACGAGTTCTTCATGATTAAGATGTCCCAAAGAGAGTTGATATGATGTGTTTTGTAATTATAAAATAGCATGTCAAAAGCCTTGATACACACACACATATCATTGACCATTAGTCGACTTATAGTCCCTATTAGTCGACTAATACACTTGGTAGTCGACTAACCCAAACCCTCTAGTCGACTAGTCATGTGTCCAAAAGAAACCCAACTCTCTGTTTGTCCATTAGTTGACTTAACAGACAAACCTAGTCGACTAATAGACCTTGTAGTCGACTAATACTATGCCCCTAGTCGACTAATCACTGGTCCAGTCGACTTATAAGAAGTTGCAGTCGACTTGATTCAGTTATCCAGAAACCTGTCACTCGAACTATTCATGACCTAGTCGACTTATACCAAAATGTAGTCGACTACTCTTTGGAAATTTGCCTTGTATAGTCGACTAACTCAAAAGGCAAGTCGACTATAGGCAGTTTCTGACTGTTGGACGGTTTCTCTTATCTAGTCTTTTGTGCAACGATTTCCAACGTTTCAATCATTTGAATTGCACCTGTAACTACCCTAACTTACCCTAGTGTGCATCTATATAAAGGGTAGTTAAGCCAAAGGCCAAATATCAATCCTAATCTTCAGTTTTCTAAGATCAAAAATTCTGTCAATCCTGAAAACTGTTCCCACTTCAGTTCTTCACCAAATTCTGATTCTCTAGTGAAGTTCTATGAAGTTTCTCCTATACTAGACCTTGTCCACGTTCACATACAGTACCAAGGCTTATAGGAAAGTGTTGTAATACTCAAAGCAATCATTGTACACGGGTGTCTTCTTGGTGTAGAAGCAGTTGTACAAGGTGAAGTGTGTTCTCTTGGTGGAAGAGAAGGTGTACACATTTGGCAAAGGGGATTTGTCAAGTGGTGTGCATGGTTGTGATTTTGGGTGTACAAAATCAAGGATAAAGGAAAATCTCAAGCGGGTGGCTTGGGGACTGGATGTAGGTCACGAGGACCGAACCAGGATAAATCTCTCGTGTTTGCGTTTGTCTAAACTTTTCTGAGATTTGATTTCCTTCATTGCAAGTTATTTATTTGTTTAACGTTAATACTTCTTTGTTTAGTATTTGTGTTGACTTTGTAGTTTAGATCCATAAGTGCCAACAGAGAAAGTTCCGCATTTGGCATCATCTCGGGACCAACAATAAATACCCATCTCTTGAGCTGGTTTCTTCATGATTTTTGAGAGCAAAAATTTCCTATCTTTCAAGTGTTTAGCAACAAGTTTTAAAAGAGTTTTTGGGTTAAAAGATTTTATTTTTATTTGTTTTCAAGGGTTGGAAAATTTAAAGAAAAATAGAGTATTTGGGATATTGGTTTATATCTTCATTATTTCTATCTTATTCTAGTTGTTTTCCCATGTATTTTTCTTTGTGTTTTGATTTTAAAACACCTTGTGTTCTCACACTTGATCTATCTATCTATCCTATCTATTAGGATCTTATTTTAGTGAGAAAATTGGTTTGTGGTTGTTGAGACCACCAAGAGTTGTAACCTTCCTTGTATTTGTTGGTATCCCTCTTGTGTAGAGGTGATTGTGGAGGTTGAGTTTGATTAGGTTGGTATCCCTCTAAGTATAGAGGTGATTGAGGTTGTTGTTTGGCTTTGAGCCTTATCCCTCTATTGAGAGGTTGATCTTGTTTTGGTTAAGTGCCCATCCCTCTAAGTGTAGAGGTGATAGTTATTGTACCTTGCCACTTGTGTAGAGGTTGTGTTTGTTGGAGAGAGGAGTTGTGTACTCCAAAGTTGTATTACCCAAATCCTCAGTGGAGGTTCCCAGTGTGGGAAGTCCTGTGTGGACGATATAGTGGAAATCCTTCTTGTGAAGGCAGGGACGTAGAGTAATAGCTCGAACCTCGAAACATATCTCGGTGTTTGCGATTGATCCACTATCTCTAAACTCTCTCTTATATTGTGCCTTGCATTATTTTATATTGTTCATATCATACTTATATGCTTGGTATTATTTGTGTGCCTCACTTGTGTTGAACCAAGAGAGCTTTACATAGCACCTCAACTCTTATTTAGAGGAATTTAGAGGAGATAGTCCAGAGCCCTTTACCGGGAAATCGACTACACTCTTTGGTTATACTAAGTGTATTGCAATTTGTTTTTAATTTCGCATCATTTATCATTAGATTAGCCTTTCACCTATTCACCCCCCTCTAGATATACTTGTTGGCCCGGAGGCCTTCCTCTCTAGTTTTGATGATGATTAACTCATGTAGTTATGTTTACTAATAATCTTGTGATTTTAGTTTCAGATTATTAAGCAAGATATTAGTTGGTGATTGCTTCAACAAGAGGAGTTTGGAAGCTTTCATATGGTGATTCCAGTGCCGAACATCAAGATCATACCTTTGCACTCGGTGGATCACGGAGTTTGGACCGAGTCGACTTGAAGATGAAGATCGTCAAGAAGACTTAGGTATCCATAGTTTAGTGTGTTTTAGATCCATTTGTAAAGCTTAGTATAGTTGATATGCTCAAGTGCACAACACACACGTTTTATGATTTTTCGGTTTTTAGTTTAACCGATATTTGTTTTCATGAATAGATTGATCAAAACAAGTTTAAATGGTTTATATGTACAGTAGATGTATTCTTTCTATACATGCTTGCTTAAACTTCTTAGACAAACTTATTTTGACTTTCCTATTCATGTATTGAAAAAATCAAGTTTGATAAAATACAAGTTTTGGTTTTTGACAAAAATGATATAACACAAAAATAGTTCAAATTGCTTGATATTTGAGTTGAAATTTTTATCACAAGTTTATATATCAATGCAAAATGTTAAAACTATTTTTGGGAACTTTTACAAGACTTAAAAGAATTTTTAGAAATATGTTTAACTATTTTTCTGACCCAGTTTCTGACCCAGACTGTGGCTGACAGGCCAGGTCGGTCGACCGTGCGGTCGACCGAACCAAGGGCCGGTCGACCGTTGCGGTCGACCGACGTGCACAGCCTGGTGCACGTTTGGCAGACACAGGGCCGATCGGCGGTCGGTCGACCGGACCAGAGAGCTTTGCTCTCTGTATCTGGCCGGTCGGCTGGTCGGTCGACCGAACCAGAGAGCTTTGCTCTCTGTATCTGGGCGGTCGATCGGTTTGCTCCAACGGTCATATTTCTGACCGTTGGCGGTCGACCGGGCCGGTCGACCGCCAGCCTGTCAGGCTGCCAGATCAGCCTAACGGCTAGTTTTCTGTTTGGCCTATATAAACCCCATTCCTTTGGGATTTTGGCTAAGATTTTCTAGAGCAAAAATTTTCCTATTCTCTGGTTTTAAAAACAAGTTTTCAAAAGTGTTTAAGTGCCAAAAAGCTTCATTTATTTGTTTTAAGTGTTTTGTTTTATTTCAAAGAAATTAGGTTTTGGGAATTGTTTTTGAGCTAAAATTTCTATATCACTTTTGGTGTTTTCCCAAGAGAATTTCTTTGATCAAAACACTTTGTTTTCCACACTTGAGCTATATCTTCTATCCTATTCTTTTAGGATCTTTGTTTTGTGGAAAAGAGAGTTTGTGGTCTTTGTAACCACTTGTTGTAAAAACCCTTTCATTGTTGGGTTGCTCCCTCTTTGGTAGAGGTTGAGGTTTGTGTTTGCTCCCTCTATTGTGAGGTGGAGTTTGGTTGTTGGCTACGGGTCTTATCCCTCTTCGGTAGAGGTGGATTGTGGTTGTATTGCCTCGGTGGCATTGTAAGGTTGAGAGAGGAGTTCGGTACTCCTTTAGTGGATTAGAAATCCTTCTCGGTGAAGGCGGGGATGTTGAGCTAGGGGCTCGAACCTCGGAACATATCATTGTGTTTGCGTTTGATCCATTACCTCTAAACCCTCTCTCTCTTTTAATTGTGCAAAGCATCATTCATATCATCATATCACATTTGCTTGTGTTGAGCATTGATTCATATTGCCATATCTATTATATGCTTGTGTGCTTGTGTGCCTCACTTATACTTAACCACAAGAGCTTCATATAGCACCTCAACCCTTATCTAGGGGAATTAAGAGGACTTAGTCCAGAGCCCTTCACGGGAATTCAGCTACACTTGTTGGTTGTATTAAGTGTGATTGTAAAATTATTTTAGCTTCCGCTTTAATTTCTAGATTAGCATTTACACCTATTCACCCCCCCTCTAGGTGTTTTTTAATTGATATCAGAGCCTACGCTCCTGATACTTAGGTTTAACAACCTAGGAGTGAGATCTTGGTTTGCTAGTCTATCATTTGCATTTGCTTGTTTGCACACATATAGTTTGGACCCATGGACTTCATGACCCCACCTATGTTTGACCCTTCCAACATTCTTGTTTGGAAGACTAGGATGTCCATCTATTTACAAACCCTAGGATATAAGGTTCACCTTGCCATTACCAAGGAATCCTACCTTAGTGATAGCAAGCATATAGGGGCCAATGCACTAGCCCTTGAGGCTATTAGAAGCACATTAAATAAAGAATATCTTTTGCTTGCTTCTAACTTTGATTCCGCATTTGCAGTATGGAATATGTTGACAATCACAACCACCACCTCCAAGCTTCAAGTGCCAATTCAACAAGAGGAGGAGTCTAGTGGAGAATCCGACTCACAATGCTTCATGATCCAAGGGAATGACTCCCTTGAGGTACATTCGGAATCTCACTTAGATTGTGATGATAGTGCTAGTTTTTCATGTGATGAGAATATTGATCCCCATGCTTTAAATGAAGAACTATCCATTGTTTGCGAAAAATTAATAGAAAAATATAAAGTTTTGAAAAAGAAAAGTCTAGGCCTTGAAAAAGAAAATAAAAGTATGCATTCTAGACTTAACAATGTTTTGCAAGAGAAGATTGAGGTCGATAATGAAAGGGACTCATTGAGATCTCAATTAGACCTTGCACTAAAAGAAAATGAATTTTTAAAATCTAAAAATGATTACCATGTTATTTTAAAGAAAAATGAAAACTTGTCTTCAAAAATTGATTTTGTTTTAAAGGAGAATGTTGCTTTGAAAAATAAAATAATTTCTATTTCAAATGATTTAAATGTTTGTTTAAAGAAAAATGAAGTTTTGAAAATTAAGATAGATTCTCATGTTTGCCATGCTAGGGTAGTATCACACACTTCTCCTATTGCATGCTCCACTTCTTCTATAATTAAAAATGATATAAATTTATTGAAGAAGAATATGGATTGTTTGGGCTCCACTTTGAGCCAATGTGTAGTGGGTCATACACGTTTGGAAACGGATTTTAATTTCAAAATCCAAGTTTTCGAAAATACCGTTTTTGGTTTAAAGCTAAATTTTTATATCACAAAAATAGTTTAAATTGTTTAAAATATGTGTTGAATTTTAGTCACACATATTTGTTCTTCAAATATTTATAAGAACTTATTTTTGTAGATTTTATGTGATTTTATGAGATTCTATAGGTATTAAAAAGACCAAGTTTTCAAACCCAAAATCCCAGCCTGAGACCACTGGCGGTCGACCGACCGATCGACCGGACCAGATCTTGATCGACTGGGCGGTCGATCGATGTACACAGGACGTGCACAAGGCTCTGGCAATTAGGCCGGTAGACCGTGCGGTCGACCTATCCAGAGAGCCTGCTCTCTGGATCTGGCCCCGGTCAACCAATAGGTCGACCGACCAAAGTGTTCACTCTCTGGTTCTGGCCTCGATCGACCGGCAGTCGACCGACAGGAAAATTGTCTTGGGGCGGTCGATCGGCCGGTAGACCGACAGCCCTAACGTCAGAAATCTGACCGTTGGCCGGTCGACCGGGTGGTCGACCGACAGGTCATTTCTATCTATAGGATCTTGTTTTTGCGAGGAAAATTATTTGCGGTCTATTGTAATCACCAAGTCTTTCTTTATGATCACCAAATATATTTCTTTTCTTTGCTTCGTGCTAGGCTTTGTGCCTTCCCTCTTGTGTAGAGGTGTTTGTGCTAGAGAGAGGAGTTGTGTACTCCAGGTGTTGAGTTATAATTTCTCAGTGGAGGTCCCTTTGTGGAAGATCCTGTGTTGGCATAGTGGAAATCCTTCTGTGTGAAGGCGGGAAAGTAGAGCAGTGGCTCGAACCTCAAAACATATCTTTGTATTTGTGTTTGATCCACTATCTCTCAACTCTATCTCTCTTATATCTTGCATTGCTTTACATTGCTCATATCATGTACATGCTTGATATTATTTGTGTGCCCACACCTGTGTTGAACCAAGAGAGCTTATTAAAGCACCTCAACTCTTAGTCTAGAGGAATCTAGAGGAGTAGCTCCAAAGCCCTTCACGGGAAATTCGGGCTCACTCTTGGTTACACATAGTGTGCTTGCAATTAAGTTTTTAATTTCACATCATTTGTCCTAAATTAGCTTGTACACCTATTCACCCCCCTCTAGGTGCACTACTTTCAATTGGTATTAGTGCCTCCATTCCTGATATTCAGTTTAACCACCTATGAGCGAGATTCTTGGATAGCTAATCTAGTATTGCATTGCACAGATAAAGTTTATTCACTCATGAATTTTCTTGATCCTCCCATGTATGATGTTTTCAATATTGACATGTGGAAGTTTAAGATGAGTTCATACTTAAAAGCCCTAGGATTACATGTGTACCTTACCACTATCAAGAAATCACATTTTGGTAAGGACAAGTATTTAAAGGACAAGAATTTAGGGGCTAATGCAGAAGCCATAGATGCACTTAAGCAAACACTTAGTAAAGAGCATCTTTCTATTGTTTTTCATTGTGATTCCGCTTTTGCAGTGTAGAACACATTGATCTCTCTCAAGAAACAAGTGCAACACATTTTGGAGAGTGAACCAAGAAGGGATGCATCCGCGCAAACGTGCCACATGGTCCAAGGAAATGATCCCCTTGAGGTAAATTCGAATACCCATCTTGATGATTGTGCTAGTTCTTCAAATAATCATGATAGTATGGATGCACATGTTTTGAATGAAGAACTTTCATTGTTTTGTGAAAACTTGTTGAAAAAGTACAAAGTTTTAAAAAACAAAAGTTTTGAATTAAGAAAGAAAATGAAAATTTGTTTTCAAAACTTGAGTTGGTTTTGCAAGAAAAAGTTGAGGTTTCAAATGAAAAGGACTCATTAACAACTCGATCTTATTTTAAAAGAAAATAAAATTTTAAAAAGTAAAAATGATTTTGATCATGTTTTGAAGAAAAATGAGGTTTTGTCTTCAAAGCTTGATTTTGTTTTAAATGAGAACGAGTCTTTGAAAAATAAAATTATTTTAATTTCAAAAGAATTGCATTTAGTTTCAAAAAATATTTCTTTGAAAAATGATTTTTTTTCTTATGTTTGTCATGTATATATTGCTCCATCTACTAATGATAAACATGTTGCAAGCTTCACTTCTTCTTCAATCATTGAAAATGATATTTTTATTTTAAAGAAGAGTGTAGATTGTTTGGGCTCCACTTTGAGCCATCGTGCTATGAATCACAAGAGATTGGAATCCATGTTTCATAAGAAACATGCTCCACATATTCATGCACACAAATCACAACATACACATGCTCATCATGCTCACACACATGATTATATGTATGCTCATGTGTATACTTGTACACATTGTGGACGCACGGGCCGCCTTGCAAAGTTTTGTTATGATAGAATACATAATTCAAATTTTGCAAATAAATTTATTTGGTTTAAGAAAGGTGCTAACCCCCATGGACCCAAAAAGATATGGGTACCAAAATCCACTCCTATTGTATTTGATGTCGGTGTGGGCTTTCACATGACATGAGCGCATTGGTGCCTTGATGGTGCTAAAGATCATATTTATGGATACATCACTTTGAAGGGATATTTAGGTGGGAAGAACCACCATGATTTTAGAGACCTAGAGACTAGTTCATATGGTTTGGTAATTATTTCTAAACTCTCATTTATATTTATGCATTAATATTAATATTTTAGCATTATTGATTTTCATGCTCATTTTGTCTAAATGCAATGCCTTTCAAACTTGTGATATGCATAGATAGTCTTTCAGATACACCTATGTTCATATGGATTCATATTTTTGTGTTCTTACTATTGTTTAACTAATATGTACATCCTTGTTCAAATAGTACGTACATTTAGCCTAATGATTATGTTTGTTTATATTTTTGTGTCTCATATTTTGATTACTTATTTAGATGTAGTTTTCATTAAAACTTGTATTTATACTTGTATTGAGCAACACTTAATTATCATGTGTTTGTGTTTCATTACTCATTTGTACTCATTACATGTACTTGTATAACCTTACTTTGATGATTCTTGCATCTTTACTTGTTTTCTTATTTTTTACATGTTTTTGTGTTTTGCTTCATGTATATGTTAAATTTGTCCAAAACTATAGATATACTTGTCTATCCTAGAGCAACTTGCCTTCATGCAATATACTTTTGTGGACTCAATTTATATTTGGGATTTGTATGTATACTTTTAGTTTCAACAAAACATACATATATCTTGAAGCATATTTAGTTTTTGATAAAAATAGATTTTTTTTAACTTTTGATGATTTCATTTCAAATTGAGCATCAATGCCTTATCTCCATGAATTTGTTCATTACATGATTCTTACGCTCGATATATCTTGTTTACTTGTGATTTTTGTCTCATGAGAATATATATGCTTTCTTACTTTTTGAGTGTCGTTTCTCGTGTTATTTTCATATTTCATGGATACATTTGTATTTTATTCCTTACTTGAAGGACTTCATACTAGTTTTCAAAATTATCATAAAACTAATTTTATTATTCTTCAATTTGGTAGAGTTTTTAAATATGTTAAATTATTTTTAAACTCTTATTTTGAAAACCCCTGCCAATCTAAGGGTGGTTGGTTGGGCGACCATGCCTTGTATACCCTTAATTGAATATCTTTCAAACATGTGTATAATAGGGTGATAGGTATAAGTTATACATAATTTTCAATGAAAATTCATTTTGTATACTCATGTTTTCTATATATATGTATGGATCATATCTAAATTAATATTATATTGCTCTGATAAATATATATGACTTTGATTGTGCTTATTTTACATTGACATACATTTTTAGCACAAATTATTTCTTGCTAAGCTTGATTTAGTTCTTAGTGTAAACTATTTTTCAATTGGTATCTTATACAAGCTTATAGATTATTTTTATTGGTATTTCATAAAGAGGGAGAAAAATTCTAGTCTTATCTTTCAATTGGTTTTATTTTCAATTGGTATCTTACACCTACTCTTTATGATAAAATAATACTTTATTTTGGTATATGCTAACATTTTCAATATTGGTATCAATAATCTTATATTGGTATTATTCTCAATGTGGTATCTTTATTGCAAAATAGTTTTAGTGTTTACTTAAAAAAATATTATTGATTTTTACTTTCAATTGATATCATGTCTTTCTATTGGTATCTATTGATAAAAAGATTACTTCATTTCAATTGATAAAAATATTATTTCTTTCAATTGATTCTCTCAATTGATTGTGTTTATTGGTATCAAGATTTTGTTTTAAAAGATATGTTTTATTGGTAATGTTTGTTTGTCTTCACCCCTTTATTGATGAGTGACAAAAAGGGTGAGAAGAATTTAGGATTATATATGCATGTTTTATTAAGTATTTTTGCATAAATATATATAAATATATATATCTTATTTTTATTTGGTATTTTTTATCGTTTTATTTGTTATGCATAAGTTAAGAGGGAGCTTCTATGAACCCTATCCTTAATCAATGCATATATAACCTTATAAGTTTTGTCATCATTAAAAAGGGAGAGATTGTTGGCCCAGATGCCCTTCACCTTAGTTTTAATGATGACTAACTTATGAAGGTTAGCTTACTAATGATCTTGTGTTTAATAAGTTTCAGATATTGATCAAGATATTCGTAGAGATTTGACTTCAACAAGAGATTCACAGTCAAAGTGTTGAAGTAAACAAGTGTTGATTCAAGAGCTCACATTATAACGATCGCATCAAGCTCATGGATCGAGTCTGGATCGAGTCGTCTTGGAGATTAAGATCAACAAGAAGATCTCAGTTTGTTTTAGTTAGTTTTTGTTTAGATCTTATGTAAGGATAAACTAGTATTGATATGCTCAAGTACACACATATACACACACAAGTTAAAATAGTTTTTGGTTTCGGTTCAACCATTTTGAAATTTTGTTTTGAAATTTCAAGAACATATTTGATTTTTATGAAGAGATAGAATCAAAGAAGTTTTACATGGTTTTATGTATGTTGGATTTCATTCATATACATCTATGTTTCATATTGACTAAAAACTTACTTTGATATATCTAAGTCATGGTTTCAAGTTTTGATTTTAACAAAACTTAGTTTTAAATTTAATGTCAAAAACATAAATATATCTTTTATATGTAAATTGGATTCTATCCATACACAATATGCTTCAAAAGTGTTTCTATATCATATTTTTGTATTTATACAAGTTTTGGAGAAAATAGATTTTCATTTCAAAATCCAAGTTTTGAAAAATACCATTTTTGGTTTAAACATAAATTTCTATATCACAAAAATAGTTCAAATTGTTTAAATATTTGTTGATTTAGTCGCACGTATTTGTTCTTCAAATATTTATAAGAACATATCTTGTGAATTTTATGTGATTTTATGGGATTTTATAGGTATTAAAAGACCAAGTTTTCAAACCCAAAATCCCAGCCTGAGACCACTGGTGGTCGATCGACCGGTCGACCAGACCAGAACTCGGTCCACCGGGTGGTCGACCGATGTGCACAGGACGTGCACAAGGCTCTGGCTATTGGGCCGGTCGACCGTGTGGTCGACCGATCCAGAGAGCTTGCTCTCTAGATCAGGCCCCGGTCAACTGACCAGAGAGTTCACTCTCTGGTTCTGGCCTTGGTCGACCGGGCGGTCGATCGACAGGAAAATTGTCTTAGGGCGGTCAACCGGCCGGTCGACCGACAGCCCCAACGATCAGAAATCTGACCGTTGGCTTGTCTACCGGGCGGTCGACCGACAGGTCATTTCTAACATGTTTTAGACCCCAACAGCTATATTTCCAGACCCCTACAAAAATGGGTCTTTGGGGGCTGTTTCTCCCAAGATTTTTGAGAGCAATTTTTTCCCACTTCTCATAAGTTTTCAGCAAGTTTTCAAAACATGTTTTAGTGCTAAAATCTCTATCTTTATTTTGTTTCAAAGTTTTGGAAACAAAAGAAAATAAGTTTTGCGATTCTAATTCTTATCCAAATTTTTTATATCTATTCTAGAGTTTTTCCCAAGTGTTTTCTTTGTGCTTTCTTTTTCAAACACTTTATTTTCTTACACTTGAGCTATCAATTCTATTCCTATCTATAGGATCTTGTTTTTGTGAGAAAAATTGTTTGTGGTCTATTGTGATCACCAAGTCTTTCATTGTGATCTTTGTGATCACCAAGTGTATTTCTTTTCTTTGCTTTGTGCTAGGCTTTGTGCCTTCCCTCTTGTGTAGAGGTGTTTGTGCTAGAGAGAGGAGTTGTGTACTCTCGGTGTTGAGTTTTAATTCCTCAATGGAGGCCCCTTTGTGGAAGGTCCTGTGTGGATATAGTGGAAATCCTTCTGTGTGAAGGCGGGAATGTAGAGTAGTAGCTCGAACCTGAAAACATATCTTTATGTTTGTGTTTGATCCACTATCTCTCAACTCTATCTCTCTTATATCTTGCATTGCTTTACATTGCTCATATTATATACATGCTTGATATTGTTTGTCTGCCCACACTTGTGTTGAACCAAGAGAGCTTATTAAAGCACCTCAACTCTTAGTCTAGAGGAATCTAGAGGAGTAGCTCCAGAACCCTTCACGGGAATTCGGGCTCACTCTTGGTTACACATAGTGTGCTTGTAATTAATTTTTTAATTTCGCATCATTTGTACTGGATTAGCTAGTACACCTATTCCCCCCCAGGTGCAATTTCAGTTATTGTTTCCGAACTAAGATTCATGATATATACAATTTCTCAAGTTACGAGCAAATTACTATTCATAACCAAGAATCACTCACGTCACAAGTATGAATGCACATAAGATGCACACTAGGTTACAATTATTTGTCTTATAGTTATCGTTACTTAGTTAGGGTTGTTGGCCCAGAGGCCCATCACTCTAGTTTTGATGATGATTAACTCATGTAGTTGTAGTTTACTAATAATCTTGTGTTTAAATAGTTTCAGTGATTGACCAAGATATTAGTAGGTGATTAGTTTCAACAAAGGAGTTTTGGAGCTTTCACATATAGATTCAAGAGCTCGAGCGTCAAGATCGCATCTAGTACTCAGCTAGAGTCAAGCTCGTTGGATCGCGTTTGGATCGAGTCGTCTTGGAGAAGAAGTTATACAAGAAGACCTCGGTTTGTATTTAGTATGTTTAGATCTTGTGTAAAGGTAGATAGTATTGATATGCTCAAGTTCACACACACACACAAGTTTAAAGTTTGTTGGTTTGGTTTAACCAGATTTTAGATTTCATATCAAAAACATATACATACATACATACATACATACATATATATATATATATATATATATATATATATATATATATATATATATATATCTTGTATGTATATTAGATTCTATCCATATATAATATGCTTCAAAGTTGTTTCAATTTCATATTTTTGTATCCATATGAGTTTTGGAGAAAACGACTTTCCATTTCAAAAATTTAAGTTTTGAAAAATACAGATTTTGTGTTTAAGCCAAATTTTCATATCACAAAAATGGTTCAAATTGTTTATAATATGTGTTGAATTTTTGTCATACATATTTGCACTTCAAAGATCTTAAAAGAACTTATTTTAGTGAAATTTATGTGTATTTTATGAGATTTTTTTGAAGGTAAAAAGACAAGTTTTTAATCCCTATTATTGTTTGACCTGGCCTTCTGCCGGTCGACCGGACGGTCGACCGAAGCAGAAGTCGGTCGACCGATGTGCACGAACGTCACAAGCCTTATAGGCTGGAGGGTCAGTCTACCGACCCGGTCGACCGCTAGAGAGCTCTGCTCTATGGAACTGGCCCCGGTCGACCGGGCGGTCGACCGGCAGAGAGCATCTGCTCTCTGCATCCAGGTCTGGTCGACCGGGCGGTCGACCAGTGGCTTAACGGTTATGAAAATGACCGTTGGCCGGTCGACCGGGCGGTTGACCGGAAGAGCATTTCTGCCCTTTCCTGGCTGCCAATGGGCAGATTTTTGAGAGGGTATAAATGTTGGAACATGTTTTGATGAAGACTTTGTGAAGCATTTCATTTGAAGCTCTAACACACGACGAATCAAGAGTCCTTCATGATCAAGATGTCCCAAAGAGAGTTGATATGATGTGTTTTGTAATTATAAAATAGCATGTCAAAAGCCTTGATACACACACACATATCATTGACCATTAGTCGACTTATAGTCCCTATTAGTCGACTAATACACTTGGTAGTCGACTAACCCAAACCCCCTAGTCGACTAGTCATGTGTCCAAAAGAAACCCAACTCTCTGTTTGTCCATTAGTCGACTTAACAGACAAACCTAGTCACTAATAGACCTTGTAGTCGACTAATACTATGCCCCTAGTCGACTAATCACTGGTCCAGTCGACTTATAAGAAGTTGCAGTCGACTTGATTCAGTTATCCAGAAACCTATCACTCGAACTATTCATGACCTAGTCGACTTATACCAAAATGTAGTCGACTACTCTTTGGAAATTTGCCTTGTATAGTCGACTAACTCAAAAGGCAAGTCGACTATAGGCAGTTTCTGACTGTTGGACGATTTATCTTATCTGGTCTTTTGTGCAACGATTTCCAACATTTCAATCATTTGAATTGCACCTGTAACTACCCTAACTTACCCTAGTGTGCATCTATATAAAGGGTAGTTAAGCCAAAGGCCAAATATCAATCCTAATCTTCAGTTTTCTAAGATCAAAAATTCTGTCAATCCTGAAAACTGTTCCCACTTCAGTTCTTCACCAAATTCTGATTCTCTAGTGAAGTTCTATGAAGTTTCTCCTATACTAGACCTTGTCCACGTTCACATACAGTACCAAGGCTTATAGGAAAGTGTTGTAATACTCAAAGCAATCATTGTACACGGGTGTCTTCTTGGTGTAGAAGCAGTTGTACAAGGTGAAGTGTGTTCTCTTGGTGGAAGAGAAGGTGTACACATTTGGCAAAGGGGATTTGTCAAGTGGTGTGCATGGTTGTGATTTTGGGTGTACAAAATCAAGGATAAAGGAAAATCTCAAGCGGGTGGCTTAGGGACTGGATGTAGGTCACGAGGACCGAACCAGGATAAATCTCTTGTGTTTGCGTTTGTCTAAACTTTTCTGAGATTTGATTTCCTTTATTGCAAGTTATTTATTTGTTTAACGTTAATACTTCTTTGTTTAGTATTTGTGTTGACTTTGTAGTTTAGATCTATAAGTGCCAACAGAGAAAGTTCCGCATTTGGCATCATCTCGGGACCAACAATTGGTATAAGAGCGGGTCTCACATTTGGTACCTAGTCAACAACAAGGATGGCAATGGAGTTTTCATCATCCCAATTCAAAGAAGGACATTCTACACAACGTCCACCGCTATTTGACGGATCCAACTACAACTATTGGAAGTATAGAATGAAGATCTACTTGCAATCGCTTAACTATGAACTTTGGAACATTGTTGAAGCATCGTACACCAAGCCAACAACCAACTACAGCGCTTGGAGTGATGATCAAAAGAAGAATGCGAACCTTGACGCCAAAGCGATGAATGCCTTGTTCTGTGCATTAACCAAAGAAGAGTTCAACCGTGTGTCAACAGCCACTTCTGCACATCAAATATGGCATACTCTTCAGGTAACACACGAAGGCACAAGTAAAGTTAAAGAGTCTAAAATATCTGTTCTTGTCCACAGGTTTGAATTATTCAAAATGGAGGAGAATGAAACCATATCCGAAATGGTTACAAGATTCACCGACATTACCAATTCATTAGCATCCCTTGGAAAGGACTACACCCAAGTTGAAAGAGTTTGTAAGATCCTTCGTGCACTCACACCAGAATGGGAGAAGAAGACAACCGCAATTGAAGAAGCCAATGATCTCTCAACTTTGTCGTTAGAAAACCTAATCGGTAATCTAATAGCATATGAAGTGCAATTGGAAGAAAGAAAGAAGGAGGAACGACAACACCACTCAAAGAAGAAAGAAATTGCTTTCCATGCATCCTCCGACACGGACGATTCCAATGACGATGAAGAGGAGATGGCAATACTTTCAAAGAAATTCAGGAGATTTCTAAAGCAAGGTAAATTCAAATGCTTTAATTGCAATAAACCAGGTCATATGAAGATGGATTGCCCTTTGCTCAAAAAGAAAGATAAATATAAGAGCAAAAAGTTCAGAAAGAAGAAAAACTATGAAGCCTCATGGGAGAACAGTGATTTTTCATCTTCTGACGAAGAAGAATCCACTGAACGTGTCAACCTATGTTACATGGTCATAGAAGATGATGAGGTATCATTTACTGAACTTTCTGATGCATTTCATGAATTGTTTAATGATTTAAAGCATGAAAAACTGAAAAATAAAGTTTTATCAAAAGAAAATGAAAAACTTTTAAATGAAAATTCATGTTATGCTTTACAAGTATCTTCTATAAATTCTCAACAACATGAGTTTGAAAAAGTCATATCATCTTTGAAAAATGATAATGAGAAGTTTATAAAAGAGAATATTTTTCTTAAAAAGGAAACTGAGTCTTTGAATAAAAGGATTTCTATTTTAGATAAAGATATTTCAGTTTTCAAAAAGAAATATGAAGATATTTTGCAAAATGTGACTAAGTTCAATCAAGGAAAAGAAAAGTTGAATGATTTATTATCTTTTCAGAAGTTGTCACATAATAGTTATGGTATTGGATTTGTTGAAAAATCTTCATATTGTAGTAATCCATATAGTTCTTTTAAAAAAAGAAAGTCTAAGAAAAATAAGTTTATATGGATTCCTAAGAATTTAAGTATTCATGATAAAAATACCTATATTGCATCATACATTCATGATATATGTGATTCATGCAATTATGTGTATACTAACAGGTGGAAACCAAATTCTAAATGGATTTGGACTCCTAAAGGTTAATATGTTCTTTTATATTTGGTACCATCTAACGTTTATCTTGCAGGTACCATATAAGAAAGTTAATGAGAGCATATATATATATATATATATATATATATATATATATATATATATATATATATATATATATATATATATATATATATATATATTTAATGATATATTTGTTTCAGGGGGAGAACAAAGTATTTCTCTATCTGTTATAACCCAATTTCTGCAGGGGGAGGAAAATATAACCTATTTTCTGCAGGGGGAGCATATGTGCACACAATGTGTCATCATCAAAAAGGGGGAGAATGTTGGAACATGTTTTGATGAAGACTTTGTGAAGCATTTCATTTGGAGCTCTAACACACGACGAATCAAGAGTTCTTCATGATCAAGATGTCCCAAAGAGAGTTGATATGATGTGTTTTGTAATTATAAAATAGCATGTCAAAAGCCTTGATACACACACACATATCATTGACCATTAGTCGACTTATAGTCCCTATTAGTCGACTAATCACTTGGTAGTCGACTAACCCAAACCCCCTAGTCGACTAGTCATGTGTCCAAAAGAAACCCAACTCTCTGTTTGTCCATTAGTCGACTTAACAGACAAACCTAGTCGACTAATAGACCTTGTAGTCGACTAATACTATGCCCCTAGTCGACTAATCACTTGTCCAGTCGACTTATAAGAAGTTGCAGTCGACTTGATTCAGTTATCCAGAAACCTGTCACTCGATCTATTCATGACCTAGTCGACTTATACCAAAATGTAGTCGACTACTCTTTGGAAATTTGCCTTGTATAGTCGACTAACTCAAAAGGCAAGTCGACTATATGCAGTTTCTGACTGTTGGACGGTTTCTCTTATCTAGTCTTTTGTGCAACGATTTCCAACGTTTCAATCATTTGAATTGCACCTGTAACTACCCTAACTTACCCTAGTGTGCATCTATATAAAGGGTAGTTAAGCCAAAGGCCAAATATCAATCCTAATCTTCAGTTTTCTAAGATCAAAAATTCTGTCAATCCTGAAAACTGTTCCCACTTCAGTTCTTCACCAAATTCTGATTCTCTAGTGAAGTTCTATGAAGTTTCTCCTATACTAGACCTTGTCCACGTTCACATACAGTACCAAGGCTTATAGGAAAGTGTTGTAATACTCAAAGCAATCATTGTACACGGGTGTCTTCTTGGTGTAGAAGCAGTTGTACAAGGTGAAGTGTGTTCTCTTGGTGGAAGAGAAGGTGTACACATTTGGCAAAGGGGATTTGTCAAGTGGTGTGCATGGTTGTGATTTTGGGTATACAAAATCAAGGATAAAGGAAAATCTCAAGCGGGTGGCTTGGGGACTGGATGTAGGTCACGAGGACCGAACCAGGATAAATCTCTCGTGTTTGCGTTTGTCTAAACTTTTCTGAGATTTGATTTCCTTCATTGCAAGTTATTTATTTGTTTAACGTTAATACTTCTTTGTTTAGTATTTGTGTTGACTTTGTAGTTTAGATCCATAAGTGCCAACAGAGAAAGTTCCGCATTTGGCATCATCTCGGGACCAACAATAAATACCCATCTCTTGAGCTGGTTTCTTCATGATTTTTGAGAGCAAAAATTTCCTATCTTTCAAGTGTTTAGCAACAAGTTTTAAAAGAGTTTTTGGGTTAAAAGATTTTATTTTTATTTGTTTTCAAGGGTTGGAAAATTTAAAGAAAAATAGAGTATTTGGGATATTGGTTTATATCTTCATTATTTCTATCTTATTCTAGTTGTTTTCCCATGTATTTTTCTTTGTGTTTTGATTTTAAAACACCTTGTGTTCTCACACTTGAGCTATCTATCTATCCTATCTATTAGGATCTTATTTTAGTGAGAAAATTGGTTTGTGGTTGTTGAGACCACCAAGAGTTGTAACCTTCCTTGTATTTGTTGGTATCCCTCTTGTGTAGAGGTGATTGTGGAGGTTGAGTTTGATTAGGTTGGTATCCCTCTAAGTATAGAGGTGATTGAGGTTGTTGTTTGGCTTTGAGCCTTATCCCTCTATTGAGAGGTTGATCTTGTTTTGGTTAAGTGCCCATCCCTCTAAGTGTAGAGGTGATAGTTGTTGTATCTTGCCACTTGTGTAGAGGTTGTGTTTGTTGGAGAGAGGAGTTGTGTACTCCAAAGTTGTATTACCCAAATCCTCAGTGGAGGTTCCCAGTGTGGGAAGTCCTGTGTGGACGATATAGTGGAAATCCTTCTTGTGAAGGCAGGGACGTAGAGTAATAGCTCGAACCTCGAAACATATCTCGGTGTTTGCGATTGATCCACTATCTCTAAACTCTCTCTTATATTGTGCCTTGCATTATTTTATATTGTTCATATCATACTTATATGCTTGGTATTATTTGTGTGCCTCACTTGTGTTGAACCAAGAGAGCTTTACATAGCACCTCAACTCTTATTTAGAGGAATTTAGAGGAGATAGTCCAGAGCCCTTTACCGGGAAATCGACTACACTCTTTGGTTATACTAAGTTTATTGCAATTTGTTTTTAATTCCGCATCATTTATCATTAGATTAGCCTTTCACCTATTCACCCCCCTCTAGATATACTTGTTGGCCCGGAGGCCTTCCTCTCTAGTTTTGATGATGATTAACTCATGTAGTTATGTTTACTAATAATCTTGTGATTTTAGTTTCAGATCATTAAGCAAGATATTAGTTGGTGATTGCTTCAACAAGAGGAGTTTGGAAGCTTTCACATGGTGATTCCAGTGCCGAACATCAAGATCATACCTTTGCACTCGGTGGATCACGGAGTTTGGACCGAGTCGACTTGAAGATGAAGATCGTCAAGAAGACTTAGGTATCCATAGTTTAGTGTGTTTTAGATCCATTTGTAAAGCTTAGTATAGTTGATATGCTCAAGTGCACAACACACACGTTTTATGGTTTTTCGGTTTTTAGTTTAACCGATATTTGTTTTCATGAATAGATTGATCAAAACAAGTTTAAATGGTTTATATGTACAGTAGATGTATTCTTTCTATACATGCTTGCTTAAACTTCTTAGACAAACTTATTTTGACTTTCCTATTCATGTATTGAAAAAATCAAGTTTGATAAAATACAAGTTTTGGTTTTTGACAAAAATGATATAACACAAAAATAGTTCAAATTGCTTGATATTTGAGTTGAAATTTTTATCACAAGTTTATATATCAATGCAAAATGTTAAAACTATTTTTGGGAACTTTTACAAGACTTAAAAGAATTTTTAGAAATATGTTTAACTGTTTTTCTGACCCAGTTTCTGACCCAGACTGTGGCTGACAGGCCAGGTCGGTCGACCGTTGCGGTCGACCGACGTTCACAGCCTTGTGCACGTTTGGCAGACACAGGGCCGATCGGCCGGTCGGTCGACCGGACCAGAGAGCTTTGCTCTCTTTATCTGGCCGGTCGGCTGGTCGGTCGACCGAACCAGAGAGCTTTGCTCTCTGTATCTGGGCGGTCGACCGGGCGGTCGATCGGTTTGCTCCAACGGTCATATTTCTGACCGTTGGCGGTCGACCGGGCCGGTCGACCGCCAGCCTGTCAGGCTGCCAGATCAGCCTAACGGCTAGTTTTCTGTTTGGCTTATATAAACCCCATTCCTTTGGGATTTTGGCTAAGATTTTCTAGAGCAAAAATTTTCCTATTCTCTGGTTTTAAAAACAAGTTTTCAAAAGTGTTTAAGTGCCAAAAAGCTTCATTTATTTGTTTTAAGTGTTTTGTTTTATTTCAAAGAAATTAGGTTTTGGGAATTGTTTTTGAGCTAAAATTTCTATATCACTTTTGGTGTTTTCCCAAGAGAATTTCTTTGATCAAAACACTTTGTTTTCCACACTTGAGTTATATCTTCTATCCTATTCTTTTAGGATCTTTGTTTTGTGGAAAAGAGAGTTTGTGGTCTTTGTAACCACTTGTTGTAAAAACCCTTTCATTGTTGGGTTGCTCCCTCTTTGGTAGAGGTTGAGGTTTGTGTTTGCTCCCTCTATTGTGAGGTGGAGTTTGGTTGTTGGCTACGGGTCTTATCCCTCTTCGGTAGAGGTGGATTGTGGTTGTATTGCCTCGGTGGCATTGTAAGGTTGAGAGAGGAGTTCGGTACTCCTTTAGTGGATTAGAAATCCTTCTCGGTGAAGGCGGGGATGTTGAGCTAGGGGCTCAAACCTCGGAACATATCATTGTGTTTGCGTTTGATCCATTGCCTCTAAACCCTCACTCTCTTTTAATTGTGCAAAGCATCATTCATATCATCATATCACATTTGCTTGTATTGAGCATTGATTCATATTGCCATATCTATTATATGCTTGTGTGCTTGTGTGCCTCACTTATACTTAACCACAAGAGCTTCATATAGCACCTCAACCCTCATCTAGGGGAATCAAGAGGACTTAGTCCAGAGCCCTTCACGGGGAATTCAGCTACACTTGTTGGTTGTATTAAGTGTGATTGCAAAATTGTTTTAGCTTCCGCTTTAATTTCTAGATTAGCATTTACACCTATTCACCCCCCCTCTAGGTGTTTTTCAATTGGTATCAGAGCCTACGCTCCTGATACTTAGGTTTAACAACCTAGGAGTGAGATCTTGGTTTGCTAGTCTATCATTTGCATTTGCTTGTTTGCACACATATAGTTTGGACCCATGGACTTCATGACCCCACCTATGTTTGACCCTTCCAACATTCTTGTTTGGAAGACTAGGATGTCCATCTATTTACAAACCCTAGGATATAAGGTTCAGCTTGCCATTACCAAGGAATCCTACCTTAGTGATAGCAAGCATATAGGGGCCAATGCACTAGCCCTTGAGGCTATTAGAAGCACATTAAATAAAGAATATCTTTTGCTTGCTTCTAACTTTGATTCCGCATTTGCAGTATGGAATATGTTGACAATCACAACCACCACCTCCAAGCTTCAAGTGCCAATTCAACAAGAGGAGGAGTCTAGTGGAGAATCTGACTCACAATGCTTCATGATCCAAGGGAATGACTCCCTTGAGGTACATTCGGAATCCCACTTAGATTGTGATGATAGTGCTAGTTTTTCATGTGATGAGAATATTGGTCCCCATGCTTTAAATGAAGAACTATCCATTGTTTGCGAAAAATTAATAGAAAAATATAAAGTTTTGAAAAAGAAAAGTCTAGGCCTTGAAAAAGAAAATAAAAGTATGCATTCTAGACTTAACAATGTTTTGCAAGAGAAGATTGAGGTCGATAATGAAAGGGACTCATTGAGATCTCAATTAGACCTTGCACTAAAAGAAAATGAATTTTTAAAATCTAAAAATGATTACCATGTTATTTTAAAGAAAAATGAAAACTTGTCTTCAAAAATTGATTTTGTTTTAAAGGAGAATGTTGCTTTGAAAAATAAAATAATTTCTATTTCAAATGATTTAAATATTTGTTTAAAGAAAAATGAAGTTTTGAAAATTAAGATAGATTCTCATGTTTGCCATGCTAGGTTAGTATCACACACTTCTCCTATTGCATGCTCCACTTCTTCTATAATTAAAAATGATATAAATTTATTGAAGAAGAATATGGATTGTTTGGGCTCCACTTTGAGCCAATGTGTAGTGGGTCATACACGTTTGGAAACTTTGTTTCGAAAGAAACAAGTTCCATCTTTTCATGCACACCCTCCACGGCATACACATGCTCCTCACGGACACCACCATCACATGTATGCTCATGTGTACACTTGTACACATTGTGGACGTAAGGGCCACCTTGCTAAATTTTGCTTTGATAGATTACATGATGTAAATTTAGCAAATAAATTTGTTTGGGTTAGAAATGGTACTAACCCCCATGGACCCAAAAAGTTGTGGGTACCAAAGACCACCCCTCTTGTTTATGATGTAGGTGTGGGCTCTCGCATGACGTGAGAGTAGCGATACCTTGGAGTGGATGCGTTCCGAGCTTAAAAGAGACTTTTTGGATGCATCACTTTCAAGGGAAGGTTTGGTGGGAAGACCATCATGTTTTGGAGACAAGGAGAGTTGCTTCTTCGATTTTGGTGACAATCCTTTACTCCCGTTTTATTATTCATGCTTTTCATGTTCATTATTTGTAGCATGTTTTGTTGTTTATATGATCATTATGAAAATGCCATGATTATTAGACCCTTGACATACATGTATAGCCTTTGAGACACCCATGTTTAATATGGATCATATTTTTGTGTTCTCACTGTTTGTTTAGCTATCATGTTTATCATAGGTTTAATAACATGTGAATTTGCATAATAATCATGTTTTTGTTTATCATGATGATTTTTGTCTTGTTTTATGCTTCATGCTTTGAATATATGTTTAAATGTTAGTTTTCATTAAGACTAGGTATATATTTGTGCATATAGTGGGCCACAAATAAATCTATATATGTTTGAGCTTGAATGCTTATTTGAACCCATTAGATGTGCTAGTATTGTCTAGTTTTGATGATTCATGCATTTTAGACTTGTATTCCCATTCTTGAATTTGTTTTGTGTTTATGTTTAACTTCATGTATATGTCCATTTTATCCAAATTATTGTTATACATATACATCCTTTTGAGCCACGTGCCTTCATGCATATATCTTTGTGGACTCGTTGTGTTTGGATATGTATGTATACTTTAGTTTGCATAAGACATACATATACTTTGAAGATTAAATAAGTTTTGATGGTTTTCTTGTTTCAAGGAATATTGAGCTTATTGTCCATCTTTCATGATTGTGATCTTCACATCTTATTTGTACACTCACATTTTTTGTTTACTCATGTTTTATTTTCATGAGTCATATTTATGCTTAATTGGCTTAGAGTGTTGATTATCATGTGGATTTCATGTTTCATGAAAAATAATTTTGTTTTATTCCTTGCTTGAAGGATTTCGTACTAGTTTACAATTCATATAACTAGTTGCGATATTCTTCATTTGGTAGAGTTTTTCAAACATACTTCAATTTTCAAACCTATTTTTGAAAACTCCTACCTTCCGAAGGGCGGATGGATGGGCGATCATGCTCATGTATGCCTTATATTGAAAATCATTTTAAAATTGAACATGATTGGGAGGATAGGTTATATGAGTTATACTTTGATATTATTGTTGTTTCAATTGGTATCATTGGATTCTTTCAATTGGTATCAATTTTGATCTTTCTTGTATACTCATATATGTTTGTATGTATGTATGCTTTCAATTTCAATAGTATCAATTTCGATTGGTATTAAACTTTTCATACATATATATGTTTTTATTTGTGCTTATTATATCCCTATATCTTTAAGCACAAAATTTTGTTTATGCTAAAGCTTGAGTTTTAACTTTGTTTCAATTGATTCAATTTTCAATTGGTTTCTTAAACAAGCTTATGCATGTGTTTTGTTGGTATTTCATAAAGGGGGAGAAAATTCGATTTTCATATTTCAATTGATATTTTGTTCCCTTACTTTATGATAAAAAATAGTCATTTCATTTGATATCATATACTTAAAAGGAAAAATACTTTCTTTTGATATCAAGATGTTTATTTGAATATGTTTTAAAATTGATATCTCAAAATTTTGTTTAAAAATATTTACAAAAGTTTTGATTTGTATTGCCTATATGCAAGGAGAGCTTAACATCTCTTCTACATATAGATTCATGTTGAGTGTATCTTGTATTGAGGAGCTTGACATCTCTTCTTTATGTGGTACACGTGTGTAGGGGGAGCTTCACATCTCCTCTTATGCATTACATAGTGTACATTATGTGAATTAGGGCTTGTCATCCCTCCTTCATGTAATGTATCTATGTAGGGAAGCTTCACATCTTCCTCTTCATGAATGTATATCCCATATACCATTTGTTGATTGACCTATGTTTACTTTCAATTGGTACCTTAATTGATTGTCACTCCTATTTGGTTTTTGTTTTTGTTTTAGACAAAAAGGGGGAGAACATTGTTTTTATTAACCCCTTTATTGATTCATTGTTTCGAACAAAAAAAGGGGGAGAAAAATTTATTGATTTAGTTTTGCTTTTACCCTTTTATTGGTGATTGTTTCTTTGTATTAAAAAGGGGGAGAAAATTTTGTTTTGTTTTGATTGTTTACCCTTTTGTTGATGATTGACAAAAAGGGGGAGAATAATTTGTGTTTATGCATGATTATGTGTTTTATGCATGTTGATGCATACATGTTTATGTACATTCATTGCATATTTATTGTTTATTTGTTTATGCATGAGTTAAGGGGGAGCTTCTTTGAAGCTTAACTTTAATCCATGCATATATAACTCCATGAGTTTTGTCATCATCAAAAAGGGAGAGATTGTTGGCCCGGAGGCCTTCCTCTCTAGTTTTGATGATGATTAACTCATGTAGTTATGTTTACTAATAATCTTGTGATTTTAGTTTCAGATTATTAAGCAAGATATTAGTTGGTGATTGCTTCAACAAGAGGAGTTTGGAAGCTTTCACATGGTGATTCCAGTGCCGAACATCAAGATCATACCTTTGCACTCGGTGGATCACGGAGTTTGGACCGAGTCGACTTGAAGATGAAGATCGTCAAGAAGACTTAGGTATCCATAGTTTAGTGTGTTTTAGATCCATTTGTAAAGCTTAGTATAGTTGATATGCTCAAGTGCACAACACACACGTTTTATGGTTTTTTGGTTTTTAGTTTAACCGATATTTGTTTTCATGAATAGATTGATCAAAACAAGTTTAAATGGTTTATATGTATAGTAGATGTATTCTTTCTATACATGCATGCTTAAACTTCTTAGACAAACTTATTTTGACTTTCCTATTCATGTATTGAAAAAATCAAGTTTGATAAAATACAAGTTTTGGTTTTTGACAAAAATGATATAACACAAAAATAGTTCAAATTGCTTGATATTTGAGTTGAAAATTTTATCACAAGTTTATATATCAATGAAAAATGTTAAAACTATTTTTGGGGACTTTTACAAGACTTAAAAGAATTTTTAGAAATATGTTTAACTGTTTTTCTGACCCAGTTTCTGACCCAGACTGTGGCTGACAGGCCAGGTCGGTCGACCATGCGGTCGACCGAACCAAGGGCCGATCACCGTTGCGGTCGACCGACGTGCACAGCCTTGTGCACGTTTGGCAGACACAGGGCCGGTCGGTCAACCGGACCAGAGAGCTTTGCTCTCTGTATCTGGCCGGTCGGCCGGTCGGTCGACCGGACCAGAGAGCTTTGCTCTCTGTATCTGGGCGGTCGACCGGGCGGTCGACCGGATCAGAGAGCCCTGCTCTCTGTATCTGGGCGGTCGACCGGGCGGTCGACCGGTTTGCTCCAACGGTCATATTTCTGACCGTTGGCGGTCGACCGGGCCGATCGACCGCCAGCCTGTCAGGCTGCCAGATCAGCCTAACGGCTAGTTTTCTGTTTGGCCTATATAAACCCCATTCCTTTGGGATTTTGTCCAAGATTTTCTAGAGCAAAAATTTCCCTATTCTCTGGTTTTAAAAACAAGTTTCAAAAGTGTTTAAGTGCCAAAAAGCTTCATTTATTTGTTTTAAGTGTTTTGTTTTATTTCAAAGAAATTAGGTTTTGGGAATTGTTTTTGAGCTAAAATTTCTATATCACTTTTGGTGTTTTCCCAAGAGAATTTCTTTGATCAAAACACTTAGTTTTCCACACTTGAGCTATATCTTCTATCCTATTCTTTTAGGATCTTTGTTTTGTGGAAAAGAGAGTTTGTGGTCTTTGTAACCACTTGTTGTAAAAACCCTTTCATTGTTGGGTTGCTCCCTCTTTGGTAGAGGTTGAGGTTTGTGTTTGCTCCCTCTATTGTGAGGTGGAGTTTGGTTGTTGGCTACGGGCCTTATCCCTCTTCGGTAGAGGTGGATTGTGGTTGTATTGCCTCGGTGGCATTGTAAGGTTGAGAGAGGAGTTCGGTACTCCTTTAGTGGATTAGAAATCCTTCTCGGTGAAGACGGGGACGTAGAGCTAGGGGCTCGAACCTCAGAACATATCATTGTGTTTGCGTTTGATCCATTGCCTCTAAACCCTCTCTCTCTTTTAATTGTGCAAAGCATCATTCATATCATCATATCATATTTGCTTGTGTTGAGCATTGATTCATATTGCCATATCTATTATATGCTTGTGTGCTTGTGTGCCTCACTTATACTTAACCACAAGAGCTTCATATATCACCTCAACCTTTATCTAGGGGAATCAAGAGGAGTTAGTCCAGAGCCCTTCACGGGAAATTCGGCTACACTTGTTGGTTGTATTAAGTGTGATTGCAAAATTATTTTAGCTTCCGCATTTAGTTTCTAGATTAGCATTTACACCTATTCACCCCTCCTCTAGGTGTTTTTCAATACTTTCAAATGGTATCAGAGCCTACGCTCCTGATATTAGGTTTAACCACCTAGGAGTGAGATATTGGTTGCTAATCTATATTTGCATTTGCACACTTATTTGTTTACACACACTCATGGATTACCTTGCCCTCCCATGTTTGATGTTTCTAACATCGATGTGTGGAAGCTTAAGATGAGTATGTACCTAAAAACTTTAGGAATGCATGTTTACCTTGCTACTACTAAGAAATCCCTTGGTAATAACAAGCATATAGAGGCCAATGCACAAGCCCTAGAGGCACTTAGAATAAGCAAAGACTATCTTTCTATGGTTTCTCATTGTGATTCCGCCTTTATAGTGTGGAACACTTTGACCTCTCCAAAGCTTCAAACGCCAAACATTGTGGAGAAGGAATCTAGTGACGATGAGTCCGACCAACATTGCTACACGGTCCAAGGGAATGACTCCCTTGAGGTAAATTTGAAAACTCAACTAGATGATAGTGCTAGTTCTTCTAGTGATGATTTTGTTGATGCCGATACTTTAAATAAAGAACTATCTATTGTTTGTGAAAACCTATTAGAAAAATACTAACTCCTGAAAAAGAAAAGCTTTAAACTAAAAGAAGAGAATAAGGATTTATTTTCTAAACTTAACATGGCTTTGCAAGAAAAAGTTGAAATTTCTAATGAAAGAGACTCATTGAAATCCCAACTTGATCTTGCCTTAAATGAAAACAAAATCTTAAAAGGTAAACATAATTGTGATGAAGTTCTAAAGAAAAATGAAGTTCTATCTTCAAAACCTTTTTTGTTTTAAAAGAAAATGATTCTTTAAAAAACAAAATTATTTATATTTCAAAAGAATTGGATTTGGTTTCTAAGGAAAATATTTCCTTAAAAAATAATTTAGATACTCATGTTTGCCATGCTTCATCATCTAGTATACCTATTGCATGCTCCACCTCTTCTACTATTATTGAAAATGATTTATGTATGTTAAAGAAGAGTGTTGATTGTTTGGGCTCCACTTTGGGCCAATGTGTCATGAACCACACACGGTTGGAATCCATGTTTCGCAAGAAACATGCTCCTCACATGCATGCACACCATACACGGCATACACATGCTCATCATGATCACATACATGATTCCATATATGCTCATGTATACACTTGTACACATTGTGGACGTAAGGGCCACCTTGCAAAGTTTTGTTATGATAGAGTATATAATGTAAATTTTGCAAATAAATTTGTTTGGGCTAGGAAAGGTGCTAACCTCCATGGATCCAATAGAATATGGGTACCAAAATTCACTCCTATTTTTTTTGATGTAGATGTGGGCTCTCGCTTGACGTGAGGGCATTGGTGCCTTGATGGTGGATGCTCTTGTGCTTGATGGACACTACTTTGGATGCATCACCTTCAAGGAAATTTGGTGGGAGGATCACCATGGTTTGGAGATCTAGAGATGTGCCCTAATGATTTTGGTAAGTATCTCTAACTCCTCATTTAGTGTACATGCTTTCATATTGTTGATTTTTAGCATGTTTTGATGATTATTATGTTAAATGCCATGATAATTAGACTTGTGATATACATATGTAGCATTTGAGATACACCCATGTTTATATGGACCATTACTTTTGTGTTCTCACTTTAGTTGAGCTATTGTGTATATCCTAATCTAAAACATGTGCATTTAGCCTAATGATCATATTGGCTTATGTCTCTAGTTTAAGTTTCATATTTTAATTACATGTTTAGATATAGTTTTCATTAAAACTTGTGTATATACTTGTACAACTAATGAGCCACATTTGATTCTTATATGTTTGTACCTAATTGCTCATTTGTACCCATTAGATGTACTAGTATAACCTAGTTTTGATGATTCTTGCATTTCAACTTGTATTCCCTATTTTATACATGTTTTCATTTTAATATGTCTAGATTCATGTATATGTTAATTTTGGTTAAAACTTTAGGTATACATGTATACCCTTGAGTCATTTGCTTTTTATGCAAAATTCTTTGTGGACTCATTTGTGTTTAGGGATATGTATGTATACCTTTAGTTTTTGACAAAACATACATATGCCTTGAAGTTGGAATTATTATGATGAAAATTAAATTTCCTATGATTTTCATATTCTTTTAATTTCATATTGAGCTTCATCTCCTATTTCCATGATTTTATTGATTACATGACTCTTGCACTCACATCATTCTTATTTACTCATGATTTTTATTTTCATGAGCTTTATATGTGCTTTATAGACTTTGAGTATCAACTGTTGAGTGATTTTCATATTTTCATGAATATATACTTGTTTTATTCTTTGCTTGAAGGATTTCATGCTAGTTTTCAAGATTATCATAAAACTAGTTCATATTCTTCACTTGGTAGTGTTTTCAATTATGCTAAAATTATTTTCAAACTTATTTTTGAAAACCCTTTCCTTCTAAAGGACGGTTGGATGGGCGACCATGCCTTGTGTGTCTAATTGAAAATCCTTTTTACATGTGCATGAAAAGGGAGGTAGCATGAGTTATACATTTGAACCTCATTGTATTTTCAATTGGTATCTCAATTGATATTTTCATGTTTGTATACTCATTTGTGTTTTCTATATATATATGCTTCAAACTTCAAATAGTATCAATTTTGATTGGTATTTACATTTTTATACATATATATGTGATTTGATTGTGCTTACTATATCTTTACATCTTAAAGCACAAATTATGTTTATGCTAAGCTTGATTTACTCCTTAATGTCAATTATTTTTCAATTGGTATCTTATACAAGCTTATGCATTATTTTTATTGGTATTTTATAAAGGGGGAGAAAATTCATGCTTTATCTTTCAATTGGTATCTTTCAATCGATTTTATTTTCAATTGGTATCTTACTTCCATTCTTTATGATGAAAAAGACTTTGTTTTGGAATATGCTAACATTTACAATATTGGTATCATATTTCATTTTAAATTGGTATCTATATTGATATGAGTTATGTTTAACTAAAATAATTTGGTTTTTACTTTCAATTGGTATCAAGATTTCTAATATATATATATTTCAATTGGTATCAAAACATACAATGTTTCATTTTCTATTGATATCATAATTTACAAGACATTTTAAATTAGTATTAAGATATTTAATCTGTATCTTTTAGTATCTTAAAATTTTGTTTACTTTCAATTGGTATCTTAAATATATTTTGTTTATTTTCAATTGGTATCATAAATTGGTATCATAATGTTTCGATGTATATCTTTATCATAAATTGATATATTTTTCAATCGGTATCATATTGTTTTGATATATGCAAGAAAAACTTAACATCTTCTCCTTATATAGATTCATATTGAGTGTATTTCATATTGAAGTGATTGACCTCTCTTCTCTATGTCTTACACGTGTGTAGAGGGAGCCTCACATCTCCTTTTACACATTGTATATTATGCCTTATGTGATTAGGGTTTAGTCATCTCTTTTTCATTTAATACATGTATGCATGGGGAGTTAACTTTACGTCTCTCCTCTTCATGAATGTATATAGCATATACATCCTTCTTGTTTGATTTGACAAAAGTGAGAAAATTATTTTGAGTTTATTTATGCCCCTTTGTTGACGATTTGATAAAAAGGGAGAGAGAAATTTGGAGTTTTATATATGCATGTTTATTTTTTCAATTGGTATCAGAGCATATATGTTTTATTTTCAATTGGTATCAGAGCATATATGTTTTGTTTATGCAAAAAGTACTCTTCACTTATGCATATATGTGTTATTTGGTTTATGCATTCATTGAATATCTTAATTGTTTATTGCTATGCATGAGTTAAGGGGGAGCTTCTATGAAGCTTAACTTTAATCCATGCATATATAACTCCATGAGTTTTTTCATCATCAAAAAGGGGGAGATTGTTGGCCCAGAGGCCCATCACTCTAGTTTTGATGATGATTAACTCATGTAGTTATAATTTACTAATAATTGTTGACACTCAAAAAAGACAAAACTCTCAGACAGCTTTATAACCGGTCTGAACGACGTCTAACTTGTCGACATTTACAAAAGACAAGTCGCAGACAAGGTGACGATCAGTTTTTACCCATCTCCGAGGGTCAAATCAGCGACTTGGACTCTACTGATCCAGTGAAGCAGACAGTAAGCCAAAATTGTCTTTGAAGAGACCTAAGCAAGCCTAAGATGCTAAGTTAGCTCAACACTTAGCATCGCATGAGCCAAAAGGGATAGCTTCGACTGAGGGGCTAAGCTTGTCTAGATTCACCTTGAAGCTCTCCACAGAGAGCTAACTTACAGCTTCCCCTGAAGCTAATTCTAGCTTAGTCGGAAGCTTTCTTGATAGCTTCTCATGAAGCTTTTTATAGCTCCACAGAGAGCTAACTTACAGCTTCGTCTGAAGCTAATTCTAGCTTCTCCGGAAGCTTTCTTGATAGCTTCTCATGAAGCTTTTCATAGCTCCACAGAGAGCTAACTTACAGCTTCGTCTGAAGCTAATTCTAGCTTCTTCGAAAGCTAATTCTAGCTTCTCAGGAAGCTTTCTTTCTAGCTTCTCATGAAGCTCTTGAGAAAGCTAACTTACAGCTTCGCCTGAAACTAATTCTAGCTTCTCCAGAAGCTAATTCTAGCTTCTCAGGAAGCTTTCTTGATAGCTTCTCATGAAGCTTTTCATTAGCCCCGCTGCGGGTCTTTTTATGGTCATCTTTGACCAATCAAATCTCCAGATGAGATAATTGTGATCGAGATCAAATTTGGCAGTTGCTTGACATGATCTCTTGACTCTCCCAATCAGGTAATAAGATCAGGGGAGATCTCTCAATTAACTGGAGAGGATCAAGGGAGTATCCTTTATTAAGAGGAGCCAATCTTTTATGGTCATCTTTGACCAATCAAATCTCCAAATGAGATCATTGTGATCGAGATAAAATTTGATAGTTACACCCATGATTTCTCATTAAGGGGAGACAATCAAGGGAATCATAACTCCCTATTGAGCCTATAAATAGCCCACTAGTAGGCTAGGCTTAGGGGCTTGAAAAGATTCAAGTCCAAGAGGACGACGGACCGAGACCCCCCCGAAGAGAGGACCACCGGCGGACAAGAAAGCGGAAGCCAATAAGAGATCTATTCTCTTGCTTCCAAGAATTCAGAGAACTACTTCTCTAATCAGGGTGTTAATATCCTAAGATCTTCCTCCCTCTCAAGGAATCTCCAGAACCAGGCGAGAAGAAATTCCCAAGTCGAGGCAGTTTGAGAAGTAACAAGAGGGTTCTATCAACCTTCTGTTCTCCGATTCCCCGAACCAGGCGAGAAGGGAATCCCATCAGGCGGCAGTCCGATTGTCTGATCGATCGCATCATCAAAGGGATAAAGTGATCGCGCGCTGATCAGATTCCTACCGGCACACTTCCCCAGAAATCTCAGAGGAGATCTACCTGTAATCTTCTTACTGCAAAGAATTACTTGTAATTTCGCTTCTCGACACTTTTTTGTAAGTTTTTCCCTCTGCAAAATTAATGAAAAACAATAATCTTGTGTTTAAATAGTTTCAGTGATTGACCAAGATATTGGTAGGTGATTAACTTCAACAAAGGAGTTTTGGAGCTTTCACATGTAGATTCAAGAGCTCGAGCGTCAAGATCACATCTAGTACTCGGTTGGAGTCAAGCTCGTTGGATCGCGTTTGGATCGAGTCGTCTTGGAGAAGGAGTTCTACAAGAAGACCTCGGTTTGTGTTAAGTATGTTTAGATCTTGTGTAAAGGTAGATAGTATTGATATGCTCAAGTTCACACACACACACACACACAAGTTTAAAGTTTGTTGGTTTTGGTTTTGATTTAACTAGATTTTGGATTTCATATCAAAAACATAGATATATATATATATATCTTGTATGTATATTGGATTCTATCCATATACAATATGCTTCAAAGTTGTTTCAATATCATGTTTTTGTATCCATATGAGTTTTGAAGAAAACGATTTTTCATTTCAAAAATTCAAGTTTTGGAAAATACAGATTTTGTGTTTAAGCCAAATTTCTATATCAAAAAATGGTTCAAATTGTTTATAATATGTGTTGAATTTTTGTCACACATATTTGCATTTCAAAGATCTTAAAAGAACTTATTTTTGTAAAATTTATGTGTATTTTATGGGATTTTTTGAAGGTAAAAAGACAAGTTTTTAATCCCTATTATTGTTTGACCTGGCCTTCTGCCGGTCGACTGGACGGTCGACCGAGGCAGAATTCGGTCGACCGATGTGCACACACGTGCACAGGTCTTATAGGCTGGAGGATCGGTCGATCGACCCGGTCGACTGCCAGATAGCTCTGCTCTATGGAACTGACCCCGGTCGACCGGGCGGTCGATCGGCAGAGAGCATCTGCTCTCTGTATCCAGGTCCGATCGATCGGGCGGTCGACCGTGGCTCAACGTTCATAAAAATGACCGTTGGCCGGTCGACCGGGCGGTCGACCGGAAGGGCATTTCTGCCCTTTCCTGGCTGCCAACGGGCAGATTTTTGAGAGGGTATAAATACCCATCTCTTGAGCTGCTTTCTTCATGATTTTTGAGAGCAAAATTTTTCTATCTTTCTAAGTGTTTAACAAGTTTTAAAAGAGTTTTTGGGCTAAAAGATTTTATCTTTATTTGTTTTTAAGGGTTGGAAAATTTAAAGAAAAATAGAGTATTTGGGATATTGGTTTAGATCTTCATTTCTATCTTATTCTAGTTATTTTTTCAAGTATTTTTTTGTGTGTTTTGATTTCCAAACACCTTGTATTCTCACACTTGAGCTATCTATCTATCCTATCTATTAGGATCTTGTTTTAGTGAGAAAATTAGCTTGTGGTTGTTGAGACCACCAAGAGTTGTAACCTTCCTTGTATTTGTTGGTATCCCTCTTGTGTAGAGGTGATTGTGGAGGTTGAGTTTGGTTGTGTTGGTATCCCTCTAAGTGTAGAGGTGATTGAGGTTGTTGTTTGGCTTTGAGCCTTATCGCTCTATTGAGAGGTTGATTTTGTTTTGGCTAAGTGCCCATCCCTCTAAGTGTGGAGGTGATAGTTGTTGTGCCTTACCTCTTGTGTAGAGGTTGTGTTTGTTGTGGAGAGGAGTTGTGTACTCCAAAGTTGTATTACCCAAATCCTTAGTGGAGGTTCCCTGTGTGGGAAGTCCTGTGTAGACGATATAGTGGAAATCCTTCTGTGTGAAGGCGGGGACGTAGAGCAGTGACTCGAACCTCGAAACATATCTCGGTGTTTGCGATTGATCCACTATCTCTAAACTCTCTCTCTCTTATATTATGCCTTGCATTATTTCATATTATTCATATCATACTTATATGCTTGGTATTGTTTGTGTGCCTCACTTGTGTTGAACCAAGAGAGCTTTACATAGCACCTCAACTCTTATTTAGAGGAATTTAGAGGAGATTGTCCAGAGCCCTTCACCGGGAATTGGCTACACTCTTTGGTTATACTAAGTGTGTTGCAATTTATTTTTAATTCCGCATCATTTGTCATTAGATTAGCCTTACACCTATTCACTCCCCTCTAGGTGTACTTTCAAGGGTTTCGTATAGTGAATCCAACCACTATTTCATGTTATTAGTCCCTTCTTGTTGTAACTTAGTGCAACATCATAGTTGCACCATGCGATGGGGCACTCGACTCAAATCGATATGCAATAATTGGTTGGGACAAAAGACAAGGATGTCTTATTTGCCAATTATGATTCACACTAATTAAAAATAAGAACAATAAAGTTTCTTTCTTATGTATAAATTCTTAATATTTGACAAGTGCCTGTTTCATTATAATAACATTATACACTGAAGATTTCTCATAGCATAAGTTACTCGTTAATTTCACATATAAAAGACCCTGCTACTATATATACAAAATCAATATGATAATCATATCATCATTCTCTCAATATACTGATGGATTCACAATCATCATTTTTTTAACATCGATTGTCCCATCAGATTCTATGGGTATCCGTGATTCTGCCTCATCAGACTCTCCCATCTAGAAAATACGGAGAGAGATCTCGTCAATTCTTTTCATATTATAATCTTGCAATATACATTATATCTATATAGGGTTGCTCTTCGAATAATATCAAAATTCATAATTGTTTCAATATGACATATTACTTTACATTCTTTTATCCAAGATTTTAGTAATTCCACAATCTGATTCTTAATAAGGTTCCTTAGTTCCGAATGAATCTTGACTTGCCTGATATTTCAACTATTTTCTTATTCCAGTGTCCCATACCACTGGCAGTTCATACTGAGGGCCCGCACCCCCAGAATAACACATCCGAATCAAGGCACGTTGGTATACCCTCATTCGAACGTAAGAAAATAGTCAATATCACACATCTCGAGATCAATCTTACACGTCAGAACTGATTACCCCCTTAGAACTACCCACACACAATCATTCAAACAATGCACATGTACTTAAACATCAACTCTACTGATCAATCTTGATCTAGAAACAACTATTCTAGGTCACATTCCTAAGCCTATACTTTCCTATGCCCTATCCCTCAAATCTACTCCTTATTCCTAAACCTTGGCTTTGATACCAATTGTAACGATCGCAGATTTTCAATCACCAAGATTAACTTTAATTTAATCTAATTTCACCAATCAATCATATAATTTTTATAATCATCTCTGGACTCATTAAAATTTCGGCAACATCTCCTCTGTAACATGAAGTCTGCCCTGGTACATCCATAAATATTAATTTGGTCTTTACGTCGACCATCAATCCATAACAACATTCCACACAATTTATAATAAAATTTCTGCTTGACATCACCTACTTAGTTATAAATTCCCAATCTACATGGATTAGCCATCTCAATGAAAATGGTCAATAAAACTATTTGGTAAATCTTATTTCAAAAACAAGAATACTATACATAACCCTTAACATGTATCAAAACAATTTCAACTACTATTCTACTCCACAATCACCAATCTATACAAAATCAACATGTTCATACAAATAAGAATATCGGTATAAAATATCAACTTTAATGTCCATCCATAGCGCGTGATGATAATCCGGTACTATCCTCCTGAAGCTCTTCGGTTGGGTCTTGCCTTGACCTGAAAATATTCAGACTAAGAGGGGGTGAGCTCAACAGCTCAATGAATGGGGTCAATCTTAATTTACAATTTAATATGATATTGTCAGTGTGTAGTGAGCATGAAACATGGAAGTGAGTGATTAAGAACATAAATGTTCCAACTATATGATCAACTTCATGCAGTTTATTGTTCAAATAGTTCAGATATGTATATAACAATGAATGGTGGTGTTTTCGTCGCAATTCTGTATTTTAAAATCTATCAACCATATCCCGGTAAATGTACCCTCTTTCCTATTCAGATATCACTTAACTACTTAATGATACACAGACCACTTATTCATTTTAACAAACACTATTCGAGCACACCTCCTATCCATCACGAATAGATTAATGTGTATTATTTAGATACACCCCCTGTCAGCCAGGAATAAGTACTGTTTGCACTTCACCGCAACCAATCATGTTCTATGCCATAACTTCACCATATCACAACATGTCAATACACAAAGCATGCACATACTTATCATCAGGCATATTTGAACAATAGATAGCATCAATAATTATTTATACATGATCACTTTGCCAGTAATCAAAGTTCATACTCAAACTTGATTTCATAAGTCACAGATTAGCAATAATCACATATTTATCAAAGAATCATATTTATGATTAATTCATAATTAAATCTAATTTATTATAAACCCCGCATATCTCTTCCTGATTTAACTTATCAATCCTGTAAATATGTAGCTCTCGACTCCACGATCGCATCAGTTCAAAAATCGGCCGAATCCGACTCCGGATGGTCAAGTTATCACCCAGAAGCCAAACCAATAATTTAGGGTTAGATATGAAATATTTAAAATTATCCGGGGACTTGTTATAAATTTTCTGCGGTCTAAAAAGTAATAATTTAAACTTTCAAGGGGTCAGATGAAATTTACCTTTCTTTAAGTTTCCGGGTCGGGTTTGGATCCTTAATAGGTCGGATTGGGATCCAAAACCCGATTTGGGTTTTCCCCTTCCCTGCTTCATCATCAACAGCAGCGCAACAGCAGGGGCTGCTGTGCTACGCTTAGTAGTGCGCAAGGCGTTGCCGCCTGGTGCTCTGATCACGCTAGGTGCAGCCACCGGCCACCCCCTGTCACCATCCGTTCAGGCTGAGAGAGAGAAAGAGAAAAGGAGGGAAAGAGGGTGATGGTGGGGGTGCTGCCAACGGCTGCGCTTGCCGCCAGCCTGGCCTCAGGCCCCTCCCTCGTTGGTCACTTCCTAGAGGAGAGAAAGAAGGGTATGGGTGGTAGAGAGATCCAGGGAGAGCGATAGGGAGGGGGATGAATTTAGATGAAGTTTTATTTATTTAATTATTACTTCCCCTCAAAATTCTCTCTCTCCATGGCACCTAGCTACACCAATTCCAAACTAAATCTTGGCCTTCCATCTTGAGCTCTCATGCACACCTACCACATCTCTCTAATCCTTCCACTAACTCCCCATAAGCTTAAATAAAACAGGATTTAATTAATTATTATTATTATTATTTTGAAATAAGAAGAGGAAATTCAATGTGGGTTTGGGCCCATTTATTTATCTCATTTTATTTATTTATTATTATTATTTTCTTGGGCCTGGGCCTAGGTAATAGGAAATAAAAGGAAAAGAAGGTGTTGGGCATCCTTTAGTTTCATAAACTTGTATTTTTGAATATCTGTCCCTTAAATACAAATAAATAATATATTCATACCACTAATTTACATAAACTCCTCTACTTCTAATTTTTTCACTTAATCACTCCAAAATTATAATAATATGGATTCGAATAAATTATCAAAGTTTGCATTGGTATTACTAATTCATGATTAAATAATCCGAACATCACAGTTATCAGTTCTAGTTACTCAGTATTATCTCATAATTAGAGACTAAAGCATACAATTTGGATTTTATAAAATCTAGGTGTTACACATCTCCTATGATGAGATCTTTAGGATGAATTGAAACATATCTTTCAATCCTTCGGTAGTGGTTGAGTAGGATGAATATTTTTTTTGCACTTCTTGCATCTCACCACTTGGTTCTTCTTGTTGCTTATCTTCTTGAGCTAGTGAATTCTTCATAGTCATTTTCTCCATATCTTCACCTAATGAATTAATTTGATAATCTACAACATTCTTAACAAATCTGTTAGATTTCTCAAATTTAACATGCATGAATTTTTCAATAGTCAAAATTGACTTGTTGAAGATCTTATGAGATTCACTAGTAGAGGAGTAACCAACAAAATTCCATCATAAGCTTTAGAATCAAATTTGTCCAAAACTTCTCTCGTGTTTAAAATAAAACATTTACAACCATAAGCTTGTAAATAAAAAACATTGGTTTTTTTCGAATGATAAATTTCAAAAAGAGTTTTCTCAAGTTTCTTTTGAAAATAAACTCTATTGTTAATATAACATGAAGTGTTAATAGCCTTGGCCCATTGATATTGAGGGAGGCCATATTCATTTTATCATGGTTCTTGTCATCTCTTGGAAAGTCTTATTTTTTCTTTCAACTATTCCATTTTGTTGTGGAGTTCTCGGGCAAGAAAGCTTATGTTTTATTTCATTTTCTTTACAACAAGTAATGAAAGAGTAGTTGATATCACTACTAATACACAAAATCGAAGAATCTTTTTCTTTTTCTACTCTTTTACAAAATATATTGAAAAACAAAAAAGTTTCATCTTTGTGTTCAAGAAAGAAAACCCATGTAAATCTAGAGAAATCATCAACTAAAACAAAAACATATCTATTATCATTTAAACTTTTAACTTTTGTACGACCAAACAAGTCCATATGTATTAATTCTAAGGGACGAGTTGTCATAACTTTCTTAATTGATTTGAATTGATTTGAAAGATGATTTTGTTTGTTTACCAAATTGACATGCATCACATAAATGATTATTTTCATATTTCAATTTTGGAATGCCTTTAAACTGCATCATTAGAATAAATACGAGCTAAATGTTCAAGAAAATATTACCTAATCTTCTATGCCAAAGCCAAGAATCTTCATTTAAAGTCGATAAATATTTAGCATTGCAATCGAAATTTAGCAAATTAATAATATAAACATTGTTTTCTCTAAAATCGTAAAATAAACAAGCATTGTGACTATATACTACCATACAATAAGTAGAATCAAAAATAATTTTAAACCTTTATCACATAATTTGCTTATACTTAACAAACTATGCTTTAAATCATTAATTAAAGCAACATTTTCAATAATAGATGATAGACCTAACCATTACCATAACCAATGATATGTCCTTTTAAGTCATCTCCGAAGGTGATGGTACCACCTTCTTTTGATCTCGATAGTATTGCAAAATTGTTGACATCTAAGTCATATGCCTTGAGCAACCACTATCAAGGTACTACCGTTTTTTATGTCTTGGAGTTTTGGTCTGTACCTACATTAATAGGAACAGGAAAAACTGATTTTGGTACCCAGATCTTTTTGGGTCCTTGGAGATTAGTCTTGCGAACCCAAAAATTTTTATCCACAACATGTAACTTATCATAGCACAGTTTATCTAGATGGCTTTTTCGGCCACAATGAGTACAAGTGTGAACTCTAGCATACATATAAGCATGATGATGAGTGTGTTGTGCTTAGTGTGCATGTTTTGTATGTTGTGCTTGGTATGCATGCTTTGTGTATTATGCATAAAATAATTGTTTTCTTTGAGTTTGACTCTTTGAAAATAAAATTTTAATTCTATTTTTGTTAAAAGCACATACTTTTAAAGTAGAATCCAAAACATCTATTCTTTTCTTTAAAACTTCAAAATCATTATTTTCAACCAAGGTCATAGGGCTTTTGCCCTTGCATGCAATTTTGTAATGATAAAAATCTTTTTAGTTTTCTCAAATGAAATAGATAAATCTTCTTTCTCTTTAGAAACAACATTCAACTTATTTTGCAAAAATTTATTTTTCTTTCTTAATTTTGCGTATTGAAATTTAAGAGAAATCTATTTTCTATCAGGTTCTTGAAAAGCAAAACTAAATTCATCCAATGTTAATTCAGAATCATCAAAAGTGGGTTCCTAAGTAACCTTGAGGGAATTGTCTCCATGAGCCATGAAGCAAATATTTGCCTTTTCTACATCTTCTTTGGAGTCACTCTCCAAATCATCCCCAGTGGCTGTCATAACCTTCTTTTATATGGCTTCTTAGATGAGGTTCCTTTGTTGCTTATCTCTGGACAATCCACAATAAGGTGACCAGGCTTCTTGCAATTGTAGCATGGCTCTATTTCATTACCTTTTCTTAATTATTTACCTTGTCTTTCTTTCTTTTTGATAGTTATTGAATTTATCTCTCTTATAGAACATTCTTCTCGTGTTCTTTACTAGAAGGGAGAGTTATCCTCCATCATCTTCTTCATGATCTAGATTTTTCATTGTTGGAAGAACATTTGAAAGCTATTTTTTTCTTCTTTTTAATTTCTCGTTCTTCTCTATCTTTGCGCTGCATCTCACGAGTGTTTAGATTTTCAATGAGACCCATGAAGTCCATTTCTTCTTTATCGTTGAGCTCCTTCAAAGTTTTTGACTTTACTTCTCAAGATGTTGGGAGAGCTCTTATAATCTTTCACACTTTTTGGTCGTTGTCAATATTGTCGCCTAGAGAAGAGAGTCCATTAGTAATATTAGTAATCTTGTAACCATGTCATTTATAGACTCATTATCATGCATATGAAAGTTCTTATTTTGAGAACACAATAAATTAATTTTGGCTTTCTTCACTTGAAAGGTACCTTCATGAGTAGTAATTAAAAATTAACAAACTTTATATTCAGATGTGCAGTTATATCACAGGATATGTCATCATGATTCAAGGCTGGCATGAGTGCATAATGGGCTTTGGAATTTGATCAAACTCCTTGTCTCAATTTCGGACAGAGTGTCTTCATCACCTTGGGGTTCTTTGGATTTCTTGGGAACGACCTTAGCAACTCTACTTCCTAATGATTTAAGAAAAAGCACCATCTTGACTTTCCTTATAGGAAAGTTGAGGCCATCAAACTTGGGGGGGACTTAATGATATCACTTATGGAAGCCATATGTGTGAAACAAATAAAGTGATGGGTCAAATAGGATCACTCTTAGGTGGTGGAACTTATAAACAAGAGTCCAAACTCTAATACCAATTGAAAATCAAATAGAGGGGGAGGGGGTGAATAGATGATAGATTAAAAACAAAGAGAAAATTAAAACAGTCACAATAAACAATCTCAGTTATTAAGAAATGAAGCTGTATATCTGGTGAAGGGATCTGGACTTCTCCTCATGATTCCTCTTAAAATAAGAGTTGTAGTGCAAAATTACTTTTCTTGATATTTAGAGAATTGAAACAATAATAGAGAGTTCAATAAGTATAATTTGCAATGAATAATAAGCAAGAAATATAATTGCAATAAGTGGAGGAGTGAGTATTTAGAAAGATCAAACGAGATGCAATCGCAAACACAGAGAATTGTTATCGAGGTTCGAGTCACTTGCTCCACATCTCTGCCTTCATTGTGATGAAGGATTCCACTATAATCAACTCTAATTATAACTCTAACTCGATCCCGCAAGATCTAGGCCGCAACTCTACTTCACTACCCTCCTCCAAAGAGGAACTACCAAAGAACAAAAAATTACAAACTTGGTGATCTTCATGAGACAACAAATACTCCCTATTACACTTTTTCTATAGCTCAGTATAGAGGATTGATAGCTCAAGAGAAAGTATAAGAAGAGTGAAGAGAATAGGATTGAATAGCACTGAAATCTTTTGAGACTTTTTGCAAAAATAGATTTCTTTGAAAGCTAAAACTTGTGTAAATCTTGTATTTGACACTCTCTAATAACTTCTATTTATATGACTAGAATAAAGACCAAGTCTCAGTAAATCCCAACAATAAAAATATGTTAAAAATCATTGAAAACATAAAATAGCCGTTGGGAATGAATTTGGACTAGTTTGCATTGAAAAATAGTCATTACAGGCAAAACATACATGTTTGACCACTGGCGGTTAACCGGCTAAGGCAAATATGATTTTGCCATTGCTGTCAGTTTATCAAGCGGTCGACCCATGTAGTGGTCAGTTTTTGACCCCCGCAAGATCGCGACACAAGCCCAACCAGCCCTTGGATGATCACTTTCAGAATCTCTGAAGAACAGTCATGATCCCATCAAACTACGAGCAGTTCAAGCGGGTAGAAGAAAAGAGATAAGTCAGTTGTGAGTACCCATATCTCCAAGCTAATCCTCATTTGAACTCGATGGTGACAACTAGAGTATGTATCAATCATATCTATAGATGGACGAAGATCACAGGATAAAGGACAAATACGGGCTCTATCAATTCAAATAAGGATGTTTGGCTCCAACCTCCTCGAAGATAAGTAGTTGAGATAGGATAGACCTTCAAATAGATGAGAACTTTGTAACCTTATCCAACACCCACTTGTATAAATAGCAGACCCCTCCTAAAAGAGGGGACGATCAATCAAGCCCAGCAGCCGTAGCGCGTGAATTAGGCTACCACCATTGTAATTTCCTCTTAATTATAGTTGAACCCTCTCTCTTTCATCGTGATTATTCTCTTTCAGATTTTCACGTATATTTGTGCATTAGCTCTGCTTTGATCTCTAAATTTCATCCATTAATCCTCATAATTTGGTGGGTGGATAGTTCCCCTAGGAATTACCCACTGCATTTGGTGCTTTCATTGAGATCTTTGAGTCCATACTCAGAGTCCCTCTAATCCCATATCCTTTGGCATCCTTAAAAAAGGTTTCCAACAACCATGGCGCCCAAGACCATTACCCACCATGACGTCAACACCACCGACGAGCTCGAACTGTCAACACTTTCTCGAGGACAACTTATCCATTGAGTGACCGACCTGCAATAAAACTGGGTGAACTGCAGGCCAGGCAGACCGCGAGCGAGAACTGATCTCTATGCACCGCGACACAACCAAGCGAGACAGAGAAGTGATAATGCAAATGAACAGCCAACTATTAACGCAGATAAAGACCCTTCAAAAAGCTCAACAATGAGTCATCGAGCTTGAGCACAAGGGAAGCCCAAATGAACATGTCCTCTGAAGTCCATCAACATCTCTCAGCTATGACCGATTTACATTACAAGTTAAACTAGATGCGCTCCTAAACAACCTCACCACATGAGGATCCAGAGATCCACAGAGTTAGTCCCACACGAAATCAGACGAGGGGGCGTCACACCCCAACACGCAAGAGGAAGGAAAACACTTCCAGGATAACAACAAAGACCAAGGATGACTCGGTTGTCACTCCCCTGAAGTTACCGATTGATCAGATCCTTCACATCATCAAGCATCAACCGTGGGTGAGACTCTCTAAGTGAAGCAAGCACAACCCAGATCTCTTAGAAGCAAGAGGACACTGTTATTTTCATAGCAGTCGGGGGCACGCCCCCTTCATTGCTGGGCCCTTAAATGGTACTTCGAGGATCTGGTTCAACATGGATACATTGAAGAGTTCATCCTCAACCAGGAGAAAGATCCAAAGGTCAGAGGTACTCAACCGAGTCTATCAAGTAAAGCGCTTAGTCATCAGCACAACCCAGGATGGGAAGATCCTCAAGAAGCAATGGAACTCTTTTCACTGAAACGATACAATGTGTAAAACCACGTTATATCCAAGGAAAAGATTATGCAAGTTCTCTTATTTTTGATATTTTGTACCTCCTTCGAGTATGGTAACTACCCTTTGGGGAGTCTCGCAAAAGATGGAGGTTCGCCCACAATGACTGCTTGGAGCTCAGCCCACATCGGGTCCTCACCCTAATGGCTACCCGAGCCAGTCAAGACCTATAACGGATCCTACCCTGACATTTACCCCTCAGGGAGTCTCCTGAAAGATGAAGGTTCACCCATAATAATCGCTTGGAGTTCAACCTACATCGAGTTATCACCCTGATGGCAACCCGAGCCAATCAACAGCCTACAACAGGTTCTACACTGATGATTGTTGGCCCAAAAGGTTACACTCTCCATTTGTTTGAAGTTTTGATGATAACAAAACACATAGGAGCTATATGGTACTAATAAGTTATTTAGAATGAGTTTCAGGTTAGTGTTGACACTTAAAAAAGACAAGATTCTTATTGGTCCGAACAATGTCTAAACTTGTTGACATTTACAAAAGACAAGTGACTGACGAGCTGAAGACCAGTTTTCACCCATCTCCGAGGGACAAAGAAGCAACTTAGACTCCACTGATCCATCAAGCAGACAGTGAGCCCAGATTGTCTCTAAACAGACCTCAGCAGGTCTAAGATGCTAGCACTTAGCATCACATAAGCCCAAAGGGATAGCCTCGCCTAAGAGACTACGATCATCCAACTTCGCCTTGAAGCCATTCAAAGCTCCGCCAGGAAGCTAACTTATACCTTCGCCTGAACTGCTGAAGCGCAACTCCGCAGAGAGAGTTAGCTCCGCCTGAAGCCACACGCAACTGCTTAGAAAGGGTATATAATAGCCTTGCCATAGACGACTTCTAGCTCCGCCGAAGAGCTGTCTTCTGACTTCGCCAGGTACTGCCTCCAGCTCCGCTGTGAGCTCGATGCGGGTAGCGCCGCTACGGATCTGCTATGGTCAACCTTTGACTAATCAAATCTCCGGATGAGATCGGATCCAATCAGATCAAATCCAATTAAGATCAAATCGGAGATCAAATTTGGCAGTTGATTGCCACAATCTCTTGAATCTCTTAAAACGAGTAAGAGGATCAGGAGAGACCTTTCAACAATATGGAAAGAATCAAAACAGATCAAGAAGATCAACTGACCTGCAATTTCTAGCTTCGCAGAAGCTGATCCTAGCCTCGCAGCAAGGCTACTTTCCAGATTTAAACAGATTTGATTCAATCTGTTTCCATATCTTCAAGGGACGATTATACCCTTGCTCTCCCTATAAATAGCCCATCAGGGGTACAAGGAGAGAGGCGGAAGGATATCTCCAGAAATAAAGCTTTTCTGAGACAACACGCACAAGAGGACTCCACAAGCAGAGGCTTCTTCACGACGCACCGTGCGCTCTTGAATTCAGAGACTTTTAGAGAATTGCTTCTCTAATCAGGGTGCTGATACCCTAATACCTTCTTCTCAAGGAATCTCCGGAACCAGGCGAGAAGAAATTCCTAATTGAAGGCAGGTTTTGAGAAGTAGCAAGAGGGTTCTACCAACCTTCTGTTCTCTGATTCCCCGAACCAGGCGAGAAGGGAATCTCATCGCTCGCATCGTCAAAGGGACAAAGTGGTCGCGCGCTGACCAGACTCCTATCGGCACACTTCTCCAGAATCTCTGAGGAGATCTACTTGTAATCTTTTTAAGAATACTTGTAATTTAGCTCCTCAACTCTTTTTATTGTAAGTTTTCCCCTTTGTAAATCAAATGGAAAACAAGATGGCGACTCCGCTGGGGACAAAATTCTCCACTGCCGAGAATCAAGTGTCGCAATGCGACGAACAGACCTTCGGGTCTAACTCTGAATTCAGAAAAGCCGGTGCAGCCAGAGCCCCTCTGGCTAAATCTTCAAAGAAAGTCTCTGCGGAGACAGAAAAAGTTCTCTGCGAACCTGCTGCGGTCCTCTGGCGCAACAAGGAAGCACGCCCGCATCCCAAGTCCTGCACTCTCGAGAACTTGGTTGTCCAGTTCGACCAAGGAAGATTTGAAGAAGTCCTCTCTGGGAGTGGCCTAATGCTTCGAGCACGGAAGCATAGGACGGTCTCCACGGCTAAGGTTTCGGAACAGAAACCAGAAGCAGAAATCTGCCAACACCCTTCAGCCTCGCGTGTGGCTAATCAGGTTCCTTGCGAACCTAAGTATCCTCTGCCAAAGCGGATGTGGAGGCCTAAACAGAAGACTCTGGCCGAAGCTTCGGGCGTAGCTACGCCAAAACCGTGCCTGTCTCGCAAAGAAAAAGGCAAGATGCCGGTCTGCTCCTACAATGCTGCCGACCATGAAGTCACGACGGCAATCATACCGTCGCCCAATTCGAGAGCAGCAATCCCTTGTGCCAGCCTTGTTTTCACAAGCGAAGCTACTATACCACAGCATACTCACTGGGTCCACGGCCGTAAGGCTAGGGCCAAAATGTTACCTAAGGCTAATCCCCTTCGCAGCAACATAGCGGATAAAGTACCACAGCGTGCTCCGCTCCCCAATTCGTCAAGCACTAAGCTCGTGCCTGATGGCGAAGCTAGAACTGAAGCACTATTCAGTGCTAATCCCTTCTGCGGGGATAAAAGGAGCAGGACAATGTCCTATATACGATCCAAAAGAGCCTCTGCGCTGGATTGTTCAGGCTCCGATGGGCCTGACTTGCGGGAATTCTTGGCGAACAAGCAGAAGTGGGAGTCTTTCCGAACTGCTTTCCCCTGTTGTCAACAAAGGGGATGCCAGTTGGTGACGGTTCACTCAGCTCATTGCCGGCTAGCACCAATCTTCGCCACTTCCCCAGGCCGGCAATCAGTTTTTGATCGGCTGTCGGTACAAGCCCCGATGAAGCATCGCAAAAGGAGCGTCTCGCAGGATCCACCCTCTGCATCTGTCAACATGACCGGAAGAGGACGAGAGTTACGCAGGGGAAGACAAGCATCTGACGATACCCCCTACAGCTCCCCAGATCCAGATTACAGCCCAGGCTTAGGTGAAGTCTTGGTGCGCGAAGGTGTTTTCCGAAACACCAGATCTAGGGTGGCAATACCCTATAATTATGAGCAGCCTTCCTCTTCGACGGCCCTAACCTCGTCACAGCCCAGAAGAGCACTCCAACCATCGGATGAAGAAGATGAAGACAGTAGGTATGCCTCTTCAGCGACAGTTAGCTCAGTGCGAACAGACAGAGCATCAGTCAATATGGCTGATAATGTTAACGACGACCTTCGTCGACGTTTGGAAGCTCAAGAGCAAACTTCCAAGATTCAGCAAGAAGCTCTGGACAATATTCAACAGATGCTTGCTCGACTCCTCAGCAATCGGAACGACAATGATGTCGGGAGCAATCACGACGAGGAGGAACACTTCAGCAATGAGCAGCCAAAGACGGGGAAATTCAAGGAAGGCTCTTCCTTAGACGCCGAAGTCCTTAAAGACCTCCAAGCCCAAATTGCATCCCTGGCTCAGAGGGATGAGCTAAAGAAAGTAGGGGCAGTCCGTCCCTACCCATTGGAGTGGGATTCGGTGCCATACCCACCGAAGTTCAAACCACCAACGTTGCATACGTATGATGGTAAAAGTTCACCAAATCAACAAATCTACTACTTCCGGTCTCAGACTGGTAATGTTATAAGCAACGACGCCATCATGGCTAGGCTGTTCATTGGCACCTTAAAGGGGTGGCATTTGACTGGTTCCGAAGTCTCCCTCCGAGCTCTATCAATTCCTGGATCGACCTGGAAACCCGGTTCCTCTCTCGTTTCTATGAGGACGATACCGAAGTGACCATGGACAAGCTCCTCTCCACCATACAGAAGAAGGGTGAATCTGTCCGTGACTACATTGAACGGTTCAGAGACTTATCCTTGATGTGCCCAGCAGGGATGCCACTACCCATGCTCTTACAGACGTGCAGGCACAACTTCCTGGACCAAGTAGAGGTTCGTATGGGAGCTGTCAAGGCCCACACCTGGAAAGAATTGGTCGAACAAGCTGAGATAGCCGAAAAGTCGGCTAAAAAGTTTGAACCATCCACCCCTAGAGGCAGATGGGGTATGAACAGTAAAGGACGTAGCGACCTACCGCAGTCTTCTCAAGCCAAAGGGAAAGAGACTATGTCTGTGGAATTGTCCGGGGACATGCAGTCGAAGGCCAAGAAGAGCGGCTTCAACAATCAGGAGCCTAAGTTCCCTCCAAAATAGTACTCCTTCAAAGACGATCAGGTGGTCACGATATTTCATCTGCTCCACAAAGGGAATAAGATGAAGCTGCCAGATGCTCGGCGTCCCAATGAGATAGGGTGCACGAACGACCCCAAATACTGTCTCTATCATAGGATGATTCACCATCCTACTGACAAGTGCTATGTCCTCAAAGATAGAATTCAAGCCTTAGTCGACGCCGGAGTCCTGAGACTAAAGTCAGAGCAGAAGAAAGTCACAGCCAATATGGTGACCCTCGAGTTCGGCAAAACTCCAAAGGTCACGGTTCCTGACGGGACCTATCCAGCCCCTGCGCCACGGTTGGAAGTCAAGCATCCTCCAGCTAAAACTCAAGATAATAAGGGTCTTGTTCCCTTAACATTGGAGACAGGGGAAATCATGTGGATACACCCAGACCTCGTCCAAGACGAACAGTGGGATTCAAAGAGGCCCAAGTCAAAGGGCAAATCTTGCAATGTCATCTCCATCCTGCCAGACGACGGCAATCTTACGTCGGCTTCCCTCAGTGATTCAGAAGGAGAAAAGCTTGCTTGCACGGCGCAAGCCGATACGCCTCAACAGACGGGCACCCAATCCGAAAAATCATACTTGAGGCAGTATGAAAAGTCTACTGATGAGATACAACAGCAAACAACGTCAGTACCAATGTCAGCATCCACTCCATTTCCAACCAAGGGAAAAGAAAAGCCTAAGGAGGTACGATTCGACCAGGTGTTGAAGAAACCATCAGGCCAAGGGTTGGCTATGCCCTTTCGTTTTGACATATTGGCCCAGCTGGCTAATATCCCGGCTCGTATCACTATACACGAGCTCCTTCGCCTCTCAAAAGAGACAAGAGAAGCACTCAGGGATGCGCTAGCCAATTCAGAATCCTTTCTGACATGCATGCCTGAGGTCCCTAACGACGACGTTCAGTCTCCTTGCCCAGAATGTCATCATACACAATCCAAGGTGCCTGCTATTACATTCACGGCGGAAGATATGCTTCTCAAAGACAACAAGCACGATCGACCTCTGTACTACACCGGATATATCGGTTCAACGTTCATTGAAAGAATACAAGTCGATTCGGGGTCCGCACTCAGCATCATCCCCAAAAGGCTTCTCTACTTCCTCGGCATACCGCTGTATAGGTTGTCCGCAACCACTACTACAATATACGGTTTCAATGTCGGAAGCAGTCACCTACTTGGGAAAATCCGGCTCCGTTGCAGAATCGGGAGCCTGAAGTCAGAAGTGACATGCTATGTCATTGACGCTGACACGTCATATAACCTGCTGCTAGGACGACCATGGATCCATGCCAACTGGATCGTTCCCTCTACTCTGCACCAATGCTTCAAATATGTTGAAGATGACGCGACAGTACGAACTGTCTTTGCTGAGAAGCAACCATTCAAAGGGGTGGAGAATTACTTCACCGACGCTCTCCTGTATCAAGAGGCCGGTGGAACACCTAAAGAACCATTGCCAGACGATGATGAAAGTGGCAATGAGGCGGATTCAGAATCCGAAGCAGGCATGCCAGCTATTCTGATTGGTGAACCAATTATAGCATGTCTCAATAATCCCCAATGTAATACTCCTTCAGAGGATGAAGGTGAATGAGTAATTAATGATAATATTTCTTTTGATTATCCTACGAGTGTTGGGCTATTTGAATCCATTACGGATAGCTCTCTGCACATGCCTTTACGTAAGCCAAGTGCGTCCAGTACGCCCATGGAATCCGCAGAAGGAGCCGCTTTGGTGATCCCGCCATCCAAAGAAGGTCAGTTACCGATAATCTTCGGTAGAACCCAATCACGGGGACCCACGGCCACAGATTCAAGTTCAGACTCAGACACTCCACAGTTCTTCCATTACGCGCGACCGGCGCGCCATATTATGAAGAAAATGGGATACGACTTGAAGCATGGAGCAAGCCTGAATTTTGGAAAAGAAAGGCGCAGTTTGATGCGTAACTTTGTGCCTAAAGGGAAGCCTGCAAATTACTATGATAGTACACGCAGGGGGTTGGGATACGTTACACCCACATCGTCAGCAACGGTTCAATTCAAAGACGATGAACCAATTCCATCACATTCAGCCTCCTCCTCCGAGTGGGACTCAGACGTCAGTGTGGGAATGATGTTCGAAAACCTCACTGTTAATATGACTTCGAGCAGTCAAATGGACCCCGCAGAAGCTGTTGATGAGGAACCATGGGCCCAGCATTTGGACCTCCAGTGGGAAAAGCGATTCGAGCTGCGCGAACCACCTACCGAAGATAAGGTGATGCAGGTCAACTTGGGTAGCCAAGATCATCCCAAACCCATCTTTTTAAGTGAAAGCCTATCGCTTACAGAAAAGGAAGAATTGATAATGCTCATAAAAGAGTATATATACGTCTTCGCATGGAGTTACGAAGACATGCCCGGACTTGATCCACAAGTCGCTATGCACCGTCTAAACATCAAGCCCGACGTCAAGCCAGTCAAGCAGTAACAACGTCGGTTTCGTCCAAACATTATGGAAGCTATTGAAGCCGAAGTTCACAAGCTCATTGCATGTGGCTTCATCCGGGAGGAACAACATCCAGATTGGGTAGCCAACATCGTCCCCGTCCTCAAGAAGAACGGGAAAATATGGATCTGCATCGACTACCGTGATCACAATACGGCCTGTCCTAAAGATGAATTCCCGCTACCCATCACCGATGTCATGATCGACAACACATGTGGATTCAAAAGGATGTCTTTTATGGACGGCTTTTCAGGGTACAACCAGATTAAGATGTATCCCGACGACGAGAAGCATACTTCGTTCCGAACACCATTGGGGGTATCATGCTACACTGTAATGCCCTTCGGACTGAAGAACGCCGGAGCAACCTATCAGCGGGCAATGAGTACAATCTTCCGCGATCATCTTCGAAAAACAGTGGAATGCTACGTCGACGACATTGCTGTCAAAAGCCGCAATAAGGATGAACATCTTCATGACTTAAGAACGATGTTCGACATAATGCGGGCTCATCAATTGAAAATGAATCCAACAAAATCCTTCTTGGGAGTGTCAAGTGGCAAGTTCCTTGGGTTTATTGTTACATCAAAAGGGATTCATCTTGACCCAGACAAAGTCAAAGCCATTCAAAGCATGCATCCACCGAGGAATCTCAAAGAGCTTAGAGGCTTACAAGGCAGGCTGGCTTATATCAGAAGATTCATTGCAAATCTCTCAGGCTGCTGTCAACCGTTCACCCGACTCATGAAAAAGGGTGCTTCTTTCATATGGGATCAAGCTTGCCAGGAAGCTTACGAAGACATCAAGAGGTACCTCACAAAGCCTCCAGTCTTAATGGCCCCTGCATCAGGGAAGCCATTCTTGCTTTATGTAAAAGCTATGGACTACTCTCTCGGTGCCCTCCTTGCTCAAAAGGACGACAATGGTCACGAGCAGGCCATTTATTATCTGAGCAGGACTCTGATAGGGGCGGAAACTCGCTATAATCCCATCGAGAAGGAGTGCTTAGCTCTTGTCTTTGCCGTTCAGAAGACACGACATTATTTGGTCGGCCAAACCATACATGTCATCTCCAGAGTGAACCCATTGCGTCTCCTTATGACAAAGCCAGGATCACTGAATTCAAGATTGGCTAAATGGGCACTTCTTTTGTCTCAATACGACATGATCTTTACCCCTCAGAAGGTGGTTAAAGGTCAGGCCCTGGCAGAGTTCTTGGCTGCTCATCCAGTTCCGGAACATTCAAAACTTCACGAGGATATTCCAGATGAAGTTTTCGAGTCCAATGTAACTTCAGAGGATGAAGTGTGGCAGATGTTCTTCGATGGAGCATCACGAATAGGCCCTAAAGGCAAGATCATTGCCGGAATGGGGGTTGTGTTTATCTCCCCACAGAATCATGTCCTTCCCAGAACATTTTCTCTGACGGAATCATGCTCCAACAATGTAGCAGAATATAATGCCCTGCTCATTGGTCTTCAGCTTGCCCATGGAATGGGGGTACGCTACCTCGAAGCTTACGGCGATTCAAAATTGATCATCAATCAGGTTAGAGGTGAATACGAAGTTTGCCACGAGGACTTGGTGCCTTATTATCACACGGCCATTGAATTGGCTGACCTATTTAAAGGTTTCTACATCGGGCACGTGTCTCGATCCCAGAATACCAAGGCGGACGCTCTTGCTGCATTAGCAACAACACTAGCCTTGCCAGCTGACACCGAGTATCACCTCACAGTCGCAACTCGACATCTTGTATGCTCCAAGCACATGCTAAGAACTCGAGAAGTCTATAATGTCTCCACGGATCTTGAGCCAAGAGACTGGCGCTTTCCACTCATTGACTATGCTTTGCACGGTCTGCTTCCAGACGATCCTGAAGAAGCAGCATCTATCAGACGAAGGTCTCTCCGTTTCTACTACGATCCAACTCTGAAGACACTTTACCGTCGTTCATATGACGGTGTCCTCCTCCGTTGCCTTTCTCATTCAGAGGCACAGGAAGCGCTCAAAGAAGCGCACGACGGCATTTATGAAGCTCATCAGCCAGGTCCGAAACTTAAAGACAGGTTGCGTAGACTTGGATATTATTGGCCAACTATGATAGCCGACGCCATCCAATATGCACGAAGGTGTAAAGCATGCTAGATCCATGCAGACTTCATACACCAGCCTTCGGAGTTGCTCCACCCGACTGTTGCTTCATGGCCATTTGAAGCATGGGGAATAGATGTCGTAGGACCAATCAGCCCCTCTTCGACAAAAGGTCACCGGTTCATCCTCGTAATAACCGATTACTTTTCAAAATGGACGGAAGCTATACCATTAGCTGAAGTCAAAACCTCTAATGTGGTTAACTTCATCAAACACCATGTCATCCATCGATTCGGTGTCCCTAGGTGGATCATCCACGACAACGGTACCCAATTCATAAGCCAAGTATTCTATCGGTTCTGCGATAAATACGAATTCAGAATGTTGCTTCAACTGCCTATAATCCTGCCGCCAATGGCTTGGTGGAAGCATTCAACAAAACGATCATCAAGCTACTCAAGAAGTTCGTCTCCTCGAACAAGCGAGATTGGGACGAAAAGCTCGGTGAATGTCTCTGGGCCTATCGAACCACGGTTCGGACACCGACAGGCAATACGCCTTTTTCCCTGGTATATGGGTGCGAAGCAGTCATCCCATTGGAAATCCAGATGCCGTCATTGCGAGTAGCTCTGACCACTAAAATCACATCAGAAGACAATGATCGGTTGTGTCTTCAAGAGCTCGAAGCCCTAGATGAGAAGCGACTTCAAGCCCAGCAACATATTGAGCTATATCAAGCTCGGATTTCAAAAGCCTTCAATAAGAAGGTCAAACAGAGGGTCTTCCAGAAAGGAGACCTGGTTTTAGCCGTCAGACGACCAATGATTATGACGCACAAAACCAAAGGCAAATTTCAGCCTAAATGGGAAGGACCGTTTGTAATAGAAACAGTCTATTCAAACGGAGCATACCGCCTCATGACTAAGACGGCGACTTACTCATGATGCCGATCAATGGCAAGTTCTTAAAGAAGTATTATCCTTAATCAAGGTCCTTCTTATGATCAAGTTAACATTACACCTCTGATCAAGACCTTCGTGTTCAAAGTACACACAAAGAGAGCCTTTCTCTTCCTCCAAGCGAGATCATACAACCATAAACCAGTAGGAACCTGGTCGTATACTGGTTGTCTTAAAGGAGAGTCAAGGTTACACATACGTTAACCAGACGACCCAATATCCTTAACGATTAAGGACAGAGGAAAATGTTGACTTTTAAGCCCAACATAAGTCCTCGACAACTCATCATGCTGAGGGGAATAGCATGGCTAGCCCAATTCAAACGGTAGTTGGTAAAGACATATCAAACCCGTTGACAGCTAGAGATTTGCTAAAAATCCTAAGGGACCAGTTCCCATTTGATTCCCTCTCCAAAATCACTTACCAATTCTCATCCATAGAATGGTAAGACCACATATGCATTTCGCTGTTACGTTAACATTAAACCTATGACAGTGATTCCCTCATTTTTTCCCCGTGAAAACGAGATCTCCAAAACCACTTACCAATTCTCATCCATAGAATGGTAAGACCACATATGCATTTCGCTGTTACGTTAACATTAAACCTATGACAGTGATTCCCTCGTTTTTTCCCCGCGAAAACGAGACCTCCAAAACCACTTACCAATTCTCATCCATAGAATGGTAAGACCACGTATGCATTCCGCTGTTACGTTAACATTAAACCTATGACAGCAATTCCCTCGTTTCTCCCTGTGAGGACGAGACCTCCAAAATCACTTACCAATTCTCATCCATAGAATGGTAAGACCACATATACATTTCGCTGTTACGTTAACATTAAACCTATGACAGTGATTCTCTCGTTTCTCCTTGTGAAAGCGAGACCTTTTTCCAAATTTCATTCCAACCTTGAGCTTGGTGGCGTCTCAATCGGTTATGTCATTGCGACCTCTGAACCAGCCTACAGCTAAGTCTCAACCTTGAGCCCTGTTGACATTGACAAAAGACAGGTCTCGATACTTATTGACATTTACAAAAGATAAGTATCACCAACCTTCAGCTTAGTGGCGTCTCAATCGGTTATGTCATTGCGACCTCTGAACCAGCAGACAGCTAAGTCTCAACCTTGAGCCTTATTGACATTTACAAAAGACAGGTCTCGATACTTGTTGACATTTACAAAAGACAAGTATCACCAACCTTGAGCTTGGTGGCGTCTCATTCGGTTATGTCATTGCGACCTCTGAACCAGCGGACAGCCGAGTCTCAATTTTGAGCTTGTTGACATTTACAAAAGACAAGTCTCAACCCCGAGCCCTGTTGACATTTACAAAAGACAGGTCTCGATACTTATTGACATTTACAAAAGATAAGTATCACCAACCTTGAGCTTGGTGGCGTCTCAATCGGTTATGTCATTGCGACCTCTGAACCAGCAGACAGCCAAGTCTCAATTTTGAGCTTGTTGACATTTACAAAAGACAAGTCTCAACCTTGATCCTTGTTGACATTTACAAAAGACAGGTCTCGATGCTTATTGACATTTACAAAAGATAAGTATCACCAACCTTGAGCTTAGTGGCGTCTCAATCGGTTATGTCATTGCGACCTCTGAACCAGCAGACAGCTAAGTCTTAACCTTGAGCCCTGTTGACATTTACAAAAGACAGGTCTCGATACTTGTTGACATTTACAAAAGACAAGTATCACCAACCTTGAGCTTGGTGGCGTCTCATTCGGTTATGTCATTGCGACCTCTGAACCAGCGGACAGCCGAGTCTCAATTTTGAGCTTGTTGACATTTACAAAAGACAAGTCTCAACCCCGAGCCCTGTTGACATTTACAAAAGACAGGTCTCGATACTTATTGACATTTACAAAAGATAAGTATCACCAACCTTGAGCTTGGTGGCGTCTCAATCGGTTATGTCATTGCGACCTCTGAACCAGCAGACAGCCAAGTCTCAATTTCGAGCTTGTTGACATTTACAAAAGATAAGTCTCAACCTTGAGCCCTGTTGACATTTACAAAAGACAGGTCTCGATGCTTATTGACATTTACAAAAGATAAGTATCACCAACCTTGAGTTAGTGGCGTCTCAATCGGTTATGTCATTGCGACCTCTGAACCAGCAGACAGCTAAGTCTCAACCTTGAGCCCTGTTGACATTTACAAAAGACAGGTCTCGATACTTGTTGACATTTACAAAAGACAAGTATCACCAACCTTGAGCTTGGTGGCGTCTCATTCGGTTATGTCATTGCGACCTCTGAACCAGCGGACAGCCGAGTCTCAATTTTGAGCTTGTTGACATTTACAAAAGACAAGTCTCAACCCCGAGCCCTGTTGACATTTACAAAAGACAGGTCTCGATACTTATTGACATTTACAAAAGATAAGTATCACCAACCTTGAGCTTGGTGGCATCTCAATCAGTTATGTCATTGCGACCTCTGAACCAGCAGACAGCTAAGTCTCAACCTCGAGCCTGTTGACATTTACAAAAGACAGGTCTCGATACTTGTTGACATTTACAAAAGACAAGTATCACCAACTTTGAAGCTCGGTGGCTCCTCAACCAGTTATGTCATCGCGACCTCTGAACTGACAGACTGCCATGTTTCAGCATTCAATCCAGCAAAGGACTATTCTCTCAAATGGCACCAATACAATTTGGAACCAACAATTCAGCAAGTGAAATGAGTTGGAGACTCGATAGGGAGTCAAAACAAAAGAAAGAATTTTCATTGATTCCAAAAGGATGAGATACATGAAGGCACATATACAACGACCTACAGGCGTACATTGTAAGATCTGAGCCGCTCTCCAAGGGAAGCCAGCCTCGTCCTCCTGTCATCAGTAGCCTGGGCAAGCGCTTGTGACTTCAGCTCAGCCTCATTGAAATCCATTGCCTGGGCCAAACGAGCTTCGACCTCCGCCAAAGTTGCCCTCTGCGACAATCCCTGCTGCGAGAGTTCGTCACTTTGAGCCTTGAGCTGCTCAAGCCGCGCAGCTTCTTCAAGACGCACCGGTTCAGCCTTGGACAAGAGAAGGTTTCCCTTCCTAATCATCTCCTTGGCCTTCGCAATCCTATCTTCAGCATCAAGAAGAGCACTGGTGGAGGCATCGATGGCATTTCCAACCTCTGCTTGCCTTATTTCCAAGGATTTCAAATCAGAGGAAATAGCCTCAGCGGCTTCTTGAGCGGCAAGACGGGCCTCATGCTTTTGAGTGACAAGGCGCGCAAACCGCTCATCAACCAAAGACTCCAAGTCCGAGCGGCTGAGACGGCGCCATTCCTCTACGTCCCTCTCGAATTGATCTACCAGGAGCTCCAAGGCAGCGGCCTGGTGGTACCCTTCAAGGTCCCGAATACTTTCAATATTGCGGAAGAGGACCACCTTCAAAGTTGAGAACGATATAGTCGAACCTTTCAAGACCAGGTCGATGCTTCGCCCTAGGCCTTTGTAAAACTATCGACTATGTCGCCTATAAAATCGTTTTCAACCTCGGCCACCTCTGGTAGATGGGCAACTTCAGAAAAGTCCACCAGCCCGGTCGATACCACCGTGGAAGGAGCAACAGGAACACTAACAGCAGTAAGACAGGCCGTTGGTGATCTCAGCGGAGTCTTCATGGAAATCAGTACACTAGCCACCGCGGAGGTAGGACTAGTGACCATCTCCTGAACAGCAGGTTCAACCACCAGGGTTGGAGAAGTAGGGCTGGTAATCACCCTCAGCTCCGCGCTTGGCAAAACTGTCAGCACCTCACTCGTTGATATAGTTGGGAGTGAAGACACCTCCGGGACTGCCGTCCCTTCAACCTCTGGTCTTTCAACCGCCTTGGGCCGATAAGAGGGCAGGTCGCCATATAGCGCATCCAACACAGCAGCATCCGCCGCGGTCGAAGTGCTCATATCACCCCTGGACTCCCCAGGAAGATCAGCCGGTTCCCTTGAAGCTAATGCACCTTGAGGCGGAACACCTGCAACAAAATTGTGTTTAGGCAAGACACAATAAATAGTAAAAGCCAAAAGGTCAGAACAATACCAAAAGACGACGTCGCCTCAAACATCTCGGCAGCCGCATCAATCTCCATGAGCTCCATCAGAAAATTCTTTGCGGAGTCAACACGAATGGTCGGCCCAATTTCGCTTGCTGAGTCTCCCGTGGACCATCCAATAGAGCTGGACGCTATAGGACTTCCTTTCGAAGTCCCAGCGCCCGAGGGACCAATGTTGGCCGCATCACCTCCGGACTCCTCCGGGCGGGCAAAAGAACCAGCCTCAGTTCCATAAGTAAATAGGGGATCATAATCTTCCCCTTGCTCTCCAGCAGCCTTAGCTCCTGTATCAAGAAGCAAATAACAAGCTATCCGGAACACATAGAAGATATATTACAAAGACGAAGCTGATCTTACCTAAGTTCAGAGCAACTTCGCCAGTAGTCGGTCCAGCAACTGACGGTTCAGCTACTAATGGGGCAAGAGGAGGAAGTGCCACAGATGGTTCGCCCTCTACAACAACCGTAGGAGCTCGACGACAGGGTTTCTTCACCAACTGTTTCCTACGCGACCCACCTGTCTGTTTGCGCTTTAGAGGGACATCAGAACCTTCCTCCTCCACTTCTTCTACATGTCTTGGGGGAATTGTCCCCATCACGCCGGAACCAGCTGCAAGAGTCTCGGCACCCGCCTCCGCTTCAAAGCGAGGACTTTCCGCATCCGAGGCTTCGCTGTCATCAACAGCAACGAATTCTTCTATGCCCGGGATGCGAACTCTCCTACCTTCCCTTCTCTCAGAGACCTTCCGCTTCAGCCGTTGAGAAATTAACTTCACACCAGAACTGTTAGCATTGAATCCAAGGGGTGTGGAGTTGGAAGTGGCATACCACTGGCAGAAGCACAGGGTCATTAGAAGATTGGGAGTCCTCAACGGCGTACGCAGCCGCGCCCCAGTACAGCCCGCAATGAAGAATTGCCAAGCACGGGCCCCATCAATAAGGCTCCCCATGAAAGCCAGATTGAGATTCGGGTTGCCCACGTACAGTTGGTCATATCCAAACTGTCGAGCAAACCGACTTGGGACATAAGGCTCCAAGTAGCAGCTATCCCCGCTCCGGTATAATAGATGTGAAGGCCGGATACTGACCAGCCACTCAAAAACTCCCCGGCTCATGGACGAATGCCCCTCCCCCGCATCTTTGAACTCTTCTCCATAGCCTGCACCCCGAATACGGGGAAAACAGCGGAAGAGACTATAGATGTCATAGCGACGTACTAATTTATGGGCCTCAGCCACGTGAGTCTTCTGCCATGAGCATCCTTCGAATCGGCGGAGGAGCGCCATTCGAACATCTTGCGGGGGGTCCTCTCCAGCTTCAATTAAAGAAGGACAATGCAGGGCGAACCACGCCATTAAGTAAGTATACGACAGACCTATTCTGGGGTTAGGTCCGTCGCGGGGCGAAATGGACCCCTTTCCACGCTTCGTCGTTGGTGGCCTGCAAAAAGCCTCCGTCAATGCACGAAGGCCTCTCTGGATACAGCACACCATGGCCGAAAGAAGTCCCAGAGGACGACCATGAACCAAACGAACAGCGGGCAGCAAAACATTCGGATGAACGATGTCACCCGAAGAAGACGGCACCACGCACCTCTTCAGCCAGACTGTTAAGAAACCAGCCAGAAGTGCCTCCCGGGACATCAGCCTGCGAGCCTAATGATGGAAGCTTCAAAGGACATCACCCTGCTCATAGGGACCATCGTCTTCCTTCACAACTAGATCCCCTTGGAAGTGCTTTTGCATCCGGTCAAAGATGTCTTCATCAGCAACTCCACAGTGAGCCGCTTCAGGAGTGTTCTCCATATCTGGGAACAAATAATCTCCCCAGCTCTTCAAGCTATAGGAGGTTCCCTTACTGCCCCCATGCATACTGGAGCAAATATACAGGTGGCACATTAACTCCCTGTAGGTCTCGAACAAGGCAGGCTCCTGCTTCTCCAGAAGAGCCAATTCCGCCTCGCACGGGAAGTATTCTTCATATGGGAGAGAACCAAAAGGCAGAGCAGAGACTTCCCACATCTCATGCAAGGCCATACCCAATTCACCAACAGGGGTGAAGAAAGTCCCCGAAGCTGGGCAATACAATTCAAAAATGGCGTAGAAGCACGCCACGTTCATCTCAATACCGTAGCAGGTCGCCCTGACGGCCTCATAGAGGTTTATCCTCTCCAGATCCTCCTCGAAATGAGCGAGGATGTATACAGTTAAATCCCTCCACCATGCCTTCGGAGGGTGAATCCAGCCTGGAGTCCTGAAGTCAGTAGCTGGGTAGTTCCCACTGACCTTGCAGAATTGGTTGCCAAAGGTCAGCGCCACAGCAGGATTCTCTCCCACTGGGATCTCTCGCGACACATTCCCAGGATGTAGACCCATTATGCAATGAGGAGGCCCCGCTCTTGCATAACCAGGAGATTGAAGCATCAATTTTCCTATGTGGACAGAGTCAGTACTCCGGCTCACGTCCCACGACATCTTCCGATCCTGTGTCACACTCTGGAAGGAAGACAAAGAAAAATGTCGCTTGTTAGATGGAAGGTAAAACTTATCACCATCCAACTGGAAAATCCACTGCCCTTCCCTTGCCAGTAGTTGGTGATCAGGGTCTGGTGCGGCATCCCCGAACATGAAGTCGGGCTTCCTGTAAGTTCGACGGTCGATATCTTCAAGGGGAGCCGTAGTCAAAATACTCCTCGTGGTGTATTGATCACCACCATGAATAAGCGTATCTCGGACGACAGAACTCCGCTCACTAAATAGAGAAGCCTGCCCTTGAAATTGCAGGCTGATATTGCCGTCCGATCCCCTGATCATCCCGAATAGGTTGTTTAAAGGACCAGGAGTGTAGTGCACTGCAGAAGCAAAGAAGAATTATGATTAGTTCACCAGCCAAGCGAACACAAAGACATAATTTTCACCAAGGCATAGCCTCGCCCTTTGAGCGAAGCTAGTAAGGCGATAGCTTCGACAAAGCTTAGCCTCACAGTCAAGTCCACATTTCACAGAAAATGTCCAAGTGTTAGCTTCGCGTCGAGAAAGCTTAAGCAGAAGGTGGTACAGCCCCGAGGACTAACTTCGTCAAAGGGCATTATGGTCATTAATCCTTTACGGCTACGATTGAAGGGACAGATCCGTATCCTGTTGTTCGACAGGACGAAAACAGCCCAAGTGATAGCTTCGCACGGAAGCTTAAAGAAGAACTATTCAGTTCTTAGATCCCCGTCCAAGAAAATAAGGGAAATTCAGAGAAATGGATTCCCTAACAATAACAGATCATGCTCGATCGTTCTGGATTCATCCAAAGACAGCCAAATATCGGCTCTAATCAAAAGGGGAAGTCCCTTACCGGCAATTGGTCGTTCGATGACCGGAGGAGGAGAAGGACCCTCCGCTGCAGAAGTGGCCACTTCTTTTCCCGCTCGTCTCTTGGGCACCATTGAAGAGCTACGGAAGCTTTCAAACTTTCAAAATAGAGAGGAAAGGGAAGAATAAGAGTCAAAGGTCTCTAAAAATTTCAAGTAAAGAGATCTGCTCTTTCTCAGCCCGATCGGGCTTTTATAGGCCAATGAGCGCCTGAAACGATGCCTTGTAAACAATACAGGCTGTCGTTTCAAATTAATTTGAAACGCCGCCTAAAGCGCTTTCCCGAGAAGTGCTGATTCAGCCACTAAGGGCTAACTTCGCTACAAGTCAAAACGCGAACTTCGCACAAGTTCATCCAGAACTTCGCCAAAAGGGTTGCCTTAGCCCGCTAAAGGCACAGTTCGTCGACATGCCAGTTTTGCGCGAAGCTCATTCAAAAAGGACCTTGTCCTTAACTCCGCACGAAGTTTAGCCCCGTTCTCAATGAAGGCAGGCAAAAATCAAATGAGCAGAAAATGAACTTTTATTGATTTAAAAGCAAAGGTACATTGATACTACATCAAGGTTGTGTTTCATACAACAGATTCAGTTGCTCAGCAAAATCATTTGCGCAAAAGGCATACAAGTGGTTTTATCTGCTTCCAAGCCAGACCAACTGGACACGAAAGGCCTTCCTCCTGCACAAGGCTGTAATCCTTCACATAAGGACAGATGGTACCACCAGGACAGATGGTGCCACCAGGACAAGGTCAGTGATCTCACAGGTGACGTCCGCTTTCCCGAAGTGGATCATCTCAGATAAGCGACCACCAGCCTCGCCTCAAAAGGGATCATCTCAGATAAGCGACTGCCAACAGCCTCTGGGACACGCATTAGCTGCCCCAGTTTGTTCCTCCTGCTTAAAAGTAAAGCTTCAATCGGGGAAGCATAAGGCAAATTTTCGGTCTCTTTCATCAAGTCACAAAGTTGGCGAACATAGCTCACTGCAATGCAAATCAGAACAGATTAGCAGTTACACACGGGAGAAGCTACAAAAACACTAAGTCAGATTCTTTGGGGCGAAGCAATCCGATTTCAGTCAAAACAGAGGATAAGCCTCGCTTGCACAACAGTGATAGGCTAGCTCAGCAAATGCCAAGTCCTAGCCTCACCTATATGGCTAAGCCAGACTGATCCTGGGGAACACAGTCTTAGCCCCACCTATACGACAAGACTGGCTCAACTTTGAAAAAACTAAGTCCCAAGTTCTGCCTGTGCAGCGGACTTAACATGCAGTGATCTTTCTCTGATCAAGTCAAGATGATAGCTTCGCTGGAAAGCTATGCTGAAATCCTTAACATGCAATCAGCCAATTGCAAAATGAAGAACAAGGGAAACTAATCCCTGAAGCAGCTGTTAAAAGCTAAATTAAGGGAGATGAATTCTCTAAACTTGGTGAAGTCGTTGAATGATCAAGACTTACCGGTCCTTGGCCGGATAATGACTAGAGTGGGCATTCCCACTACTTCAGAGATCTGAGTATCTCTCTCAACCAAGAGAAGAGGAGAAGAGCAGATCACTTCTCTTCAGAGGACCTCAAGTGTCCTATTTATAGGCCCCATGGCCTGAGCGCTGCCGCCTCAAGCGTGGAAGCACGAGCGCATTTAAGGCATTTACTGCGCCTTGAGAAAAGGGACGGTTTCCCTTGGAACCGTGCAAAGGAAGAAAAGTCTCCCTCATAAAAGGCACTCATGGCGCCTTGAAGAAAGGGAATATCCTCCCTTGGAAACGAGCGAGGGGAGAATATCTCCCTCAATCGGTGCGAGAGAAGAAGTAATCCTTCTCGTAACCAGCCCACGGCAGTTGGCCTCGAGAAAGCGACAGATGTTCCAGAGCGAACCTACTTAGCCGCGAAGCTACCCAGACGCGAGTCTACATGATTCCTCGACGAATCTACATCCCAAAGCAGGATTTAAAGCGAAGCTGAACTCAACCATCATGGCGACGTTCATACTCCACACACCACCGATCAAAGCAGTTCAAAGTGTTTCGAAGTCTGAGCTATTGCAGACTTTTAAAAACTTTGAAGGGGGTCTTGTTGACACTTAAAAAAGACAAGATTCTTATTGGTCCGAACAATGTCTAAACTTGTTGACATTTACAAAAGACAAGTGACAGACGAGCTGAAGACCAGTTTTCACCCATCTCCGAGGGACAAAGAAGCAACTTAGACTCCACTGATCCATCAAGCAGACAGTGAGCCCAGATTGTCTTTAAACAGACCTCAGCAGGTCTAAGATGCTAGCACTTAGCATCACATGAGCCCAAAGGGATAGCCTCGCCTAAGAGACTACGATCATCCAACTTCGCCTTGAAGCCATTCAAAGCTCCGCCAGGAAGCTAACTTATAGCTTCGCCTAAACTGCTGAAGCGCAACTCCGCAGAGAGAGTTAGCTCCGCCTGAAGCCACACGCAACTGCTTAGAAAGGGTATATAATAGCCTCGCCATAGACGACTTCTAGCTCCGCCGAAGAGCTGTCTTCTGACTTCGCCAGGTACTGCCTCCAGCTCCGCTGTGAGCTCGATGCGGGCAGCGCCGCTACGGATCTGCTATGGTCAACCTTTGACCAATCAAATCTCCGGATGAGATTGGATCCAATCAGATCAAATCCAATTAAAATCAAATCGGAGATCAAATTTGGCAGTTGATTGCCACAATCTCTTGAATCTCTTAAAACGAGTAAGAGGATCAGGAGAGATCTTTCAACAATATGGAAAGAATCAAAACAGATCAAGAAGATCAACCGACCTGCCATTTCTAGCTTCGTAGAAGCTGATCCTAGCCTCGCAGCAAGGCTACTTTCCAGATTTAAACAGATTTGATTCAATCTGTTTCCATATCTTCAAGGGACGATTATACCCTTGCTCTCTCTATAAATAGCCCATCAGGGGTACAAGGAGAGAGGCGGAAGGATATCTCCAGAAACAAAGCTTTTCTGAGACAACACGCACAAGAGGACTCCACAAGCAGAGGCTTCTTCATGACGCACCGTGCGCTCTTGAATTCAGAGACTTTTAGAGAATTGCATCTCTAATCAGGGTGCTGATACCCTAATACCTTCTTCTCAAGGAATCTCCGGAACCAGGCGAGAAGGAATTCCTAATTGAAGGCAGGTTTTGAGAAGTAGCAAGAGGGTTCTACCAATCTTCTGTTCTCTGATTCCCCGAACCAGGCGAGAAGGGAATCTCATCGCTCGCATCGTCAAAGGGACAAAGTGGTCGCGCGCTGACCAGACTCCTATCGGCACACTTCTCCAGAATCTCTGAGGAGATCTACTTGTAATCTTTTTAAGAATACTTGTAATTTAGCTCCTCAACTCTTTTTATTGTAAGTTTTCCCCTTTGTAAATCAAATGAAAAACAGTTAGTACCAATAATGATGGCCATTTCTTAGTTATTACAAGGTTTCCAAGATTTATGGTGCTAATAGGGCAAATGGCGCAAGAGGAAGTGTTCATAGAAGAGAAGGCTCTAGCATGGCTCAAAGACTTCCTTGAGGTTCAGAGACTTCATTATTTGTTTCTAGTTTTATAGTTTGTTAAAGAATAGTGAATAGGTTTGAAGCTCAAATTCCCTACACACTAATTTTTGTGCACATGTCTATCTAAAAGAAATTTCTCATATATATATACAAAATATTTTAAAATATAGTTTATTACTTACAAACTCCATTTTGTGTATTATACCTAGTCTTGATCAAAACTATTTTGAAAACTATCAAGATCTCTTCAAAATCTTTTCCAAAAATTAGTTTTTGGCCTGCTGCGGTCGACCGGGCGGTCGACCGGCTTTGTTTCAGGTCAGATCGGTCGACCGACCGGTCGACCGGAAATCTGACCGTTTGGGTGCGTGCATGTGTGCACGTCCCCGGTCAACCGGACCCCATTTCGGTTGACCGACCTTCGGCCGACTGAAAGTCATCAACTCTCTGTTTGTTTCGGTCAACCGGGCGGTCGACCGTGGGCCTGCAACGGCCAAATTTTTTGAAAACCTGGTCGACCGGCCGGTCGACCGAGGCTGGATTTCAGCCTTAACGGCTATATTTTTTAACACGTTTTTAAACGTGGGTTTTCTCTCTAAACGAGTTTAGGGGCTGATTTTTGGGTCAATTATTTCTAATTACCTATTGTATTAGTTTACTCTTTAATCCCTAGCTCTATCCTATAAATAGGGTTGATTAGGGTTGAGGTTCCAAGAACAAGCATTTGCAAAAATATTCAAGTTTAAAGCTTTCAAAAGAAGTTTTTGTTCTCTGTTTTTGTGCTGAAAAATCTCTCTCTTTACTGAAGTTTTTGATTCAAAACTCTCTTCAAATTCATTTTCTTTTTCACTTACAATACTTGAGCTTCAATCCTGCACATTATTCTATAGGATTTTTGTAAGGGAAAAAGGTTTTCAAAAGAGGGTTTGTGGTCTTTTGATCACCAAGAAATTCTTGTATTTGTGGCTCCACTACCTCTGGACTAGAGGAGTGTGATTGAGGAGTTGGGTACTCCGGTGTGGTTGTAACTCTTTGTGAAAGTTATAGTGGTTGGAAATCCTTCTGGGTGAAGGCGGGGACGTAGAGCTGGGTGCTCGAACCTCGGAACAAATCTCAGTGTTTGCGATTGGTTTACTTGCTTCATTTACTTGCTTTATATTCATTGCAATATTTACTTGTTTCATATTCATTGCTATATTGTCGATCAATACTCATACAACAAGATTGCAATACGCACCTCAAACTCTTATCTAGAGGAATCACAAGGAAGGAGTTCAGAGCCCTTCACGGGGTATTCAGCTTCTAGTCTTGTTTTGGGTGATCGTTGCATCATAACATTTTAATTTGTGCATTGATTAGCATTATCACCTATTCACCCCCCCCCCTCTAGGTGATTTCAATGGTTACCCCTTAGGGAGTCTCCTGAAAGATGAAAGCTCGCCCACAATAATCATTTGGAGCTCAACTGACATCAAAGTCCTCACATTGATGGCTATCCGAGCTACTCAATAGCTATAGCGGATCCTGACGGCTACCCTCAGGGAGTCTCCTAAAAAATAGAGGTTCGCTCATAATGACTGCTTGGAGCTCAGCCTACATCAACTCCTTACCCTGATGGCTACCCCTTGGGGAGTCTTTGAAAGATAGAAACCACAATGATCGCTCGGAGCTCAGCCTACATCAGGTCCTAACCCTGCTGGCTACCCAAGCCAATCAATAGCCTATTGTGGGTCTTACCTTGACGGCCACCCTTGGGGAGTCTCTTGAAAGATGGAAGCTTGCCCACAATGATCATTTGTAGCTTAGCCTATATCAGATCCTCACCTTGATGGCCACCCGAGCCAGTCAATAGCCTATAGCGAGTCCTTCCTTGGAGGCCACCCCTCGGGGAGTCTCTTTAAAGATGGAGGTTTACCCACAATGACCGCTCGGAGCTCAGCCTACATCGGGTCCTTACCTTGATGGATACCCGAGCCAGTCAATAGCCTTAATGGGTACCACTCCTTTTGAAAGATGAAAGTTCGCCCACAATGACCTCTCAGAGCTCAGCCTACATCGGATCCTCACCCTGATGGCTACCTAAGCCAGTCAACAATCTATAGCGGGTCCAACCCTGACGGCTACCCCTCGGAGAGTCTCTTGAAAGATGGAGGCTCACCACAATGACCGCTCGAAGCTTATCCTACATCAGGTCCTCACCCTGATGCCTACCCGAGCCAGTCAACATCATATAACGGGTCCTACCTTGACGGTTACCTCTCAGGGAGTCTCCTAAAAGACAAAATTTCACTCATAATGATCACTCGAAGCTCAGCTTACATCAGTCCTCACCCTAATGGCTACCTGAGCTAGTCAATAGCCTATAGTGGGTCCTACCCTTGGCTTCCTAAACTTTTGACTACCTTACAATGGATGTCATATCTCCACAAGCTACCAAGCAATGTATAATCTGGCAGGGCTCACGCAATAGCACCCGTACAAGCACATCAAGAACAAGAGATGACACAATAAAAAAGGGTAATCACTTTTATTGATGGCAGAAGAGTGGTACAATTCCTTATTACACCAGTGCTTGTTACAAAAAAAGAGAATGAGAACGGGCTCAGCTAACTCCACCTGCACTCGCCATCGTGGCTTTCTGACCATCCACGAGACCTCCCAGGCCAGTCGCTGGTCCTCCCAATCTAATCACTCGGCCCCTCAGGCCTCTGACTCGTACCCCAAGACGGACCACTCGTGCCCCTAGTCGACTTCTCATTACTTTGATTTGACCACTCCAGCCCCCGAACCAACTGCTAACCTCTGCTCGATCGCCAGAGCTTAATATCAAGACAAGAGAGCGCAACCCCTACGCGTCCATAAGTAGTTGGCCATGGGCTTTCTAGAGTTCGTTATAACAATCACATTGGCGCTCAGCATCAACCCTCAGATATTCAACGTCACCTTCACGGCATCCCAGATCCTTCTCCAAATGCTAGACTTTTTGCTTTAGCTCTAATTTCTCAACGCATTCCTGATTGATCTGGACCAGAGTGAAGCAATCTCTGACTCGTCTGAGGTAACCCTCTCCTGCAACTCAGATATATCATCCAATGCTTTTTTCAGCTTCTCAAGCTGCCCCAGGAGCCTTACTTCCAGAGCCGCTTTATCCCGCCTCAATCCTTCCATAACCTCGAGCATATCACGCGATTTCAAGAACACCTCGCATACTCAAATTTCAAAATCTCTCACCATTACATTGTGGGAAATCAGTCACAGTCCAGCTGGGAGGGGAGAAAGTTGAGCAATCCACCCTCTATACCGCGAGAAAGATCGGGCAGCGACCGATACAGACTCTTTGCGATCCTCCTCCACCTGGCATTCAAGAAAACCAACAAAGCTCTAGGCTCATTGTCAAGATCTAACTCCACCCCCTCATCGCCATCCTCGAGCTCAGCCCGGTTTCCTTGAGGGACTCCACACCCGAGGGGCCATCGTCCGTAGAGGCCAAGTGGGCATTGATCAGTCACATATATTGCATATACATTGTCACCTTACCATACTTTTTAGCTAATAAATCCTATTAATAAGTCTACTTCTTCTTTGTTAAATGTAGGCCCAATTGCTAAAAGAAAGGAAGGAGAAACAAGCCCAAAAGCCCATCTAATTCTGATTTAATTCAGAATAAATTCGAAATCAAGGAAACAGGGAAAATCTTGGCATATCAGAGAGGTTGAAAACCGGTTGAAAAAAATCCTCCCTGAATTAAGCGGTTGAAGCCAACAATCAAAGGCTGTTTCGTCAAATCCTGAAGCTGAAATGAGAAAACCAGCAGAAGATATGGGCAAATCATCAAACCGGAGAGCTCCACCAATTGGGTGTGGCCACATGGCCACACCAGGGCTGCGAAAACGCGGCCCTAGCCGCATTTCTGTGGCTCTGTTAAAGAGGTTGGGGGAGCGTTTGCTCCCCCAATCTTCCTATGATTCCCCCCTCTAGGTTTTTCCTATAAATACTAGTTTCAACAGAGAAGAAAGGAGCGAAGACTAGGATGAGAATTTTTATTTATTTTTTAAAGATTTAGGCTCTTTGTTAGATAGTACAAAAGTTATATTTTTGTTTTTCAATTTGTAGTCCAGTATAAATACTTGTGAGAGAGAGGAATTGAGTGCTTGTACTTGAAGATTGAAGTGACATCAATACAAGAATCGAGCCACATTTTCTTCCACTCGTATTACGGTATGTCTTGCGTTATTTACTTGCCTTCTTCTTTGTTTTTCATGAGTAGCTAAATCGATTTTTTGGGCTCACATTGTACCTCTCTCCAGTTCTTCTTCTCTTCTGGTTTTAACAAAAAAGACCCAATGAATTATTTGCATGCCTTACTTAAAGTCTTTCTTCTTGAAAGTGTTCTTGAAGGCATATGAGAATGGATTTGGATTTTTAAACTCTTACTTCTTTTATGAACGTTTCTTGAACTGTTTTTACTTCATACTTGCTTCTTCGCACTTGATAATTTAACATTCGATTCAAAACGATTTTTCAAAGAAAAGAGTGAACTCTTCCAACCATCTTATGTACTTTACTTCAAACTTTCTAAAGTCAACTCTAAGTTTTACCTATGATCAATTTGAGGCACTTAGGATTTCAATAAATGAATAGACTGTTGAGTAGTGAGATAGTGAGCCCAGATTTTCTTCCTTATTATAATCAACAAAACAATTTTCGAGCTTTTTAAATCACCTTCTCCAAAGCCTTCTCTAAAGTTGCAATTTCTCTTTTAATCATCTCCTTCTTTCCATTCTCTTTTCAATTAAAAAATGAACACAATTCTTTATTATTAAACGAATCACCGAAAAGCTTTCATCGTATTCCTCCTCGTGGACACGACCCGTTAGCCATAAGCTACACAGTAAATTCTTAACTCTTTGATTGTTCTTTCACTTTAGCAATCAATTTTTGGCGCCGTTGCCGGGGAGGGAACGGTGTATTTGTCTTTTAACAAGTTTTGTGTATTGTTTCAGGGACTTTAAGATTCATATCTAGCATTCAAGCTTTGCAAGAGAAGACTTGCAAATTCTGTGCCCCTACTCTCGAAAGTAGGAAACATAATTTCAAGAAATTGCGTTGCAAAAGTTGAAAATTTCATTGGACTACTAAAACTCTTTTTTGCAGAACATATTGCTCGCAAAAAATTAAGTTTTTGTATGTTATATTCTTGCTATATCTGTTATCCACTATCCCTGTTTTAATCCAACAGTAATTTGAGTGATTGTTAATTGCTTAAAAAACGTTTAGACTTGCATTTTAGGCATTTGTCTAATTACGTTTATTTTACAATTACTATTGAAGATAGCAGGAGACAAGGTATGTATACATAGCATATAGTTTAGGAAACATTCTTGGGTGATATTTGCTTTTGAATGCTACTTTTCTATATCTTGCACACTTTGCACAAATCAATTCTAAGGGCAAAATCTAAGTCAAGATAAGGTGGGGAAGTCATTACCCTTCCTTAGCCCACAAACCATCTCCAAGCACGCACAACCTAAGCCTAAGTAAAATCTAATAGACATTGGCCTTAGGGACATCTCGAACTCACTAGGAGATTATCCTAAGGGGGAAGGTGTTGGAATTTGACTCCTGCCAAATCAGTGTCTAGAAAGGGGATTGAGGGCCGAAAGCCCGAAGGTTGGTGGTTACTTAATTAAGGAAAGTCTTTGACGGATAATCTCCCACCAATCTTGCCCTGACCTGGCTGATTAGCTTGTGGTCAAAGTCTACATTATACCTCTTGTGAACAATCAACCAGTTAGGAGTTGTCTAGGTCAAGGTTATCTTAGACTAGGCTTGGTTGTTTTCTCTTCTTGACTATCGGTGAACTTGTTTGTGATTGTGTTTGTGTATGCAAGTGTGGTCAAGAGACCCTAATTCATCTAGGTTAACTAGAAACACATCACCACCCAAGTTCGAAACAAGACCAGATTCGGTTATGGATCGACCGACATCTTTACAGGATAGGTTCTATCCCATTAGAACATCACATCCATCCTGCATCCAACTTCCATCGGTTGGTGAACACAACTTTGAGCTTAGGTCACAGTTCATCAATACACTCCCTAAGTTCCATGGCTTAGAGTCCGAAGATGCCTATTTCTTCATAAGAGAATTTGAGGAAGTATGCTTAATGATGAAAATTTCACACCTTGCAGATGATGCTATTAGGTTGAGATTTGTCCCATTTGCTCTTAAGGACTTAGCCAAGAAATGGCTCTACAGCTTAGCGGCCGGCTCCATCACATCTTGGGATGGTTTCATCAAGGTCTTCTTGAAGAAATTCTATCCAATCCACAAGACCGCTCTCGTTAGGAAAAACATCATGCAGTTCAAGCAAGAACCTAGTGAACCGTTTTGGAGGTACTTTGAACACTTCAAAGACCTCCTTGTTCAATGTCCTCATCATGGAATAGAGAAATGACGACAATGCCAAATTCTTTATGACGGTTTAGACTACTCGACCAAGACCCTCTTAGAAAGCATATGCCAAGGGGGATTCTTGCAGAAGGATGAGCATGAAGGATAGGATTTATATGAGAATCTAGATGAAAAGACCATCCAATGGAAACCTACTAGTGAAAGCTCTAGAAATCCAAACTCTATCTCTTCAAAAGGAGGTCTCCATTCAATTGAATCATCCAAAGCTAACGAGGCAAAGTTAGCTAACCTAGCGAGAAGACTGGAAACTCTAGAAACTAAGGAACCAAGTCCAGTCAATCAAGTCAGCCCAAACCAATTTCCAACTCCGGGTTGTACTTACTACCAGGCCATGAATCATGTGTTTGAGGAGTGTCCTGTATTTCAAGCTCACTAACACTTTTCTGAACCGATGAATGCGGCCTTTTCAAGGCCGAACAATGATCCTTACGCTCCAACGTACAATCCTGGCTGGAGAAATCACCCAAATTTCTCATGGAGCCAATAAAATAATGACCACCCACGGTCAAACCATGCAAGACACTTCTATCATTCCAATAATTCTTCCAATCATCAACCTAACTTTTCCAATCACCCTCACAATTCTCCCAACAATTTTTCAAATTATTAACAAAATTTTCCCAATCAAGCTCCACCATCTTCCTTCCAGAATCCTCAACTCGAAAGGAGAATGACTGATTTTGAGAGAAACATGGAAAGGTACATGAAGAACCAAGATTCTCTCATGCAAACAATACAGAGGCTAGAGGGTCAAATGAGTCAGTTAGCCAATCCACAACATGAGAGGCAAAATGGTACCTTGCCCAGTCAACCAATTATGAATCCTAGGAATTCACAACAAACTCATTTGGTTGAGGATCAATCACTGAATCAATGTAATGATGTTCATATATTGAGGTCGGGAAAGAAAGTTGATAACCAAGTGTCAACACCACCTAATCCTAGTCAGCACAGTCACACTTCAGCATCCACCTCATCTTATCCCACTCCTCCTAAATTTGATGAATCTGAAAAAGATAAGTCAACCAGTGATGTGCACCAGCCTATAGCACCATTTCCTAATAGGCTGAAAAATAAGCAAAATCCACACATGGATAAGATAATTGAGATCTTTAATCAAGTGAAGATAAATGTGCCACTTCTTGATGTCATCCAACAAGTCCCATCTTATGCTAAGTTTCTTAAGGACATGTGCACCAAGAAGAGAAAGACTAATGTACCTAAAAAGATCTTCTTAGCCACTAATATTAGTGAGCTACTATCGGGTCTGATCCCTGTTAAGTACAAGGATCCAGGTAGTCCAACCATTGCCTGCACAATAGGACAAGCCGAGATTAGTCGTGCACTTCTTGACTTGGGGGCAAGTATCAACTTGCTTCCATTCTCAGTTTATCAACAACTCGGGTTGGGCGATCTTAGTCCAACTCGAGTCACTATCCAACTAGCTGACCGTTCAGTAAAAGTCCCAAAAGGAGAGATTAATGATGTTCTTATCCGGGTCGGGGAGTTTATTTACCCTGTCGATTTCATAGTTCTAGAGACACAACCTGTGTCCAACTCCAATCATAGGGCTCAAACTCCTGTTATCCTAGGGCGACCATTCCTTGCTACTGCCAATGCCATCATCAATTGTAGGAATGGGTCCATGAGGTTAACTTTTGGGGACATGACTAGAGAAGTCAATGTCTTCATCCTAGAAAAACAACCTCGTAAGATAAGAGATCAAACATTTGAGGTAAACTTTATTGAAAATAATTGTGATGAAGAGAGTGAATATATAGAAGATGAGTCGTTGTTTCTTAATGAATTATTTAAGAATAAATGCGATTATCTTGATAAGAAGTACCCTTTAAAAAGGGGAAATTTGATTAGAATACTTCACTTTCGATGAGCCAACCAATAATGTATCACATGAGAATATAGTTCAAGAACCTCCGATTGACATACTGTTTGAAAACCTCTTCGAAGAAGAACTCATGTGTTTGGATGAACCAACTAGGGATCTTTTGGTTAATTACACATCTCTAGGGGAAAGTGTTGACCTAAGTTTTGAGGAGATATATGAAACTGAGTTAGAATTCCTAGGCATTTATAGTGAGAAAGTTCCAACTGAGAAGTGTGGTGGTGATTAATTTTTGAATAATGAATATAGAAATGTGAGGAAGGAAAACCAAAAGAAGTTGAGACTGGGGAGGAAGAGAGCTAAAATGATAGAAAAATTGGCCTCCTAACTATGCCCTATAAAGAGGACCCATTGGAATGACGGGAAGAGAGCTAGAGGGATAAGATCGAAAAAGATCTAGGTGTGGGAGAAACTTGATGTTGTACATATTTTTGTATAATATATGCACCTCTTTTACATTTCATTTAATGCATGTATACATTTCTTTCATACATTGGGGACAATGCATGAGATAAGTGTGGGGGAGGGTTCTAACATGACTAATATAACTTTAAAAAAAAATAAAATTGTATATATATATATATATATAAAAACTTTTTGAAAGGTAAGAACAATATTTTGATATATTTTTGTAAGAAATTAAGTCAATTTTAAGGAATAGGAAAATCATAATTAGGATTTCTTACACTTGGTCAAAATAAGATGACTTGTTTGATTTTTAGGGTTAGGAAGAAAATTTGTGAAAGTAATTTAGTCTTGATATTTATCTTGATGAAATATGCACACTAAATACACTTACACACTTAGGGTTTAAAAACAAAAACTCTTATGCCTTATAAAAAAAAGTATATATGTATTGAAAAAAAATGAAAAAAATAATAAAAACAAATCTAATTATTGATTAGCTAGGTGCCTTGGCCTAAGCAAGCCTTGGTATTTATGCAAAAGATAAATAGATAAGTTTGAAAAATATATATATATATAAATCCTCTGATTAAGCTGGGTATTTGTGCCTCATGAAGCATAAGCATTCACGCCTAAAAGGGGTACATCTTATAAATAAAAACCTTAGTTTCGTGGCCTTGTCTGCTCGAGTGTTGAAGTCCTTAGGGGTGTTTTCTCACCTAGTGCCCTAAAACTGTCCAGTTTGGGTGTCACCGACTGAAGGCTCGTTACATGGGCATATTAGAAAGCCTAATGAAATTGAGAAATAAACTCCACCAAAAATAAATATAAATAAGGCATAGGAGTTAATGTTAAAGAACCCTTAGTCAACTTCACAGTCACGATGGTGTATACGACTCAGGGTAAATTAATAGACTAGATGAGAAGTACAATTTGACTCCTTACTTTGATTGATGACATGTTTTTGAATAGAGACTAAGTTTAGGAATGATAAATTTGATATTCCTATAACTTATAAATTACTTAAACTCTCACAAATATATTTCAAATATTTTCTCTTTTCAAAATGATTTTCGAAAACACTAACTTTTTTCTCTCTTTCTTTACAGATTTTGTGGGTGCAATCCACTGAAAACCCTCACGAGACAAAACTCGTCCTCTAGGGGTAACCTAGAGGTTTAAAGGCTTGTTGTACATGCTCAGTGCAATCGAGTGACCTGCGAAAGTGGTCTAATAATTGATTAGAATTAGTCTGATGTTTTGCTCGAGGGCGAGCAAAAGATAAGTGTGGGGGTGTGATCAGTCACATATATTGCATATACATTGTCACCTTACCATACTTTTTAGCTAATAAATCCTATTAATAAGTCTACTTCTTCTTTGTTAAATGTAGGCCCAATTGCTAAAAGAAAGGAAGGAGAAACAAGCCCAAAAGCCCATCTAATTATGATTTAATTCAGAATAAATTCGAAATCAAGGAATCATGGCAAATCTTGGCTTATCAGAGAGATTGAAAATCGGTTGAAAAGAATCCTTCCTGAATCAAGCGGTTGAAGCCAACAATCAAAGGCTGTTTCGTCAAATCCTGAAACTGAAATGAGAAAACCAGCAGAAGATATGGGCAAATCATCAAACCGGAGAGCTCCACCAATTGGGTGTGGCCACATGGCCACACCAGGGCCGCGAAAACGCGGCCCTAGCCGCATTTTTGTGGCTCTATTAAAGAGGTTGGGGGAGCGTTTGCTCCCCCAATCTTCCTATTATTCCCCCCTCTAGGTTTTTCCTATAAATACTAGTTTCAACAGAGAAGAAAGGAGCGAAGACTAGGATTAGAATTTTTATTTATTTTTTAAGGATTTAGGCTCTTTGTTAGATAGTGCAAAAGTTGTATTTTTGTTTTTCAATTTATAGTCCAGTACAAATACTTGTGAGAGAGAGGAATTGAGTGCTTGTACTTGAAGATTGAAGTGACATCAATACAAGAATCGAGCCACATTTTCTTCCACTCGTATTACGGTATGTCTTGCGTTATTTACTTGCCTTCTTCTTTGTTTTCCATGAGTAGCTAAATCGATTTTCTGGGCTCACTATTGTACCTCTCTCCAGTTCTTCTTCTCTTCTGATTTTAACGAAAAAGACCCAATGAATCATTTGCATGCCTTACTTAAAGCCTTTCTTCTTAAAAGTGTTCTTGAAGGCACATTAGGATGGGTTTAGATTTTTAAACTCTTACTTCTTTTATGAACGTTTCTTGAACTGTTTTTACTTCATACTTGCTTCTTCGCGCTTGATGATTTAACATTCGATTCGAAACGATTTTTCAAAGAAAAGAGTGACTCTTCAAACCATCTTATGTGCTTTACTTCAAACTTTCTAAAGTCAACTCTAAGTTTTGCCTATGATCAATTTGAGGCACTTAGGATTTCAATAGAAGAATAGACTGTTGAGTAGTGAGCCCAAATTTTCTTCCTTATTATAATCAACAAAACAATTTTCGAGCTTTTTAAATCACCTTCTCCAAAGCCTTCTCTAAAGTTGCAATTTCTCTTTTAATCATCTCCTTCTTTCCATTCTCTTTTCAATTAAAAAACGAACACAATTCTTTGTTATTAAACGAATCATCGAAAATCTTTCATCGCATTCCTCCTCGTGGACACGACCCGTTAGCCACAAGCTACACACGGTAAATTCTTAACTCTTTGATTGTTCTTTCACTTTAGCAATCAGGCATGGGACATTCGTGATACCCGAGAGGTTCTTCCCTGAGGCCAGGCTCCCACTTCGCTAAAAATAGCCAAATCAGAGGCATAACCCAAAGAGGCCATCGAGCCAACTACCACAAGGGCCTGGAGACAACAAAAAGCAAGACAAAAATTTAAACGGAGAATGGAGAAACTTTTCATTTATTTATTCAGAAAAGAGTTACATCAGGTTCATGCAAAAAGAAAAATAAAAATCTCTCACACTCACTTTACCTTTTTGAGAGGTCTCAGAGGATGGAGTTGGAAGATCCAAACCTTCAGAGGCACCACGAATCAAAGTCCATACAATTGAGGTATCCGAGGGGAGACCCGATGTTAGCACTGCTGGATGGAGTGCTCAGGGAGGTTCCCGCCCCCACAGTGAAAGCACCAGGCTCCGCGGGTCATTCTAGGTCTTGGCTTTTGAGGAAGGCCTAAGTGTAAGTGGATACTGAAATCACCTAGAGGGGGGTGAATAGGTGATGGCTATATGATTATGACAATAATGCGGAAATTAAAATTTAACACACAAATATCACAAATATAGACTTACAATAAATAGAACAATAAAGGTGCAAGAATTAAAAGGAGTAGAGTTGAGAGAAAATTCGAGCAAACGCAAACGCAAGGATGTGTTTCCGAGGTTCGAGCCACGCTCTACGTCCCCGCCTTCACACTTGAAGGATTTTCACTACTATCGTTGATCCCACCGGATCGCCAATACAAGGACACACTTGTCCCTACACTTGTGATGCCACAACACCACCCGAAGCTCACTAGCTCCCTTGAGGCCGATGCCTCTACAACTTCACTCAATAAGAAAGGTGATCACACTTGATCAAAATAGCTCACTTGCACAATCCTAGAGCCAATGATATAGATGTAGAACTTGGGATTGTGGTGTGCAAAAACTAGAGAGAAGGTAGAGGAATAGGCTACAAGTTGGGTGTTGGGAATTTAGGCTTTGAGAAATCTTTTGTAAAAGAAAGGAATTGGAATTCTTTATAAAGCTCTTGTGAAAATCTTTTGCAATTATTTTTCAATAGTTAGTTCTATCAATATGAGGTGACCCTCTATTTATAGGGGTCAAAAACAGCCTCACAAAAACGCTGGTATCAAATCCTAAAAGAGAATCAGCCAGAAAAAATAGCTGTTGGATCTGTCAGAACTTTTGACAGAGTCCGGTCGACCGGGTCGGTCGACCGCCAACGGTCAAAAATCCGACCGTTGGGGCAGGCGGTCGACCGGGTCGGTCGACCGAAAAATCCTGTGAACGCAAAAATACCTCGGTCGACCGGACCGGTCGACTGATATAGACATGCACAGTTTTGTGCACATCGGTCGACCGGGTCGGTCGACCGGCTACTGTGAGTTCTGAAATATCAGAACTTCCAGAACCAGAATTTTTTTTGGTTTTGGGTTTTAGGTCTTGGGTTAAATTTTGGAATTTGTAAAAACATAGAGTATGAGCATATGTCATACTTCTATCATGTTAAAATAGTTTGATAAAAATCCCTTTGATAAAAACTTGTTTTTCCATAAAAGTGTTTTTCCAAAACTATTGTTTTTCTAAAAAGCTTATTTCCAAACATGTTCACTTTAAAAACTAAGTTAGAAATGGAAATTGAAAATCTTTTTGAAGCCATGAACCTAACTAAGAGGTGTGTGTGTGATAATCCCATAGCTCTACTTCTAATATCTAGCTTTGACAAAATATCTAAAATAAAAATAAAAATACAAATCTTGTTTTCTTTGTCGTCTTGATCTTGTCTTGATCTTCACATCATCATCTTGATCCCGAAGCATCCTAGTTGTGCATAGCTTGGGAATCTTCATTTTTGCGGCGTCCAAACTTGTGAGTCTTTTAGCGGATCCGTCAAAAACCTGTTCTTGAACCTGAAATCCTTTTAAACAAAAATATTAAATACATAACTAAATATGTTTTGTTATCATCAAAATAACTGGGATAATGGCCTTTGGGCCAACAATCTCCCCCTTTTTGATGATGGCAAAACATATGTAGTTATCACAAAATATTTTGGGTAGAGACTTCAAATGAAGCTCCCCCTCAACACATGCATATATAGAAAAAACATATATAAATGGTAAACACCATATTTCCATGCCAACAAATAATACCAAATACTCATGTCATAGAATAGATGAAAGAAATGAGTTCATACATGACATAAATAAGAGATACACAAAGAGATACACAAAAACAAAAGATACGCATAAAGTAAACAACCATGTCCATGTCCACAACACATACTAAAAAATACATGTCCAAAGCAAAAATAAAAGTAAATATCACATGTCCAAACACAAATAAAGTATTATACATCACAAAATATCTCTCTCAAGATAACTCTCCCCAAATAACTCTCCCCCTTTTTGACATCATCAAAAGGGGAGGTCACTCAGCAGCATCATCATCATCTCCAGCATCCTCGTCCTCCTCGTCGTCGGCATGCTCAGATGAGCCCTCAGCCATCTTCTTGTCACCACCATCTTCTTCCTCTGAGGAAGAAGCAACCTCCTCTGGATCCATGCCATCAACTCTGGTGCGCGGTGGTGGAACAGAAGAACGAGCTCTGGGAGGGAATGGAGGACCGGTGGCTGAGAGTCGACAAGCAATCAGAGTACGGTCAGGAACGAGCATGTCAAATTTTGAGAAACGAGCCTGAAACTGAACGTCCACGAATCTCATGGACTCAGCAAAATAAGACATGTTGTTTCGGATCTCCGCCCGAAAAGCAGCATCCTGAACGGAACGAGCATCCAACTCCGCACGAATGGCTGCGTCGCGCTTCTCGACCCAGGCCTGGTGTGCCTCGATCTGAGAGCGGACCTCCGAAGAGACAAGAGCCTGAAACTCAGGAGGAAAAACAGGGGCTGAAGAAGAAGATCCCGGTGCAGAAGATGAGCTAGGACCAACAGGAAGAATAGGTGGTTGCACAGGAGCGTGTCTACGCAGCTGGGCTTCCATCATCTTCAGGACAACTCCATTGATGTTGGTCAAAGGATTGGAGGGACTTTCAGCAGAAAGATCAAAATCAAGAGCCCTAAGAAGATGGGTAATCAGCATGCCGTAGGGCAAGCTTCTACCCGCAGTACGGATCTGGTCAGAAGCCATGTGAGAGGCTATGACTCTAGGAAAGTTTACCTTAATGCCTCGAAGAAGGCAATAGATAATCAAAGGTACGCAACCCCTAGCGTGGCTATACTCACCATGCTTGGGGACAATGTTGAAGAAAATAATCTTAGCAAGGACCTGAGCAGTGAGAGTGTACCTACTCACAACCTCATTCCTTACTAGACCGGGGTTGTCATCCCCGTGGATCAAGGTAGAGGCGGTGAGCGCAGACTCACCGTCCGGAAATTCAAAGTCATGCAGATCATGGGTATACACATCTGCTCCACCAGTGGAGAGATGCAGAATCCTAGCAAATCGACCGATAGAAAGGTCGATGTCTCTACCTAAAACTCTAGAAGTGATACGATTACCATCAAATTCAAAATTAGCATAAAAGTAAGGAACAAGAGAGGTGTAAACTTGCTCCTTGATGGTCAAGAAATCCACTAAATTGTTGGACTGCAGGATGTGGGGAATATTCAAGTGTTCGAAATCTTGAATTACAACAAACCTCCCTGAGTTGATATTCCTAGTGGAGAGATGGGAGTATCGATCAGCTGCAAGATCATTTATAAAAGGGCGAATGGGTCTAGGAGCTTGGGAGGAAGGTTGTGCAACTTCCTTTCCCTTCTCAGTTCGGGAACGTTTAGGTGGCATGATGAAAAATGAAATTTTTAGGTATAAACAAAGTTAGGGCTTGATCTAGATGCTTAGAAACCTAGAATTGATGACAATAGATAGTCGATTCCAAAGCAAGATATGAAAACAGAGTCAAAAATCGGATTTTTACCTTAATCTGTGAAGAACTCAAACCCTAAGCAAAGAAATCCGAATTTCTCCGAATCCAGCGGATGGAAGATCCTGAAATTGAAGATCTGGAAGTAGAAGAAGGAGTTTAAGGAGGGTTTTAAATTAATTTGGGATCGGTTGAGAGATTGGAGAGAAAAAGAAAATTTTTGGAGAGAGATGGAGTCGGGTTCGTCGGCTGAGTGAGAGAGAGAGAAAGAAAAAAGTGAAAAGAAATGACAGATATAGGGCAGAATTCGACGATCGGTCGACCGGTCTGGTCGACCGAAACAACCCGAGAGCTCTGTAAATATAGAGCGGTCGACCGGTCCGGTCGACCGATTTATCCCTAGAGCTCTGCAGGTCTGCAGCGGTCGACCGGGATTATGGTCGGTCGACCGGTAACAGAAAAGAAATAAAAAATTTTCTTCTCAGGCAGAGTCGGTCGACCGGGGCTTTATAGGTCGGTCGACCGGCTTTGCCTGAAATCTGTTAACAGCATCTGGCCCAAAAAAATATTTTAAATATATTTGTAGTCAAAATAGGTATGACATATTAAACATATAGGAATACACCAACAGGTTTTAAATCTTCATTAAGTTATTACAACATCAAATTCATGCAAACCCTTTTTAAATTTATTTTCATATTTAAACAAAGATTTTAAAGATGTTGAAGCCGAATACCCAGTGACGGGTTTTGAACTTCATCCTCTTGATTCCTCTTGAATGAGTTGAGGTGCGCAATTGCCATCTTTAAGGTGTTTGTTTATATAGGAAATTTTACAAATGTTTATTTTTATTTATGAAAATAATGTGTATATGTATACAAGTATATAATCACAAATAATAACCTATACATGTGGACATACAATAAACAAGGCATGAAAAAAAAGATATAGAAGTTAACACAAGGCACATATACAACATGATAGAAAAGTAGTTCTATACAAGCATATATCAATAGAGTACAAAAGCAAGCTATCAATTCTATACATATGTATACATGACTAAAAATCAAAAACTGGACATGGCATATACAATCATGATAGAGTTGCAAGTTTATACTAATCATGTATCAATGAGGCATAAAATTAAACTAGCAATCCTATAACAATTGTATATACAAAATTAAACTCTTAAATGGAGATGTTACCAATTTACGGGCAATCTCCAAAAATAGGTGCCTCCACGATAGCGATGCAAACACGATATGATCTTTAAGCCTTGTTGCACCTACCATCCGGGCACCACCTCCTCCTAAGTCTTGGAGGGTGTAGATCCACCTATACCTGTATCATTTAAATTCGGTGGCTCTTTTGGTACCCAAATCTTAGTGGGTCCTTTGGGGTTAGATCCGGGGCGAACCCAAACAAATTTATTCTTTACATTATTCTTAGCATAGCAAAACTTTTCTAAATGGCCTTTGCGGCCACAATGCGTGCAAATAAAAATTCTACCACTATTGTACATAAAAGCATGGTGATGTGTGTGTGCATGTTTATGTGAAGAGTGTTTATGATGAACATGTTTCCCTTGGGCTACTCCCTTAGGAAATTTAGATGCAAGCTTGTTAAGATCAAATGCACATTTCTTTAAAGTGTTATCTAAAGAATCAACACGTTTTTGAATTTCAACAAAAACATTTTTATTACTAGAAATTATGGGGGTTTTTCCTTTATTAGCTACCTTATACTTATCAAAATCATTTTTCAATTTTTCAAAAGAACTAGATAACTCATTTTTCTCTTTTAAACAAATTTCAAGTTTGTTTTTCAAAACATCATTTTCCTTTTTCAATTTCTTATTATGAGATTGTGAAATCTCATACCTATGTTGCAATTCTTTAAAAAATTGAGCAAGTTCATCCATTGTGAGATCATCATCATCAATAGAAGTTTCTAGACATACCTTAGATGAATCCTCACCTTGTGCCATAAAGCACATGTTGGCGGCGTCGTGCTCCTCTTCGGATTCCGACTCCGAGTCATCCCATGTAGCGGCCAAAGCTTTCTTCTTCTTCCCATGCTTGGAGGTGGTTGCTTGGAGAGCGGGGCAATCGGCAATTAGGTGACCGATCTTCTTGCAATGGAAGCAAGGACCGGGTTCTTCTCTTTTCTTCTCGTACCTTCCTTGAGGTTTCCCTCTTCGGAAGTTACTTTGCCGTCCCTTCTTGTAGAACATCTTGCCCACCTTCCGGATGAGCATGGCGAAGTCCTCATCGCAATCTTCCGATGAGTCGTCTTCTTCGTGTATGGTAGGAGTGGCTTTGAAGGCAATGGTCTTCTTCTTGGGTGCCTCCCTTTCTTCTCGAACTTTCATCTCCATCTCATGCGTCTTGAGATTTCCGATGAAGCCGGAGAAGTCCATCTCCTCTTTGTCGTTGAGCTCCTTGAGTGTGGTCGCCTTGACTTCCCAAGCTTTGGGAAGAGCTCTAATCACCTTCCTTATCTTTTGATCATTATCAATCTTGTCGCCTAAGGAAGAAAGAGCATTAGTTATTTTTGTAAAACGGGTGAGCATATCATCAATGCTCTCATTTTCAAACATGTAAAAGTTCTCATATTGAGAACGTAGCAAGTCAACTTTGGCTCTCTTGACTTGAGACGTTCCCTCATGAGTCACAATGAGTATGTTCCAAACCTCAAATGCGGATTTACAATTAATTATGCGTGCAAGGTCATCCTCATTCAATGCTTGGGTTAATGCATATTGTGCCCTAGCATTAGCCTCATAGTCTTTGGAAGTATCCTCGGACCATGTGCTCTCATCACTAGTGGGTTCAATAAAATCTTTGGTAATGGCCCTAGCTACCCTAACACCTAAGGATTTCAAAAATAAGTTCATCTTGACTTTCCAAATGGGAAAGTTCAAGCCATCAAATTTGGGTGGGGATTTAATGCTAGAAAAGTCCATGGATGCCATGAATGCACAAGCAAATGTAAATGCAACAAAAATGTATATAGCCAAATATGGATCTCCCTAAGGTGGTTAGACCTAAGTTGTAGGGTTAGGCTCTGATACCAATTGAAATCACCTAGAGGGGGGGTGAATAGGTGATGGCTATATGATTATGACAATAATGCGGAAATTAAAATTTAACACACAAATATCACAAATATAGACTTGCAATAAATAGAACAATAAAGGTGCAAGAATTAAAAGGAGTAGAGTTGAGAGAAAATTCGAGCAAACGCAAACGCACGGATGTGTTTCCGAGGTTCGAGCCACGCTCTACGTCCCCGCCTTCACACTTGAAGGATTTTCACTACTATCGTTGATCCCACCGGATCGCCAATACAAGGACACACTTGTCCCTACACTTGTGATGCCGCAACACCACCCGAAGCTCACTAGCTCCCTTGAGGCCGATGCCTCTACAACTTCACTCAATAAGAAAGGTGATCACACTTGATCAAAATAGCTCACTTGCACAATCCTAGAGCCAATGATATAGATGTAGAACTTGGGATTGTGGTGTGCAAAAACTAGAGAGAAGGTAGAGGAATAGGCTACAAGTTGGGTGTTGGGAATTTAGGCTTTGAGAAATCTTTTGTAAAAGAAAGGAATTGGAATTCTTTGTAAAGCTCTTGTGAAAATCTTTTGCAATTATTTTTCAATAGTTAGTTCTATCAATATGAGGTGACCCTCTATTTATAGGGGTCAAAAACAGCCTCACAAAAACGCTGGTATCAAATCCCAAAAGAGAATCAGCCAGAAAAAATAGCTGTTGGATCTGTCAGAACTTTTGACAGAGTCCGGTCGACCGGGTCTGTCGACCGCCAACGGTCAAAAATCCGACCGTTGGGGCAGGCGGTCGACCGGGTCGGTCGACCGAAAAATCCTGTGAACGCAAAAATACCTCGGTCGACCGGACCGGTCGACTGATATAGACATGCACAGTTTTGTGCACATCGGTCGACCGGGTCGGTCGACCGGCTACTGTGAGTTCTGAAATATCAGAACTTCCAGAACCAGAATTTTTTTGGTTTTGGGTTTTAGGTCTTGGGTTAAATTTTGGAATTTGTAAAAACATAGAGTATGAGCATATGTCATACTTCTATCATGTTAAAATAGTTTGATAAAAATCCCTTTGATAAAAACTTGTTTTTCCATAAAAGTGTTTTTCCAAAACTATTGTTTTTCTAAAAAGCTTATTTCCAAACATGTTCACTTTAAAAACTAAGTTAGAAATGGAAATTGAAAATCTTTTTGAAGCCATGAACCTAACTAAGAGGTGTGTGTGTGATAATCCCATAGCTCTACTTCTAATATCTAGCTTTGACAAAATATCTAAAATAAAAATAAAAATACAAATCTTGTTTTCTTTGTCGTCTTGATCTTGTCTTGATCTTCACATCATCATCTTGATCCCGAAGCATCCTAGTTGTGCATAGCTTGGGAATCTTCATTTTTGCGGCGTACAAACTTGTGAGTCTTTTAGCGGAGCCGTCAAAAACCTGTTCTTGAACCTGAAATCCTTTTAAACAAAAATATTAAATACATAACTAAATATGTTTTGTTATCATCAAAATAACTGGGATAATGGCCTTTGGGCCAACAGATACCTCGGGGCCGCGCCTCACTTCTCATCCTCATATCCTTCCTTGTACTCTTGAACTTGAAGACCTTCATCTCCCATTGGCACGGTTTATCACCGCTCGAACACGCCCCTTTATCGCATCTTTAGCTGCCTGATCCAAGTCATCTTCGAAGTGCTCTTTCGCATCCTCGACGGTTGTCCTCTCTGACCTTAGGCTGGCCTCCGCTACCTCAATGTGATGGCGTCTCCTCCTGCTCCCCCTGAGTTAACTACGGCTCTGACTCTTTGTACAACTCAGAGTTCTTCTGCTACAAGTCCAAACTCGCTACTTGTAACTAGAGTCCTTCTTTCGTATTTCTGAGCTCCTTTTCCCCAACTCACCCCTAGTGTTGGATAACTGCTTCAACAGGGTCTCCTTAAACTCACACCAAAGTCGCTCCAGCTCCACCTCTCGGCTTTGTTGGACTGTTGCCTTATGGTCCAGGTCAGCTTAGAGCCAAGTGACTTTGGCGACTGCCTCCTTCCCCTCGATATCAATCTTCTCCACCCTCTGGAGCAGCTCAACGATCACGCCCTCCTTCTCCCTCAGGGCATCTCTATGAGCATCTAGCAATTCAGAGTTAAGCACGACATTCTAAAATTAAAACATGAAAAGGTTAGACAACAAATAAAGTACAAATCTAGACAGAAGCATTATGATGCTTACCCTGAAGACCTTATTCTTCAGGTGTCGCCTCCGGTCCTTCAAGCGCAGGGCCCTGAAATCCATTAGCCCTCCAAAGAAATTTTCATATCCTAGGGTTGCCTCTTTATCTCTCCTCTAGAGATATAATCTGAATAGGGGGCTCGCGGTGGGCCACCCTGAGGACAGCACTGGGGATTGAGTGATAGTCTTCGAAAGACCAACAGGGGTCCTCGCGATGTCGGTGTAGCTTCAGCAGCTCCCTCTTTCTCGAGCCTAGGCAAGGGCTCGGGCTTGGGCCTAGTTTCTATCAGAGTTGATGGAGGCACCACCGTCCCAACCTTCATTCCGGAGGGCACTTTAATTGTGAGGGAGTGCTTCCCTGGCATCTCTGCCTCCCTATCCACCGGCTCGGGGAGCGCGTTCACACCCTCGATAACCGACAAATTTCCCTGAGCTCCAGAGTCCATGAGCTTGGAGGGGTGGACCCGAGCATCCTCCATCACCTTAGACTACCCAGCGCTCGAGGCCGGGCAAGTGGGTGCGGGCGCAACCGATAACAAATCCAGCATCTCTTCTTCGTCAAACTCATTAAAACCAAGCATGTTCCTCTTTTATAAAAAGAAAACAAGCATAAAAGAACATCACCATTGGGGGAAAGTCTTGAATATATCCAGGAGCTATCTCTTTAGGAAGTTGAGGTTGTGAGGATTGAACTGGGGCCATCTTCCTCTTAACAGAGGCCACTTGCCTGGGACTCTTGGCCTCTCGAGGTCAATAGCTAACTGGCTCTTAGCCAGAGCCTATACTCTCAGGAGAACTGGGGGCACGGGAGGCCTGTTAGGATTCAACAGCCAGCTCCAATTACAGTGGTCATAGTTAATAGCTGTAAACTTTTGAAGCTTTACTTCAATGTCGACGGAGGGTAACATTTCTCCCTAAGTGACTGGGTCCAAGTTCCAAGTGGTCAGGGATGGCTCCATGCTCACCCTCCGACTCAGCCTCCCAGGGATCAGTCAAGCAGACCACGGTATCTAGCATACAAGTGGTCACTATCCACCATATTAATGATGATATTCTTGCACCCATTCTGGGGCACGAAGTAGCGCACATCTTTTCTGATCTTCCTCAGTGCTTAGGCATCATTGAAAACCTTACGCTGGCAAGCCTTCAGGAAACTCAGAACGCAGAGGGCTTCGAACCCCAACACAGTGCGCCAAGCTGCCACCCTTGACAATTGTGAGGGGGCAACCCTGTAGTGAGCCAGAACATTGAGGATGAACGGTGTCAGTGATAACTTCAACCCCAACGCCAGAATCTGGCGGTGCATGTAGACGCCACCGTTGGGTGGAGGTAAGGTGAATCGATTCCTTCAGGACAAAATTTGACCTCTATCTCGGGAGTGAGTATTGGCACTTTCAAAAGACAAAATCCCAAATAGCTCTGCAACTGGTCTATACGATGTCTAACTTGTCGACACTAACAAAAGATAAGTCGCAGATAATTGAATAGACAGTTCAAACTCTGCCATGATTGACTAGCTTTGCGCAGAAGTTTTGTAGTGATAGCTCGTAGCAACCTCGTAGCAAGGCTAGCTCCACATGGAGCTTTAGCCTCGCAGTAGTTCTAGCTCCATATGGAGCTTCTCGTGGCAAGGCTAGCTCTGCATAGCGCTAAGAGCTTTAGCCTCACGGCAATAGGCTGGCTCTTGGTCATGATTAACTATTTCAAATCCCTGAGTGGGATTAAGGAGGTAACACCCCATTATCTCTACATTAAAGGGAGATAATTAAGAGCGATGTGGCCCTCTTAATAAGCCAAAATGGCTGTTGCAGGCTTACACACGAGCTGCATAGCTTCGCCTGAAGCTCTTTATGCTCGCACAAAGCCTATGATAACCTCGCACATGAGGCTACCCAGAATGTTTCAATCTTGCTAGTTCCTAGGGACGGTTACACCCCTACAAGGCCCATAAATAGTCCATTTTGAGGCTATGGACGGGGCTGGCCATTGGAGAGCAAAAGTTCCATGAGAAAAAGAAAGAGCATCTCAAGAGATTCCGTCTCTAACTTCCAAGAATTCAGAGATTTATTTCTTTAATCTTTCAAGAATAAACTCAGGTTGCTAAAACCCTAATTTTTCACTCTCAAGGAACTTCCAGAACTAGGCGAGAAGGAATTCTTAAGTAATAGATCTCAAGACTCGATTGCTCATGTGGTCAAAGGGACAAGTGGTTGCACGCTGACCAGACTTCTATAGGTATACTTTCCCAGAAATCTCAGAAGAGAATTCTTGCAATTTTCATTTTTTATTGCTTGTAATTTCTCATCAATTTTTTTTGTAAATTTCCCCTTTGATTATTTTTTAATGGAAAATAAGATGGTGACTCTGCTGGGGAATATTTTCTCCACCAACGAGAAAATGGTGTCGCAATGCGACAATCAGACCCTCGGGTCTACTACTGAGATATTAGTCATTCACTTTGACCAAGAAAAGTTTGAGCAACTTCTCTCTGAGGGCGACACACGCCCCCTAAAAGTACGCAAGCATAGGAAGATTTTCTTGGCCAGAACTTTGTTGGCTAAGGATTGGAAGCCAGTCTCTATTGAGACTAGTACGACTCCCACATCCTTTGGCCGTGAGGCTATGATGTCCGGGGTAGCTCTTAACAGAGCTACGACAAAAGCCTGATTATCCAGTGACGTTAAAGCCAAAGCACCACTTGGTGCTAGCGCTGCACAAGCACTCAGCGAGGCTAATTCAGCTTCGCTAAAAGCAGACGCACTGCTGAACAGTGCTAGGCTCGCTTCCAACAATAGAGCTAAAGCAATCAGTGCCATGCCAGCTTCACCATGCGAAGCTAAATCATGTTGCGAAGCTATCTCGCCAGTGACCAAAAAGAAAGCCTCCAAGACTAAGCCTAAAGCTTTTCAGTCCAAGAAGGCTAACTTTCACTCTCCCCGAGTCTCCATGTTGGATCAGTTAGATCCACTTAACACGGACTTAAGAGATAATTTGAGCAACAAGAAAAAACTTTGCTCTTAGGAACCAGTTCACATTCTGCTACCCCAATGCGTACAAGTGGAATGTCAACTTGTGACAGTGCATTCTATCCATTATTGTCTGGGGTCATTCCCCACTACATTTCCTACAAAGCAGCAATCAATTTTTAACCGGTTATCGGTTCAATCTTCTAAGAGACTCAAGTGTCAGAAGAAGACGACAAAGGTGTCACACCCTATAGCTGTCTCTATCAATATGATAAGTAGAGGAAGGGATCTGTTATGATCCCGAGAAATAAGACGGGGGGTACACACCTCCTCATTTAGTTCCCGGAACTCTAACTATAGCCCCAGCTTAGGTCAAGTTTTGGTTGAACAAAAGGGTGTCTTCTAAGGTACTTGTTCTAGGGTAGTAATACCCTACACTATAGACAATGTTCTTCCTCAATAGGGGCTATATCACCGAAAGCATTGGGCACCTCTTCTAATAGTTTGATGATGAAAAGTAAGCTAGTGTCTATGCCTCCTCCACTACCATCAGCTCTACACGAACAGGGTTTCTATCGGCTAACATGGATGATAATGATAATAAAGCAGCTCTCTGTCATCACATGGAGGCTCAGGAGCAAACTTCTAAGGCTCAACAAGAAGCTTTGAAAAACATTCAATGCATGTTGACTCAGCTCATGACAGATCAGACATTGAAGAGAATTTTGACAACAATGAGCGGGAAGAAGAAAACAGGACTCCAGAGAATAAAAATGCAAAGGAGTCTTCTTCATCTTCAATCGATGTTGAGGTTATCAAAGGCATCCAAGCTCAAATAGCATTCTTGGCCCAAAGGGATAAATTGAAGAAGGTAGGGCTGACACGTCCTTACATGCTGAAGTAGGACTCAGTTCTGTACGCACCAAAGTTCAAGCCGCCAATGTTTCATACGTATGATGACACGAGTTTGCCGAACCAGCATATCTATTACTTTTGGTCCCAAAATAGTAACATAATAGATAACGACGCTATCATGGCCAGATTATTCATTGGCACCCTCAAGGGAGTGGCTTTTGACTAGTTCAGGAGCTTTCTGAGTGGTTTCATCAATTCTTGGGTAGACCTGAAAATCCAATTCCTCTCCCGATTTTATGAGGATGATATCGAGGTGTCCATGGATAAGATCCTCTCAATGGTTCAAAAGGGGAGAGAATCCATAAGAGATTACTTATAGAGATTTTGTAACCTTTCTCTCATTTGCCCTACAAGTATGCCTTTACCCATGTTGCTTTAAACATGTAGGCATAACTTCCTCGATATGGTGGATGGAAGTTCATATGGGAGCTATCAAAGTCCATACATGAAAGGAGCTTGTTGAATAAGCTAAAATAACTGAGAAATCAGCTAAAAAGTTTTTAATCCTCTATGCCCAAGGATAAGTGAGGGATCAACAACAAAGGAGAAGTCACAGCCCAATCTTCTCAGGCCAAAGGGAAAGAAACTATGGCAGTTGAGCTGTCTGGAGAAGCCTGCCGAAGAAGAAAAGGAGTAACTTCAATAATAACCCAGAGTTCAAGTTTTCTCAGAAATAATACTAATTTAAAGATGAGCAGGTGGTGACAGTCTTCCACTTGCTTAACAAGGGTAACTAGCTTAAGTTACCAGAAGTTCGGCGCCCCGACGAAGTTCGATATACAAACGATCCCAACTACTGTCTCTTTCACAAGATGGTTCACCATCTTACCAGTAAATGCTTCATCCTCAAGGATAAGATTCAAGTATTGGTTCACCCTGGCGTTCTGATGTTAAAGTCAAAGCAAAAGAAAGTCACCGCAAATATGGTGACCCTTATTTCAGGATTTTTCCGAGAGTGATTGTCCCTGATGGGTTATCTCCATCTCTAAAGCGAGATTGAAAGTCATCAATCCACTGGATGAAAAGCAAGAGGCCAAGGGCCTCATTCCATTGACACCAAAATCTAGGGAGATTATGTTCTTACACCCAGACATTGTCAAAGACGAGTAATAGGAGTCGAGTCAGCCCAAGCTCAAGGGCACATCTTGCAATGTCATCTCCCTTGCACAGGACGATGCCACGACAACAATAGCTTCTCTCAGGAGCTTTGAAGAGGAGAAGTTTGCCTTCGCGGCACAGCCTGCTACTTCACAGTCAGCAGGCACCCGGTCAGGCAAGCAGTATTTGTGATAGTACGATCAGACATCCGATAAAACAAAGTAAGCAAAAATGTTGGGAAATATTGCACCTGTCCAGGTTTCGGCACCTACTTTGCCATTGGAAAAAGAGAAGAAAAAGGAGTTCTGGTTTGACAAAACTTTGAAGAAAAACCCTTCTCAAGGACTTAATACTCCTTTCCACTTGACATATTGGCACAATTGGCCAATATTCTAGCTCGCATTACCCTATACGAGCTACTCTGCCTCTCGAAGGAAATGAGAGAGGCACTCAGGGATGCACTTGAGGATTCAGAATCTTTAATGAGACAAGTACCTTCAATCCCTACTGATGATAATGGGACTCCATGTCTCCAATATCATTTGGTGCAACAACAAATGCCTTGTATCAAATTCACTTCTAAGGATATACTCCTTAAAGACAATCAGCAAGATCGACCTTTGTATTATACATGATACATTGGGTTTACGTGCATCGAGAGGATCCAAGTTGATCCAGGGTCTGCTTTAAGCATCATCGCCAAAAGATTCCTCTATTTTTTTTGCGTTCTTCTGAGTAGGTTGTTGATGATGACTACTACCATATACAACTTCAATGCCGGAAGTAGTCACCCTCTGGGCAAGATCCGTCTCCGATGTCAAATTAGAGTTCTAAAATCAGAAGTGACATGTTATGTAATCGACGCTGACACGTCTTACAATCTATTGCTCGGCCGATCTTGGATCCATACTAACTGGATTGTCACATCCACTCTCCACTAATACTTTAAATACGCGAATGACAAGTCAATGGTCCGGACAGTATTTTCCAAACACAACCGTTGAAGAAAGTGGAGAACTACTTTACTAACTCTCTCCTCTATCGAGAAGTCAACAAAGTGGTCAAGTACCATTACCTGATGACATTGATAGTGACAATGAGGTGGATTCTGAATCAAAAGAAGACATACCTGCTACTTTTACCATGAAGCCAATTGTAGCAAATCTTAATGATCCTGATTGTAATAATTCCACTAAAAATAACGGCGAATGAGTCATCAATGATAATGTTGCTTTTGATTATTCTTTGTGTCTAGATGATGTATTTAATTTTGTCAATCTAGCTCCTTACATATGCCCCTACCTACAGTAAAAATGGCATGTATGTAGATGGAGGATGACGATGAATTCGTGTCTGTTGTCCCATCTTCCAAGAAAAGCCAATTTTTGATCATATTCGGCAAAATCTACCCAAAGACTTTTATGTTCGTAGATCCTAAAAAAGAATAGGAGCCTCCATAATTCTTTCATTACGCATGGTCAGCACACTGTATGATGAAAAGGATCGGATATGACTTACATTGTGGAGATGACTTGAATTTTGAAAAGGGCATCCCTTTACAATCTTTTGTATCAAAAAGAAAGCCAGCCAACTACTACTATCAAACACGCAGAGGGTTGGGATATGTTACCCAATCGCTCGATCTGGATTAGACATTGATGGATCTCTCACAATCGCATTCCTCAAACTCATCAACATGGGAATCTGATGTTAGTGTGGGGGTAGTCTTCAGAAATCTCTTCCCTAACAAGACATCAATCAGGTGGAGCAGGATAAAGATATTGAGCCTTTTGATGCCGATCCATGGGCTCAATAACTTGACCTTCAGTGGGAAAAGTGTTTTGAATAACGTGAACCTCCTACTGAAGATAAGGTGGTCCGGGTTGATGTAGCTGATTAGGCTAATCCAAAGCTTATCTCCATAAGCGAAAGCCTATTGTTAGATGAAAATCAAAATTTTGTATCTCTTATTCGAGAATATATAGCTGTCGTTGCATGGAGCTATGAAGGCATACCTGGTCTTAACCCACAGGTGGCCATGCATCTTCTTAACATCAAACCAGATGCTAAACTAGTTAAGCAAAACCAATGACGGTATTAACCTGACAGTATGGAGGCAATCGAAATCAAAGTTCACAACTCATCGAATATGGCTTCATTTGAGAGGAACAACACCCAGACTGGGTTGCTATTATTGTACCTGTACTTAAAAAGAATGGAAAGATTAGAGTTTGCATTGATTTTCGTAATATTAATGCAACCTGTCCTAAAGATGAATTTTCATTGTTTATCACTGACGTCATGATTGACAGCACATGTGGCTTTGAAAGAATGTCTTTTATGGATGGCTTTTCAGGGTACAACCAAATTAAAATGTACCCGGATGACGAAAAACATACATCATTCCAAACACTATTAGAGATTTATTGTTACATAGTAATGCCTTCTGGCTTAAAAAATGCCGGTACAACTTATCAATGTGTAACGAACACAATTTTTCATGATCATCTGCGAAAGATAGTGAAATACTATGTCGACGATATTGTAGTCAAAAGTTGTAGCAAAGACAACCATCTCCACGACCTAAGAATGGTATTCGATATCATGCGGGCTCATCAGCTAAAAATGAGCTCGATAAAGTCATTCTTAGGAGTGTCAAGCGATAAATTCCTTATTTATTGTCACGTCCAAAGGAATTCATCTTGACCCTGAAAAGTTAAGGCCATTTAAGATTTGCAATCTCCAAAGACTCTCAAAGAGCTCAGAGGTCTACAAGACAAGTTTGCCTACATCTAAAGATTTATCGCAAATCTCTCAGGTCGATGTCAATCTTTTACGAGTTTAATGAGAAAAGGCATCTCTTTAGTTTGGGATGATGCCTGCCAAATGGCTTTCCAGGATATTAAAGAATACCTCATCAAGCTTCCGATCATGGTAGCTCCAGTGTCGAGAAAATCATTCTTACTTTATGTAAGAGCTATGTATCATTCTCTAGGTGCTCTGCTCACACAAAAGAATGATGAAAGCGTTGAGCAAGCCATCTTCTACTTAAGCAGAACCTTGATTGAGGCCGAAAGCCCTACAACCCAGTTGAGAAAGAGTGCCTCGTTCTGGTCTTCATTATCTAGAAGGCACAATATTATTTGGTCGGTCAGACCATACTTGTTCTTTTTAGAGCTAATCCTTTGCGGATCCTCATGACGAATCCATGATCTTTGAACTCTTGACTAGCTAATTGGGCCATATTGTTGTCTCAATATGACATGACTTTCGTTCTATAGAAGGCGATAAAGGGCCAAGTCCTTGCAAACTTTCTGGCAACTCATCTGATTCCAGAAACTTCAAAGTTGCACGAAGACATCCCATACGAGGTCATTTGTAATACCCTGATTCCAAAATACGTATCCTTTTACAGTTTCAATACTTTGATAGTATTCGCGTTATTTTATGTACACTTTTCTTCCGTTTGATCTGAAATTTTTACACAAGACTCTGCACTGGGCCTATATTTTTCCTGATAAAATTTCAAAATATTTTCTTTTTATTTCTCCATTAAATAAAATCTTTCCTTTTTCTCCTTTCTTTTCTTTTCTAATTTCATTTCTTTTCATCTTTCTTTATTTTTCTTTTCATATTATTTTCTTAAGTGACATTTGCATTTAACCCCCTAACAATTTAATATTTACATTCTCTATTTTTCTTTTTCCTTTTCTTTTTCTTTTCTTTTCTTTTCTCCAATTTTCTAGAACTTTCTTTCTTTTTCTTTCTTCTTCCTGAAGCCAAGCTGTGGCTTCCTCCACAAGACTCTCCCCCATCATCTTATCCTCCCTCTCTCTTCTCCATGAGGGAGCCGGCCGCATTCCCTCTCTACATTTTCTCTCCTCAAAAACCTATTTTCTCTCTCTAAAAATCCCTTGCTCTATTTACAAAAGTCCTATAACTACCTCACCACCACCATAACCACCACCACAACTCCTTCACCTCTTTCTTAAGCCAGCCGCACCATCCTTTCTCTCTCCACCTCTTTCACTCTCTTAAAAATTCGAAAAACATCACTTTCTCTCTCCGCTTTCTACTGTATCTAGTTTCTCTCTACCACCCTCTCCCACTGCAGGCCGCTAGCAATAGCAGCCTTCAACACCCACTCCTACACCATCCTCCACCATCCAAATCACGAAACACTCTTTCTCTCTCCTCCTATACACTTTCTATCTCTAGTTTCTCACTCTAACTCACTCTCTCTCTCTCCCCCCTCCCCCTCTATAACCCATGTTCAGCACTTCTAGATCTGCATACGCACATCCACAAACTCACACACCTCACCCTTTTTCTTCCCTTTCCTTTCTCTCTAGAAATATACATTTTCTCACTTTCTCTCTCTAGAACCTCTCTCTACTACTTCCTCTTCCTTTCTCTAGAATTCAGCCAGCCCATGGCCTTCACACACTGTCCACTCACTCTTTCACATACGTGCGAACGTGCACGTGGTATGGGGTATTTCCCCGATTATAAGCGAGTAACTTTTTCCTGTGGTGCGTACTCTACCCTTGATGCATGATTGTTCATCAAATGTGCATATTTTTAGTCATATTTCACATTTATTTTTATAAAATATTATTATGTAATTGTTTTTCTGTTTAGTGATGTGCAGGGCTCCATTAGTAAAAAAAGAGAAGAAAGAAGCCCAAAAGCCCAAAAAATCAATAAAAAATTCAGAGCTTAATAAGGCAATCCTATTTGGAGTTTAAAAGAAAATTGCAATTAAATTCAGAGTTCTAAATCAATTTAGACTCGAATTAAGACTAGACACCTTTTAATATTTTGATCATAACTTTCTCCACATAAACTCACATCTGATAATTCAAGATGCTTTAGAAAGAGGACTTAAATGGCTACGATTCTTATGTTGACTACTGTTTCCAATTTCATCATTTGATGAGTCATATTCAGCAATCAACACGCCAACTAGCTGCAGACCATGTCAGAATAGAATTCTCACATAAAATTCTGAACAAGTCAAATCAGGTTTGGAGATAAGGGGAGAATTCAAATTTGAAATTGATAATAGCTTGCCCCCCAAGTCAAGAGAGAGGATATTATTTTATATCCAAAGTTCAAATTTAAGTTCTGAAGATATATTTCTTGATGGGTGCATAACTTCTACTAAAAGTCTATCCACTACTTCTACTATAATAGAGAGGTAGAACATAGGGAAAAGAGCATCTCATCTCAGACCACAAGGTTGAAAAGCAATTGAGAGGAGAGTTTTATGGGTTATAATGCGAGCTTTGAAGAAGATCAAGAGTTTTGTAATAATGATTCTTCAGTAAAATTCAGTATTCCTTAATAAAGATCATGCACCATTTCAGTCTAGGATTTCTCTACTTTTCTTTATAATTTTTGTGATGTGATTCTTTCCTTTTAATTCATGTTCTACTTTATGCTTTTCTCGTGCATGCCATCTTCTCTTTTTAGTTGCTAGTTCTTATAGTTCCTTTGTTTTCAACATCATTTGAAGTCTTGTGTCGATTTCGGGTTTCATCTTTCTTTTTCCTCCCTCTCTTATTTTCTTCGTCGCTTTATGTACTTAGCCTTCACATCGGTTAGTATTTCCTTTTTTTTTATTTTCATATTTTTAATGCTTATAGGACTTTAGTTCCTAGAATAAGACTCCAACTTTCATCCAAAGATTTCCCACTAGATTAAAATTAAATTTAGATTTTTTTTTTAAGAAACAAGTTTAGAAGTCTCCGTGGATTCGACCCTTTTCTTACCACTATACGATTATTTTAAAATATTCTAGCAAGATTAGATTTTTCTTAAGTGATTCAATAATGATAGAGTTCTTCATGACTTTCGAGCTGTGAACAATTTTTGGCGCCGTTGCTGGGGACTTGTAAAAAAAAATCTGTTTTTAAAATTGAAATTTAATCTTTTTTTAGTTTTTATTCAAAAATATTTAAAAATTCAAATTTTTTTTATACCTAAAATTTAATTTCAAAATTGTCTTTTGCAGGGATATTGCATGAACAAGTGAAAATTTGCACAAACAGGATGAAGCTTGCTTGTTTGCTAAAAAATTTGCATTAACAAATTAAATTAAAATTGCTTGCTTTAGAGTCGTCGGATATTTTTCTAACTCTACCCACAAATCTCCTATCAGCGTTGTTTTGCAAGTGCTTTTGATTGAATTTATGTTGCATTAGTACATTCTGTATAAAAAGATCTTAAGAGCTGTCCCCCTTACATAAGATCAGGATTTCATCACCCGTTCCTTCGCTCAAAAATCACAACCACATAACAGTTTTTTTCCCAAACTTTAACTAATTTAAAATCAATTAGAACTTGACCACTAGGATTTCAAGCTCTTTAATTGCACCCATTGTGGAAATACTCCAGTGATTACTTTCAAGCTCGCGAGAGAGGACTTTTTCATCTAGAAAGGCGACTTAGCCATTGCGGCGTGCCTGACCTGGAGGAAGGACTTTCTTGTCTAAGAAAAAGTGACTGAAATTAGTAAGCAACCAGCTTGGAGGGAGAACCAAATCGCTTGTTTGACGACTTTAACCAGTCATCCCACAATCTGTCCAACCCAATTAGGAGTTGACTAACTAAGGAGAATTTATTCTCTTAAGATTAGTGGTTAAAAATTGATTACTTTGAAATTAAGTTCAATATAAAGAAACAAATTGATTGGTTGAGTCATTTGTGTGTGCAATAATAATAATAACAAAAATTAATTTTCATCCATCCCTCTCCCCTTCCATCATTCTGAAATTCTTCCCTTTCATGGCCTATCCAAATTAAGATCTTTACAACTATTATCATGATAGGCCATTTCTTATTCTCATCTACCATTCTCACCTCTGGACTTTCATGATTACAACCAACCCACTATCTCATCTTTTTTATCTCATCCTTCGAAACAGTGTCCTTTGATAGGGTATTTGTTTGGACGAGGTCAAAACCAATTCGACACATTTTAAGGACCTACGAATGAACTCTATCCATCAAACTTCAATTCAGAGGGTTAGAATTGTCCTCAATTTTCATGAGACCAATCATATTAAAATTCTCAATCAAATTAGTCCTACATTGAACCATCACTTTCATCTTGGGGATTTGATAATAAGCATGAGAAAATGAAGAGCAAATTAGAGAAGAGTTTAGGAATCTTACAACAGTAAATGCTTGAAAACAGTCAAACCAATTAGAAGATGATCGAGTGTTGTGCTCGCATAATATGTATTTTAATCAGATAATGACTCATCTCAATCAACCTGCTTCAATCCCAATTCCAGATCAAACTTTAGAGTTCCATCAATGCGATCAGGTGAACCAGTTTGACATACCATAAGATTTTACACCACATGTTGACACAATTTTTGAATCTGTGGCCTCATCATTTCACTTAAACCAAATTAAAAAGTTTAAACAGGATGCTGAAGATATCCATGAGCTTGACATCCCATCTTACCATGAGCCACCAATTAAATGATTCTTTGTTGACGATTCTATATTTTTGAATGAATTATTTAAGGATGATTTGGTAATGCACACTTCTTTGAAACATGTTGATTATAATGTTGAGAATGCATGTGTGGATGATGAGCCTAAGTTTCTTCAAGAATTGTTTAAGGAAGAGTGTGATTATAATTTTGAGAAGATATGTATTGAGGAGCTTAAGTCTAGAGTTCCCTTTGATAGAAGGAAACTTGATTTGAGTATCTTTATTTTTGATAAGCCACTTAATAATCAATCTTTTGAAAACTAGGTTGAGGTTAATATAACAGACAGAAAAGATTAGGGTCAAGTAGACGATTTCAAAATTTAACATACTTTTAGAGTTTACTTTTAGGCAGTAAAACCAAAAAGAATCTGTTTCTTCCTTTGAATCTTTCACGGGATCACTATATAAGACAACATTGAGTCATTGGATGTACCCCGCATAAATCAACCCTTCTATTTTGATGAGAATAAGACTAGGATGGATAAAGTACTAGAAAATATCAAACCAGTCAAAATCGACATTCCACTTTTAGATGTGATTAAACAATTGTCTGCTTATGCCACGTTACTCAAGAAATTTTACATTCAAATTAGAAAAACTTGGACACATATTTCTACATTCTTGAATGCACTATTGTCCCGCTTCAAGGATGACGCAAGAAATCTGTTAATATTCTAGTCCAACATCGAAAAGTCGTACATAGAGATTGAGGTACATATGGTTGTGTCTGGCTGAAGAAGTTAAATTTAGTGTTGCTGGGAGGCAACCAATAGATGTTGTAGATAGTTTATTTTTTTTTCTTTATTTTTTCTTTTCTAGAGTTTCTATTTCTTTTCTATGGGGAGATGCCTTTATCCAGATTTGAGTTGTGCGTTCATCTTTCTATTTATTCTCACTTTCTATTTCTTTTGTTAACTTATATGCTTATTGCAGCTCCTAAGGTACTATTTACTCTTCACCTTGTTCATTTTTCAATGTTAGCACTTGTCTTTCAACATCTTTGAATTTGCATCATGATTCATCATATTGAGCATACATTTTCACATTGAGGACAATGTCAAGTTTAGGCGTGGGGGAGGGTTCTAACATAGGTTTCCTAGGTTTTCTCTTTATTTGTTTATATAAAAAATTCTTTTAAAAACTTTTTGAAAAGAGAAATAATATTTTGACCTATTTTTGTCAGAAATTAAGTTTATTATAAGGAATAAGAAAATCATAATTAGGATTTCTTATACTTAATCAAAATAAGACTGTTTATTTGATTTCTAGGGTTAGGAAGAAAAATTAAAAAAGTAATTTATTCTTGATTTTTACCTTGATGAAACATGCACAAAATACACTTACACACTTAGAATTCAAAACAAAAACCCTTGTGCCTTATAAATAATATATATAGAAAAATAAAGAAAAAATATGTATATATAAAAAATTATCTGATTAAGTTGGGTAGTTGTGCCTCATGAAGCATAAGTGTCAGACCCGCTTCCCAAATACGTGAAAACGGAGTCGCGACGAGAGTCCGCGACGTATATACGCGAGGAAATACCCCACGCATGCACGCTAAGCCTAAAGTAACCTGAACAAGCTACAAAATCTACTACGATAAATCAATATCACTATAATATGACATATAAATATCTAACACAGTGATAACAGATGAATAAAGGAAAGAAAATGGCAACTGGATGAGATAAAGATAGAATCAGGAAATAACATGAATAAAATAGCAAGAATACCTATAATCAAGAAAAGAGAGACTCCAGCTTCTCGTAACGCGTACGATCACACAAACGCCTAAACAATATAAGAAAATGTCCAATACCCTGGACATGCGAATCTAGGGTCGTCAGAAGCGACCTAATGAGTGTGTGTGTAAAGAGGAATGCTCGTGTATAATAACATAATAAACTGAAACAAAAGATAACAGTATACTCAATATCAAGAACAAAGCTATGAACGATATATAACTGATCTTATGACAAAAGGAAACCACTAATGTCAAAATGTGTAACCTAGTATGTGTCACTAGTCTGATATACAAATCTGGTCATGTCTACAAACATATGTCTATCATAGCTTATCTATATGTACAATCAGATGATTACGGTCAGTCACAATATATTATAACAGTTCATTATCATTTATTATGTCAGCGAACACCAATTGCCACCTGTAATAGACGCATCCCATACTACGCCTACTACACGTGTCAATCAGGTCCTAAGTTATTGAAACTGATTGGTTGGAGACATTATCCATACTTTAGGTGGGTCCCGTACATACCCGGGACCACGGCCTCAGTTTCCTGGCGCTGAACCAAGCTGTACCGCTAGGTACTCAGTAACAGTAACAGTAATCTCACTGTGAAAACAGTGGAACAATAACAGTACAGATGGGATGTCAGTCATCTCCCAGGAACCCTGCAGTGGAACCCTCAGTCGGCTGAGCAACCTGTATCCTTGGTCCACCCAAAATACAGACGCTGTCTCCTCCATCAATTTCCCCAATCCCAGTGTAAATTGTCCATTTACATTATTATTTATTCAATTCAGTTAAATCAGTCAATATCCATATTATCTACAATACTGGGGCGATATGGTGACAGTAACAATGCAGTACAGTAACAGTAATCATATACACGGTGAACAGTAATAAGAACAATGAACAGTAACAGTAACCGTGTATACGATGAATAGAGCTGTACTGAGCGTTAAGGTCTAACGTTACTTTCCCAGTAACTTTCAGTAACATGAACAATATGTTTATCAGGTAGGTATCATGTATGCTCAGTCAAGCTTTTCAAGGGGTATCAGATGTCCAGGATCAAGAATAATATACAAGATTTATGACAGGGAGATGAGTACATCCGTAAGGCAATTCATTTTGTATATATAAATATGTGGACATGAACAATAGTTAATGGGTGTAAATCATCATGAACAATTATTTAGATATAAAAATAGAATCTATTAAAGAACAAAGTAGTAACACGCTCACATGAAACAATATTGAAATACTTAATGAGAAAACAAAGAACACTCACCTGAAATGACGCAGTTTTGGAACAAAAACGCCGTCTGGTCTTCACTGCATGAACTGGTACGAAACTCGGATCATCCCATGGGCCGGTCTTCAAATTGCCAGTGTATCGGCTATGCAGCGAGCACGGATCCGGATTGGATTCAGATCTCACGAGTGGGTCCGTATCGCTGTAACACGAAACCAACACACACTTTGATATACAAACACATATGTACGCATTATAATATGCATACTCCCACATGCATACACACATGTACCAATATGTATACATACATACACACACACACACACGTGCAAACACCTAATTACTAATATATACAAATATGAATACATACACATACATAATGGTTACATTAAGTGGGGTAAGGTTATAACAGAAGTTTTTGCCTTATGTCATCCAAAAACAAGCATGAGGGGAAATTTTTTTAGAGTTGAATGAGTTTGGAAGTCACTCGGTAATATCACTTATTTGGGAGCATTTTTATATATATCCAAAGAAATCTTTTTATTTATATCTATTCTATTTTTTTTTCGTGGTTACGATCAGTTTTGGTCTAAACCCACCAAACTATAATAAGGATAAATAAATAAATAATTATCTGATTAATTTTTATGTCTACAGATAACCCGATAAAAGTAGGGTCTTGTTTTAGAATGCATATATCAAAATCCGCTCTGAAGTCACCAATAAGTATCCATTGCAGTTTAGTTTTAAAACACTGATGAAGGCCATTTTACTTGCAATCAGAAAAGCTAAAAACTTAGCATCCGTTAAATTCTACTTACTAGAAGTAAGCATTTTAAATATGTACCAAAAGGACAACTACTATATATCTAAAAACTGAGACAGGTGATTCTCAGTAGAATTCTTTTCAGCAACTGAGCAGTGGTGTCCAGTAGTTACAAGCAATTATATGTGTTATCCACTCATCTAAAGGTATCTCAGATTTAAAATCATGGGTCTGAATTGTTAATCCTTCAACTTGTAGACAAATCTTTGTATTAGGACTACATCACTTCCCGTGCCAGGACAGGCCCGGGCCAGCCAGGCCCGGGCGGACCAGGCCCGCTGTGGCCGGGCCGGCCTGGCTCTGCATAGACCCAGGGGTCTGTGCAGCAGTGGCCGCACTGTTTTCGTGTTTTTTTTTTAAATTTCAAATTGTAGAAATTTTCTTAAAAGGGTCTATAAATTTTAGGTATGTATTTGTACATCTCACATGTATTACAGTCGGGGTTTGAATTGAGTTTTGATGTATTGATAGATTAGTTGTCTAATTTAGATTGTTGGAATTAAGTTCTAAAAATTTTCTTTTTGGAATAAAATTTTTTAATATGCAAGTTATTAGATCCAAACCAATTCTTTTTTTTTTAAATATTCCAATTGGGGTAATAATTTATGACTTTTATATATTTTATATAAACAAAGGTGATATTTTTAATGAAAGAACATGATCAGTTAAACAATATAAATTATTTAAATTCTAGTTCAATAATTTATTTATTTAATTATTTTTTTAATTAGAGCTTAGACAAGAATTCTAAATGAAAAATTTATGGGAATTATAAATCTAATCATGAAACATTAAATCAAATTTTAATTCATAAGAGTTTGACTTTTACTTACTTACCTGAGTTGCTCCTCCTTACATTCTCCTCGATCTCTGTACCTCGAAGCCCTTTTCGTTCACGATCTGCTTAAGGAGAAGGAAGAGATGGAAGTGGAGAGATTTTAGATTAGGGTTTTCTCTTGAGGTAGAAGAGAAGGAAGGGTTTGGGTCTTTATATAGGTTATTAGAGATTTTAGAAAGCTGAATTCCAATTAGGTTTAGAATGCTTAATTTAGCAGTTAAGATAAGAATTAAAGATTGCAAAAAATCTCAAGGAGATCCAATTTAGATATGATTTTTGTTAGGATTTAAATTAAAATTAGGATTAGGATTTGGTTTTGTGTTAATAGGTAAGGATGTCAATGATAATGGGTTATAAATTATTGGGCTTTAGTCAAAAGAAATAAGTGATATGAAGAATAAGAAAATAGAGAGTAGGCTTGCGGGCTTAGCTTTTGGGCTTAAACAAAAATAGAGAAAGGAGAAGAAAATGAATAAAAATAAGAAGTGAGCTTAGCTCATGTGGGCTTAGCATAAAAAGAAAAAGAAAATAAAAAGGAAAGGAGAATGGGCTGAGCTTATTGGGCTTAGATGAAAATAATAATACTACTAATAGTGATTAACAATATCATAATAATAATTAACAATAATATTACAATAATGATAACAACAATAGTAATAATAATAAAATTATTAACATTAAAAATCTTATCTAATAATACTTGGTAAAAATACTACCATTAATAATAATAACTAAAACAATACAATATGAACAAGAATAATAACAATATCAATATTAACAATAATAGCAACTACAATAATAATACTAGTAACATAATAATGGAAAAAATACTAGTTAGTAATTAAAATGATAATACTTAATAATGTTAAATATAATTATAAGGCTAAAATACCATTTACTATCTTAAAATAATTTGTAACTGTAACTCGAGTTAATAAATAATAATAATATCACCAGTAAAATAAAATAAATACTTTAGAAAAATAAAAATACAGTATTTTAGATTAGGGATATTATAATAAGTATTCACGCCTAAAAATGATTTATATCATAAATAAAGCCCTTAGTTTTGTGGCCTTATTTGCTTGAGTTTTTAAGTCCTAGGGGTGTTTTCTCACCCGGTGCCCTAAAACCGTCCGGTTTGGGAGTCACCGACCTAAGGCTCATTACATAGGCAATTTAGAAAGCCTAAGAGAACTAATAGATATTACCATTATATATAAAAATAAAAAATAAGGAATAAGAGTTTGAGTTGAAGAATCCCGAGTTAAAATTCACGGTCAGAAAGGTGCATATGATTTATGGTAAACTAAAAGACTAGATGAGAATTATAGTTTTAATCCTAAACTTAGATTAATAACAAATTCTTGCATGGGAACTAAGTTTAAGAATGAATAGTTTGGTGATCCTAAGACTTATGATTGTTTAATTTTTGTAAAAATTCTTCAAATATTTTTCTCTTTTTCAAAATGCGTTTTCTACTAACAATTTCTTTTTCTTTCTTTATGGATTTTGTGGGTGTAATTCACAGAAAATCTCACGAGACAATACTCATCCTCTAGGGGTCTTGTTGCACACGCTAAGTGCCACCGTAATTCTTAAGAAAGTGAATTAGATTAGTTTAGTTTTTCTTTTTTTTTACTCGAGGACGAGTAAAAAGATAGGTGTGGAGGCGTGATTATTCATCAAATGTGCATATTTTTAGTCATAATTCCATATTTATTTTTATAAAACTTTGCTATGTAATTGTAGGGCTCCGTTAATAAAAAAGAGAAGAAAGAAGCCCAAAAGCCCAAAAAGCCAATAAAAATTCAGAGTTTAATAAAGTAATCCTATTTGGAGTTTAAAAGGAAATTCCAATTAAATTTGGAGTTCTAAGTCAATCTCAGATTCAGACTGAATACTTTTTAATATTTTGATCATAACTTTTTCTATAAAAACTAAAATTTGATGATTCAAAATGCTGCAGAAAAAAGACTTAAATGGCTACAATTATTTTGTTTACCATTGTTTTTAATTTTGTCATACGATGAGTCATATTCAATAATCAACAAACAGACTAGCTGCAGACTAATTCAAAATTGAATTCCCACATAAAATTTTGAATAAATCAAATCAAATTTAGAGATAAAGGGAGAAATTCAAATTTGAAAATTGATAATAACTTGCTCTCCAAGTCAAGAGAAATGATATTATCTTAATATCTAAAGTTCAAATTTAAGTTCTGAAGATATATGTCTTGTAGGTGCACAAATTCGACTAGGAGTCTATTCACTACTTCTACTATATATTGAGAGGTAGAGTATAGGGAAAAAGGTATTTCATCTCAGACTACAAGGCTAAAAAGCAATTAAGAGGAGAGTTTTGTGTGTTGTAATGCGAGTTTTGGAGAAGACCGAGAGTTTTGTAACGACGATTCTTCGATGAAATTTAGTATTTTTCAACAAAAATCGTGCACCCTTTCAGTCTGAGCTTTCTCTACTTCTCTTTATAATTTCTGTGATGTAATTCTTTCCTTTTAATTTCTTGTTCTACTTTATGCTTTTCTCGTGCATGCCATCTTCTGTTTTCAGTTGCTAGTTCTTCTACTTCCTTTGTTTTCAACATCGTTCGGAGGAGGGAGACATCAAGGCGATGACAAGGAACCAAGTCTTGTGTCGATTCCAGGTCCCATCTTTCTTTTTTCTCCCTCTCTTATTTTCTTCATCACTTTATTTACTTATCCTTCGCATCAGTTAGTATTCCTTTTTCTTTATTTTCATATTTTTAATGCTTATAGAATTTTAGTTCATAGAATAAGACTCCAACTTTCATCCAAAGATTTCCCACTAGATTAGAATTAAATTTGGATTTTTTTTAAGAAATAAGTTTAACAAGTTTCTGTTGGATTCGATCTTTTTCTTTCCACTATGCGATTCTTTTAAAAGATTCAAGCAAGATTAGGTTTTCTATCATTTGTAAGTGGTTCAACAACAATGGAGTTCTTCATGACTTTCGAACTGCGAACAATGAATAGCACACATGTACACTTACATTTGTGTATGTGTATGTATATTTTATATTCTGGGTATTTCAAGAATTTTCTTGTAATTTTTAAAAATAAATTGTGCATTTTTAAGATTTTTATGTATTTTAGAAATTATCTATATATTTTTTAAAAAAATTTCTGAGTATTTAGGAATTTTCTATGTATTTTTAGGATTTTTTTGCATTTTTCTAGAATTTTATGTATTTTATGAAATTATCTGTATTTTTGTATTTTGGGGCGAACAGTGGTGCAAGTTGCAGGAGAAGACTCGCAGGACCAACTTCCCTTCTGGGGTTGTGATGTCTCGGGAGACTGCCCTGCAGGTTATCCAATAGGCATAAAGGGCCAACGCCCGACGCCTTGCCCTCCCTCGGGGAGTTCGTGGTAATCCAATAGGGGTGGTTGGGCTAAATCCCTCGGGCAAACTCTTCTTCCGGGTAGCGTTGTCCGAGAGACCGCTCTACAGCTCACCCAAATAGCAAAAGGCCAACACCACCGCTTGACACCTTCGGGTTTAGAGGTGACTAGTGGCAGAGGGTTCGCCCACTCGGCTCAGGAGCACTATAATGAGATTGTTGATCAGTCACTAATATTGTATATTTATCATCATATTCCCATATTATTTTGTTTAATAAACTCTTCTATTTAATTATCTTTTTGTCTAATTATTTGCAGGGCCTTTACTAAATGAAAAAGGAGAGAAAACGAACTCAAAAGTCCACTGAAATTCAGATTAAATCAAATCAAGGATGAGGGCAAATGTTCAAGTGAAGATCAGAGCAAATCAGGGAGATAATACCAAATGGAAACCAGTTAAATTCAAATTTTTATAAATCCATTTCGGTTAGCTGAAGATCAATATTCATATCGTCAAATCCGTAACTCAAATCGAGAAACCATATAGATAAACAAATGAAACATCAAACCAGAGACCTGCACCCCTCGGATCTAACCATCTGGCCACAAAAATGCCACGGATCTGCCACATTTCTTGCGGATCCACTGCATTTCAGTTGAGATACGACGACCGTTTGCTCCCCCTAACTTCAGATACTCTCCCATGTTGTATTTTTGCTATAAATACCTGCAAATTCTGAGGCCAGAGAGAACGATTCAGCAGAGAGTATAAATAGGCTATTTTGAAGTCTTTAACTTAGGATTTTTAGTTTTCTTTTATGTAATTTTGTTTTTCTTTGTGTAACTGAGAGGAGAGGAGAGTTTTATGGAGGAATGAGAGTGAATCTTATACTGAGGGTGACACTGGTGTAAGTAAGTCTTCTTTTCTTTCATTGTTATTTGAATCGAATCAAAGTTTCTTTTTTTCTTTATTCTTGTTTTTTCTTCTACTTCTCTCTTCTGTATTTGTGAATCCAAATGACTCCGATAGCCTCAAAGTTGCCTTGCTCTTGCAAGTGTCGTTGATGGCTTATGGTGATGGATAGCCATTTTTATGTTAGTGCAACTTGATCCTTCATTTCGTAGTTTAGAACGGGAATGGAGAAGATTCCATCTGTCATGCTTTGATCGCCTTCAAGCCAAGGTACATCGTCGATACGGATCAAAGGTAAGCCGGCGCCAAAGAGGTAAGTGTTTTATTTTGCTTTTCTTTATTCTCATTTCTAGGTTTAGAAAATGACTTCAAAAATACCAACTCTTTACTATTTTCACTTTCTTTGTATAAACTCATTTTCTATTTTCTCTACCTTCTCAATCTACCACTTTCTTCTTAACTTAACAATAACTCTTTTTCCTTTTCTTTATAAGAACAAGCGAAGAACTTTTAACCATCTTTAGTAAATTAAAAGAGAACTTACAATACGCTTCCATCGCAAGTCCCTCCTTGTGGATCACGACCTGCATAGCCACTTGCTATAGTGGTAGCTTTGAGTACCTAGCACTATCTATTATCAATTCTGTATTTTCTGTTTGTAGGTCTAATCTCAATCAAATTTTGGTGCCGTTGTCGGGGAGGGACGGTAAGTAACTCTTTTTTAATTTACATTTTTGGTTAACTTTCTTCTCTGTTTTGGTTTGAGGTACTAAATTCTGGATTCTAACAGCTACAGGACATAAATAGCGGCACTGTGCCTCTGCTCTAGAAAGCAGAGCACAATTGCTCTCTGCATTGCCGCAGAAATGCGGATTTGGCCGCGTTTCCACAGCAATCAGAGTGAATTACTCACTCTATTTGATTGCAGGTTGCTTGTGTTGAAAATTTTAGTACGCAGTATTTAGTTTTTCTGCTTAATTTACTCTGCACACTGAATTAAGTCAATAATAACTTGATGTTTGTTAAATGCTAAAAACGGTTTAGACTTTGCATCTAGGTATTTGTCTAATTTCGTTTACATTTTATATTACTGTTGAAGAGTGCCGGAGAAAAGGTATGTGTGCATAACAGGTAGTATAAATTGCTTAAGTGCTGCTTTTCATACACATGTACATGTTGCTCTAAATTGATTTAAGGGTATGTCCTATAAACAAGATAAGGTGGGAAAGTTATTACCCTCTCTTAACCCACAAATAATTTTCTCACCCACAAACCCATTCCTAACTAAAACTGAGTAGGCGTTGGCCCTAGGGACATCTTGGACTTAATAGGAGACTGACCTAAGGGGAAAGTTGACTAGAATTTAATTCTTACCAAATGGTGTCTAAGGTCGGGGATTGAGAGGCAAAACCTCGAAGGCTAGTGGTTTGGCTTAATTAGGCCCGTCGCTTTTAGCGCGAATACCTCTCACCAATCTTGCCCTGATCTGGCCGATTAACTTGTGGTCAAATTCTTCAATATACCCCCTGGACAGTCTAACCAGTTAGGAGTCATCTAGGTCTAAGGTCTACCCTAACTTAGGTTACATTTTTCTTTCTTTGTTTGCTTGCTTGTTTTTATTTTTATTTTTGACATCTTTGTGATATGGATTACAATTATAATTATTCCAATGCATATAGTGATCCATACTTCACATCGACCTCATTTGACTAGGATATTACCAACCCGGTATATCATAACTTTAACCAACCAAGTATGCTGGATTGGTCTTATCTGAATCAATATATGCCCCAGTCCCAATATTATGAACAAGACTGAAACATTCATCACTACTCTTCACAGAGTCAATGGGGATACAACTCCCCCGAGTCATATTGTCAACCACCATTCCAACATTCAGCTTCTAAATTTTCTAGTCATGATCAACCCATAGAAGAAAAATCTGAGGTGATTAAGATTATAGAAACCATGACTGAGTCCCAAGAACAAAAGCTGAAAATGATGGACTCACAATTCTCACAAAACTTTCAAATCTAAGATTCTTACTCCATTTTCCAAGTCTCACAACAAGAAGAAGAACCTATGGACTCATATAGGAGTATGAAAAACCTGATTCAGTTAATTTTTTCTAATCTATCAATAGGTTAGAAGCACAAATGAGTCGTTTGATCAACAGAGTGAAAGATAGGAATGAGAAAACTCTACCTAACACATTTTCGATCATTCCCGATTGCCCTAGCCATATTGATAGGAACGAAGAATCATGGTGTCTTAGAGACTTTAACCGAGAGTCAATTCATCACACAAATTTGAACTTAATCAATTCCAAACCTTAGACAAATTGGCAAGTTTTTCATTCAATGAGATTGAACTTGAATATGAATGTGACCCCGATCCCAACCTTGTGATTCAATTCCCATCTTTGAATCTATGTTGACTTCGGTATCCTTACCAAATTTGGACTAATTTTCTGAGCCAATATTTATTCTCATACCCATAGATCTAGAAATTGAATCACCAATTTTGGATAGTCATATTTTTTAAAGGGAAAAGAATGTGAGCTTCATATCTTTGATTTGGACCCACCTATTGAACCAATACCAACTCTAAAACCTACACTTGATTTTCTCGAGTTAGTAATGGTTCTCGACCTATCACTCTAGAGCCCAAGTCAACCATTCCACAAAGTCACATTCTTTTGTTGGACATAGGTATAGACCATGATGACTCCGTGATGATTTTTCAAGATTGGTCATGTAAATGGAATAATTTTCATTATAGGATCTTTCATGATCCTATTCATATTGGGGATTGTAAATGTGTAAATAGAAAAAAGGTCAATAAAGGTGAGTTTCGTGAACCACCACATTATCTTGATTGGGTAGCAACGCTTGGCCCAATCCGACCACCACTGGCCCAATCCGACCACCTCGGAACCACCACCTTTAGGCAATATTTTCCTTCCCTTTCTTCTTTTTCATGCATTTATACATTCATTCATACATTGAGGACAATGCATGAGATAGGTGTCGGGGAGGGTTCTAACATAACATAAGTTTTTTTTATTTAAAAAAAATATTAACATTTTCATTGCTTTTAAAAACTTTTTGAAAAGAGAAACAATTTTTGACCTATTTTTTGTAAGAAATTGATTTAATTTCAAGGAATAGGAGAATCATAATTAGAATTTCTTATACTTGATCAAAATAAGATTATTTGTTTGATTTCTAGGGTTAGGAAGAAAATTTGAAAAAGTAATTTAATCTTGACCTGGATGAAATATGCATGCTTTATATACTCACACTTAATGTTCAAAAAAAGATTCTTATGCCTTTCAAAGAAAAGAAAAAAGAAAAAATATTTATATATATCAAAAATCCTTTGGGTATTTATGCGTCATAAAGCATAAATATTCACACCTAAAAGTGGTCCAAATAATAAAATCCTTAGTTTTGTGGCCTTATTTGCTTGAGTCCTTAAGTCCTTGGGGTGTTTTCTCAACTGGTGCCGAAGACCGTCCGGTTTAGGTATCACTGACTAAAGGCTCGTTACATGGGCAGATTAGAAAGCCTAACAGAACTAAGAAATATTACCACCAAAAATGTAAAAAAAAAGGTATAAGAGTTAGAGTTAAAGAATCCTGATTTCACGATCACGAAGATGCATATGACTTATGATAAGTAATAGACTAGATGAGAAATACAATTTGACTATTTACCTTGATTGATAATAAGTTTTTGAATAGAGACTTGTTGGAACTTACTTTCGATGAGACATTTGTGAAACCATATCATTTGGAGCTCTATCACAAGCCTATTCAAGAATTTTACATGATCAAGACTTCCCAAAGAGAGTTGATAATGATGTGTATTGTAATTGTTGATAGCATTTTAAAAGCCTTGACACACACACACACACACACACATCATAGCCTATTAGTCGACTTATAGCTTTCTGTAGTCGACTTGTACATGGTATAGTCGACTTATCAATTTCCCTAGTCGACTAGTTTTTTGTCCTGAAAGATCCCAACTCTCTGTTTGTCACTGTTAGTCAACTTAACAGTTTATATAGTCAACTAATAAGTATTGTAGTCGACTTATACCCTCCTTCTAGTCGACTAATAGATGGCCTAGTCGACTTATAATATAGTTCTGGTCGACTTGGTTCAGTTTCCAGAAACTTGTCTTTTGAGTTTATCATGACCTAGTCGACTTGGTCTCTTCTATAGTCGACTAACCTTGAGAAATTTGCCTACCCTAGTCGACTAAGCCCATATCTCAAGTCGACTAATGGCAGTTTCTGACTGTTAGACAGTTTTTATTTTCTGGTATTTTCTTCAACGTTATCCATTGTTTAAACATTCAAAATGCACATAATAACTACCCTAACTAACCATAGAGTTCAGCTATAAATAGGGTTGTTATCTTAGGGTTCAAACACCAATTCAAACATATAGTTTTCTGACCAAAAATCTTGCAAATCTGGTTCTCTGAAAACTGTTCCCACTTTCTGTTTCTTCACCAAATTCCTACTCCAAAGTGAAGATTTCTGAAAGCCAACCTATAATAGCCCTTGTCCACGATCACATACTGAATTAAGGCTTATAGGAAAGTTTGTGATCACTCAAAGGAAGCATTGTACAAGAGCGTCTTCTTGGTGTAGAAGAGAAGTTGTACAAGGTGTTATGGTCTTCTTTGTTGTAAGAAGAGTTGTATACATTTGGCAAAGGGGATTTATCAAGTGGGATACAAGGTGTTGATTTTGGTTGTACAAAGTCAAAGGATAAAAGAAAATCTCAAGCGGGTGGCTTGGGGACTGGATGTAGGTCACGAGGACCGAACCAGGATAAATCACTTGTGTTTGCGATTGTTATCTTTTCTGTGATTTATTTTTCCTTATTTGCAAGTACGTTTATTTCTTTATACTAATATTCTTGTGTGAGTGTTGACTTTGTATATTAGATCCACAATTGGCATCATCTCGGGACCAACAATTGGTATCAGAGCCCTGCATACCTAGTCAACAATCTACAAGGATGGCAACGGAGTTCCCTTCGTCACAATTCAAAGAAGGACATTCTACACAACGTCCACCGCTATTTAACGGATCCAACTATAACTATTGGAAGTGTAGAATGAAGATCTACTTGCAATCGCTCAACTACGAACTTTGGAACATTGTAGAAGCACCGTACACCAAGCCCACAACCAACTACAACGCTTGGAGTGATGATCAAAAGAAGAATGCGAACCTTGACGCTAAAGCGATGAATGCTTTATTCTGTGCCTTAACTAAAGAAGAATTCAACCGTGTGTCAACAGCCACTTCTGCAAATCAAATATGGCACACTCTTCAGGTAACACATGAAGGCACAAATAAGGTTAAGGAATCTAAAATTTCTGTTCTTATCCACAGGTTTGAACTATTCAAAATGAAGGAGAATGAAACCATCTCAAAAATGGTTACAAGATTCACCGATATTACCAATTCCTTAGCATCCCTTGGAAAGGAATACACCCAAGTAGAAAAAGTTCGCAAGATCCTTCGTGCACTCACATCAGATTGGGAGAAGAAGACAACTGCAATCGAAGAAGCGAATGATCTCTCAACAATGACATTAGAAAACCTTATTGGTAATCTAATGGCATATGAAGTGCAACTCGAAGACAGAAAGAAGGATGAACAATAATCTCTCTCAAAGAAGAAAGAACTTGCCTTCCATGCATCCTCAGACACGAACAATTCAGATGACGATGAAGAGGAGATGGCAATGCTTTCAAGAAAATTCAGAAGATTCTTAAAGCAAGATAAGTTTAAATGCTTTAATTGCAATAAAACAGGTCATATGAAGATGATTGCCCATTGCTCAAAAACAAAGGTAAATACAAGAGCAAAAAGTTCAGAAAGAAGAAAGACTACCAAGCATCATGGGAAACAGTGATTCCTCTTTCTCTGACGAAGAAGAAACAACTGAACATGCCAACATCTGCTACATGGCACTAGAAGAAGATGAGGTACAATATACTGAACTTTTAGATGCATTCAATGAATTATTCAATGATCTAAAGAATAAAAAAATGAAGAATAAAGTTTTATCAAAGGAAAATGAAAAACTTTTCAAAGAAAATTCATGTTATTTCTCTCAAGTTTCTTCTATAAATTCTCAAAAAGATGATTTTGAAAAAGTGATATCATCATTGAAAAAGGATAATGAGAATTTTATAAAAGAAAATATTTTGCTTAAAAAGGAAACTATGTCTTTAAATGAAAGAATTTCTGTGTTAGATAAAGACATGTCAGTTTTCAAAATGAAATATGAAGAGATTTTGAAAAATGTGACTAAATTTAATCAAGAAAAAGAAAAATTGAATGATTTGTTATCATATCAAAAGATGTCACATAATCATTATGGTCTTGAAATTTTTAAAAAATCTTCATATGTTAGTGATTGAAGCTAAACCTGCACAAAAAATTTGGAATTTTAGAACTTAAGATTAGGATGTGCATGTGCTCAATTCTTACTGCTATAGCAAGTGGCTATGCGGGTCGTGATCCACAAGAAGGGTTTTGCGATAGAAGCGTTTACGTTCTTTATTGAAATCGTTATGAAAACAAAACGAAAGTTCTTCTTTATTTTTAAAAAATAAAAATGAAAAAAAAGAATTATGTTAAAGTTAGAAGAAAACGAGAGATGAAGAAGGTGAAAAAAATCAGAAAATGGCGAAAGCGACTATGTATAAATGATTATTTACAAGGAAGTGAAAAGGAGTGGTGTTGGTGATTTAATTTACAGAAATGAAAGAAAAGAAAGAAGAGGAAGAAATACTTACCTAGATTGATTGATGACTTACCTGAAAACCTTTGCATGTTCTATCTTTGTTTAGGAGGCGTTCAACGCATAGATCATAAGCCCGAGCTCAGTCCCCGTTCGCATTATATCATCAAGTCTCACACAAGCATGAAGTGATACGTCTTGAGGAGGAGAACGTCTTCATGAACTATCGTTGGCACTCACATAACATCGTTATACTTGTGCTTTGGAATTCACTTGTAAACTCAACAAAAACAAACGAGGTAAAGTAGAAGAGAAAGACGAAAACAAAAGAAATTGAAAGTAAAGAAGAACATAAAAATGTTACCTTTTATTGCTTGAAACGATGGAAGAAAGGAGGAGGGTACATCGGTGTCACTCTCAATATAAGCCTCTCTCTCTTACTTACATGAATCTTCATCTAACCTAAGCTTACATACAAATTACATAAAAAGAAAAGAAAAAACCTAAACTACAAGAAATGAAAACTAGGCTAAATCCTATCTTTGCATGGTCGTCCATTTTCAACACAAAGACTGGCCTTTTATAGGCAAAAAACCCAGTGTGCAGGATCCCGGGGAGATCGGGGGAGCAAACACTCCCCCTAACTCCCCAACCAAGCCGCGGATCCGCGGCTTTTGCCGCGTTTCTGCGGCCAGGGTGTGGCCAGATGGCCACACCCTGTTGGTGGGTCGTTCTGGTGTTTCCTTCTGACTTTATCCTTTGTTGGATTTTCAGTTTGAGTCCTGGAGTGTGACGAAATGGCCTTGGATTCTTGGCTTTAACCGATTGATTCTAAGAGGATTCTTCTCAACCGGTTTTCAACCTCTTGATTTTGCCCTGATTTAGTGAGCTCGAATTAACTCTGATTTAATTCAGAATTTTGGTGGGCTTTGGGCTCATTTCTCTTCATCTCCTTAAAGAATGGGCCTGCAAATAAATTAAGCAATTAATTAAGACAATGCAAAGTTTTATTGCAGAATAAGTATGGAAATATGATATTAAATATGCAACATTAGCGACCAATCACACCCCCATACCTATCTTTTGCTCGTCCTCGAGTAAAACAACTAAACTATACTAAGGATTATTAGACCACTTTCGCAGGTCACGCGATTGCACTGAGCATGTGCAACAAGCCTTTAAACCTCTAGGTTTCCCCTAGAGGACGAGTTTTATCTCGTGAGGGTTTTCAGCGGATTGCACCCACAAAATCCATAAAGAAAGAGAAATAAAGAGTTAGTATTTTCGAAAAGCATTTTGAAAGAGAAAAATATTTGAAATATAATTGTAAGATTTAAGCAATCTATAAGTTATAGGAAAACTGAATTTTTCATTCCTAAACTTAGTCTCTATTCAAAAATTTGTTATCAATCAAAGTAAGGAGTCAAATTGTACTTCTCATCTAGTCTATTACTTTACCCTAAGTCATATGCACCTTGTGATTGTGAAAATTTTGACTAAGGGTTCATTAACTCTAACTCTTATGCCTTATTTATATATATATATATATATATATATATATATATATATTTGGTGGTATTATTCCTTAGTTCTATTAGGTTTTCTAATCTGCCAATGTGACGAGCCTTTAATCGATGACTCCCAAACCAAACGGTCTTAGGGCACCAGGTGAGAAAACACCCCAAGGACTTAAGGACTCGAGCAAATAAGGCCACAAAACTAAGGATTTTATTATATGGATCCCTTTTAGGCGTGAATACTTATACTTTGTTAGGCACAAATACCCAGCTTAATCAGAGGATTTTATATATTTTTTTCTTAAACTTATCTAATCATCTTTCGCATAAATACTAAGGCTTGCTTAGGCCAAAGCACCTAGCTAATCAATAATTAGATTTGTTTATCTTTTTTTTTTTTTTTCAAACTTATCTAATTATCTTTCGCATAAATACTAAGGCTTGCTTAGGCCAAAGCACCTAGCTAATCAATAATTAAATTTGTTTATCTTTTTTTTCTTTTTTTTTATAAGGCATAAGAATCTTTGTTTTTGAACCCTAAGTGTGTAAGTGTATGAAGTGTGCATATTTCATTAAGGTAAAGATCAAGACTAAATTACTTTGACAAATTATCTTCCTAACTCTAAAAATCAAACAAATAATCATATTTTGACCAAGTATAAGAAATCCGAATTTAGATTTTCCTATTCCTTAAAATTAACTTAATTTCTTACAAAAAATATGTCAAAATATTATTTCTATTTTCAAAAAGTTTTTAATAAAAAAGAAAACCTAAGTTATGTTAGACCCTCCCCCACACCTATCTCATGCATTGTCCTCAATGTATGAATTAATGCATAGATGCATGAAAAAGAAGAAAGGGAAGGAAAGTGTTACCTTAAGGTGGTGGTTCCGGTGGTGGTCTGATTGGTCCACGAAACGCGGCCCAATCAACTTTTCGTGGGATTCGGAGGAACCCACCAGAAATATCTTTAATATAACCCATTAAAAAGATAAATCCCTGAAGAATTTTTATTAAAAATTTAACCCCATCTAATTTTTAAATTCCATAACTAATTTCGGAGTCAAATTTGACAACCACCTCGTCCCAGAATGGAGTATGAAAAGATAGAATGATTGACTTGGACTCAGGAAGTACAAGAACTAATACTGACTCAGGAAAGTGACTTAAGTCAAGTAAAGGTTCAGGAGTCGAGATTGGTTCAAGAAGCGGGTCCAAGTCAAGAAGTTGAAACTCAAGTCCACATGTATTTTCTACAAATGGGATGTGACTTAATATTGGTGATTCAAGTTCAAGAATGATAGGTGGGGGAATCAAAACTGACTCTAAAATATTACTCAAGTTTGGTAACAAAACAGGAGTCAATATTGATTCAGAAAGGTGAACTGGATCACAGATTTGAGAATCTAGGTCATATATCTTATTGAGTTCAATATCATAAAAATGAGAACTTGCCAATTTGTCAATAGGATCTTCAAAAGTATATAATTGGTCAAGTTCAATATGATCCTCAAAGATAGGTGATTCAATTTCATTATGAATTGGTACATGATCCAATGTTGACTCCGGGAAAAGATTGAAGTCAGGTGAAGTTACCGGAGTCATTATTGAATCAGGAAGAAGAATTGAATCACTAAGTTGGGGTTCAAGATCATATTCATTCTCAAGTTCTATTTCAGGAAAGGAATAACTTGCCAAACTGTCAATATCTTTTTTAAAATTTGGAGTTTGGGCAAGTTCAAATGGTTGTTCTGAAATAGAATCTTGATTTCCAAAACAACATGACTCTTCGGCTCTAACAGAATGATAAGTGACATCAGAACGGTGGGAACGTAGAGATTCGACCATCATATCTATGTCACGATTACGAGCGTTTTGAGCCTGAGTCATGGCTTCAAGCATCTTTTCATAGTTGATAGGCTCATTGTTTTGATGAAAAGATGAAGTATTGTCTTGGAATTGGTGGTGAAATTGTGAGTCCATCAGATTTTGGGATTTGTGTTTGGACTCACGCATACTCATTTCCAAAATTGATAGTTTCCTATTTTGGACTGGTGGAACTGAGTATGAATCTTGAAAATATTGTGGACTAGGTGGAGAAGGAGGACAAGTTGGTTGAAAATTATGCTCGGGGGAGGTGAATCCCCACTGACTCGGTGAAGAGTTGAAATCATTATGGAAATTATAGTTATTAGATTGGGGGCATGGGTTATATTGATTCAGATAAGACCAATCCGGCACACTAAGTTGGTTAAAGTCATGATATGCCGGGTTGGTAATATCCGAAAATGAACTCGGCGTGTAATATGAATTATTATTGAAGTTGGAAAGATTATTATTATAAGCCATATCACACAATGGAATACAAACAAAAAGAAAGAAAAAACAAGCAGAGAAGCAAACAAATAAAAGGAAAAAATTCTAACTAGGTTAGGGTAGACCTATGACCTAGACGACTCCTAACTGATTAGACTGTCCACGGGAGGTTTAATGCAGACTTTGACCACAAGCTAATCAGCCAGGTCAGGGCAAGGTTGGTGGGAGGTTTTCCGTCAAAGACGTTCCTTAATTAAATAACCACCAACCTTCGGGCTTTCGGCCCTCAATCCCTTTCCTAGACACTGATTTGGCAGGAGTCAAATTCCAACACCTTTCCCCCTTAGGATAATCTCCTAATTGAGTCCGAGATGTCCCTAGGGCCAACGTCTACTCATTTTTAGTTAGGCTTGGGTTAGTGAGTGCTTGGAATCTGATTTTTGCGCTAAGGAAGGGTGCTTAAATTCTCACCTTATCTTGTTATGGGTTGGTGCCCTTAAAATCAATTTGTGCAAGTGTACAAGATATGTAAATAAGATTCACTCAAAGCGATAAAAATCAACCAAGAGATGAGTCCTATTCTAAATGCAATGCGAACGTACCTTGCTCCAGCACTCTTCAACAGTAAAAATAAATGAATTGAAAAGACACGTGCCTAAAAATGCAAACGTCTAATCAATTTTTTTAGCTTTTCAACAAATGTTTTACTGTGATTATTAGCAGGCTTATGTGATGGCATATAAGAAAAAGTAAAGTTGCAGAAAACTAGAATTTGCAAAGCAAGCAGCCCTGCAAAAAGACAGTTAGTAGTCCACTCCTTTTTGCCGCGTTTTCGCAGCGTTGGCCGCGGATCCGCAGCAAAGCAGAGGGCACTTGGTCTCTGCTTTCTAGAGCAGAGGCCCAAGGTCACTTATATGTTACTGCAACTTTAATTTCCTGCTTTGCTTGCCCTTTAACCTGCAACAGAGAAGAAAGTTCATTTTAGTTCTAAAAAATTTTCAAGAAAAATCAGATTTCAATAAAAACAACGTTACCCTCCCCGGCAACGGCGCCAAAATTTGATTGAAGCTAAACCTGCACAAAAAAATACGGAATTTTAGAACTTAAGATTAGGATGTGCATGTGCTCAATTCTTACCGCTATAGCAAGTGGCTATGTGGGTCGTGATCCACAAGGAGGGTTTTACGATAGAAGCGTTTACGTTCTTTATTGAAATCGTTATGAAAACAAAACGAAAGTTCTCCTTTGTTTTTAAAAAATAAAAATGAAAAAAAAGAATTATGTTAAAGTTAGAAGAAAATGAGAGATGAAGAAGGTGGAAAAAATCAGAAAACGGCGAAAGCGACTATGTACAAATGATTATTTACAAGGAAGTGAAAAAGAGTGGTGTTGGTGATTTAATTTACAGAAATGAAAGAAAAGAAAGAGAGGAAGAAATACTTACCTAGATTGATTGATGACTTACCTGAAAACCTTTGCATGTTCTACCTTTGTTTAGGAGGCGTTCAACGCATAGATCATAAGCCCGAGCTCAGTCCCCGTTCGCATTATATCATCAAGTCTCGCACAAGCATGAAGTGATACGTCTTGAGGAGGAGAACGTCTTCATGAACTATCGTTGGCACTCACATAACATCGTTATACTTGTGCTTTGGAATTCACTTATAAACTCAACAAAAACAAATGAGGTAAAGTAGAAGAGGAAGACGAAAACAAAAGAAAATGAAAGTAAAGAAGAACATAAAAATGTTACCTTTTATTGCTTGAAATGATGGAAGAAAGGAGGAGGGTACATCGGTGTCACTCTCAACATAAGCCTCTCTCTCTTACTTACATGAATCTTCATCTAACCTAAGCTTACATACAAATTACATAAAAAGAAAAGAAAAAACCTAAACTACAAGAAATGAAAACTAGGCTAAATCCTATCTTTGCATGGTCGTCCATTTTCAGCACAAAGACTGGCCTTTTATAGGCAAAAAACCCAGTGTGCAGGATCCCGGGGAGATCGGGGAAAAAACGCTCCCCCTAACTCCCCAACCAAGCCGCGGCTGCGTTTCCGCGGCCAGGGTGTGGCCAAATGGCCACACCCTGTTGGTGGGTCATTCTGGTGTTTCCTTCTGACTTTATCCTTTGTTGGATTTTCAGTTTGAGTCCTAGAGTGTGACGAAATGGCCTTGGATTCTTGGCTTTAACAGATTGATTCTGAGAGAATTCTTCTCAACCGGTTTTCAACCTCTTGATTTTGCCCTGATTTAGTGAGCTTGAATTAACTCTGATTTAATTCAGAATTTTGGTGGGCTTTGGGCTCATTTCTCTTCATCTCCTTAAAGAATGGGCCTGCAAATAAATTAAGCAATTAATTAAGACAATGCAAAGTTTTATTCCAGAATAAGTATGGAAATATAATATTAAATATGCAACATTAGCGACCAAACAGTTAGTAATCCATATAATTCTTTTGTGAAAAGAAAGTCTCATAATATTTCAAAAAGAATTAAGAATAAGTTCATATGGATTCCTAAAAACTTAAGCATTGTTGATAAAAATACTTATATTGCATCATACATACATGATATATATAATTCATGCAATTATGTGTATACTAACAGATGGAAACCAAATTCAAATTGGGTTTGGTCTCCTAAAGGTTAATGCTTTACTTTTATGATTGGTACCATCTAATGTTTATCTTTCAGGTACCACATAAGAAGTTTGATAAGGACAATACTTCAAATACTTATCATATATATACATGTTATGATACATTTGTTGCAGGGGGAGAACACAAGTGTTTATATATTTGTTATAACCCATTTTCTACAGGGGGAGAACATATAACTTATTTTCTGCAGGGGGAGCATTTCTGCACACAAAGTGTCATCATCAAAAAGGGGGAGAATGTTGGAACTTGCTTTTGATAAGACATTTGTGAAGCCATATCATTTGGAGCTCTATCACAAGCCTATTCAAGAGTTCTACATGATCAAGACTTCCCAAAGAGAGTTGATAATGATGTGTATTGTAATTGTTAATAGCATGTTAAAAGCCTTAACACACATACACACACACACACACACATCATAGCCTATTAGTCGACTTATAGCTTTCTGTAGTCGACTTTACATGGTATAGTTGACTTATCAATTTCCCTAGTCGACTAGTTTTTTTGTCCTGAAAGATCCCAACTCTCTGTTTGTCACTGTTAGTCAACTTAACAGTTTATATAGTCGACTAATAAGTATTGTAGTCGACTTATACCCTCCTTCTAGTCGACTAATAGATGGCCTAGTCGACTTATAATATAGTTCTGGTCGACTTGGTTCAGTTTCCAGAAATTTGTCTTTTGAGTTTATCATGACCTAGTCGACTTGGTCTCTTCTATAGTCGACTAACCTTGAGAAATTTGCCTACCCTAGTCGACTAACCCCATATCTCAAGTCGACTAATGGCAGTTTTTGACTGTTAGACAGTTTTTTTCTGGTGTTTTCTTCAACGTTATCCAACATTTAAACATTCAAAATGGACATAATAACTACCCTAACTAACCATAGAGTTCAGCTATAAATAGGGTTATTATCTTAGGGTTCAAACACCAATTCAAACATATAGTTTTCTGACCAAAAATCTTGCAAAAATTCTTGTTCTCTGAAAACTGTTCCCACTTTCTGTTTCTTCACCAAATTCCTACTCCAAAGTGAAGATTTCTGAAAGTCAACCTATAATAGCCCTTGTCCACGATCACATACTGAATCAAGGCTTATAGAAAAGTTTGTAATCACTCAAAGGAAGCATTGTACAAGAGCGTCTTCTTGGTGTAGAAGAGAAGTTGTACAAGGTGTTGTGGTCTTCTTTGTTGTAAGAAGAGTTGTATACATTAGGCAAAGGGGATTTGTCAAGTGGGATACAAGGTGTTGATTTTGGGTGTACAAAGTCAAAGGATAAAGGAAAATCTCAAGCGGGTGGCTTGGGGACTGGATGTAGGTCACGAGGACCGAACCAGGATAAATCACTTGTGTTTGCGATTGTTATCTTTTCTGTGATTTGTTTTTCCTTATTTGTAAGTACGTTTATTTCTTTATACTAATATTCTTGTGTGAGTGTTGACTTTGTATATTAGATTCACAATTGGCATCATCTCGGGAACAACAAGACTAAATTTAGAAATGAAAAATCTGATTTTCATGTAACTTATAGATTACTTGAACTCTTACAATAATACTTTAAATATTTTCTCTCTTTTTTAAAATGCTTTTTGAAAATACTAACACTTTATTTCTTTTCCTTTGTAGATTTTGTGGGTGTAATCCACTGAAAATCTTCAGGAGACAAAACTAGTCTTCTAAGGGTAACCTAGAGGTTTAACGGTTTGTTGCAAATGCTAAGTACAATCATGATTCCTGAGAAAATGGATAGTTAATATTATTTTGCTCGAGGACGAGCAAAAGATAGGTGTGGGGGTGTGATCGGTCGTCAATATTGCATATTTATCATCATATTCCCATATTATTTTATTTAATAAACTCTGCTATTTAATTATTTTTTTGTCTAATTATTTACAGGGCCTTTACTAAATGAAAGAGGAGAGATAACGAGCCCAAAAGCCCACTGAAATTCATATTAAATCAAAATCAAGGGTGAGGGTAAATGTTCAGTTGAAGATCAGAGCAAATCAGAGAGATAATACCAAATGTAAACTGGTTAAATTTGAATTTTTATGAATCCATTTTGGTTAGCTGAAGATCAACACTGATATCGTCAAATATGTAGCTCAAATCGAGAAACCAAATAGATAAATGGATGAAACATCATACCAGGGACCTGCACCCGCCGGATCTGGCCATATGGCCACAAAAATGATGCGGATCCACCGCATTTCTTGCTGATCCGCCACATTTTATTTGAGATACGGGAAGCGTTTGCTCTTTTTATCTTCAGACGCTCCCCCTATTGTGTTTTTGTTATAAATCCTGCAAATTCTGAGGCCAGAGGGAACGATTCAGCAGAGAGTATAAGTTAGGCTATTTTGTAGTCTGTAACTTAGGATTTTTACTTTTCTTTTATGTAATTTTTTTCTTTATGTAACTGAGAGGAGAGGAGAGTTTTATGAAGGAATGAGAGTGAAGCTTGTACTGAGGGTGACACCGGTGTAAGTAAGTCTTCTTTTCTTTCATTGTTATTTGAATCGAATCAAAGTGTTTTTTCTTCTTTATTCTTATCTTTTTCTTCTACTTCCCTCTTCTATGTTTGTGAATCCTAATGACTCCGATACCCTCGAAGGTACCTTGCCCTTGTAAGTGTCGTTGATGGCTTATGGTGATGGATAACCATTTCTATTTTAGTGTAGCTTGCTCCTTCATTTCATATTTTAGAACGAAAGTGGGGAAGATCCCATCTATTGTAACACCCAGCTCCCAGAATATGTACTTAGTTGTGTATTCAGATTTCTCGATCGTATTTTTTTGATTTACTTCCTATATTTGTTTTTTATTATGAATTATTTATATGATTGTTTTGTCGTGGATCCGGATTCGTGGACTCGGAGTCAGCCCTAGTCTGAACCGGGAACCCGATCCTAGAGTATTACTCGATTTAGTCTTTCTGGTATTCAAATTTGACAAATTTTTATTTCAAACCTCGTTTTCTAATATTTTAGATTTTTTATGATTTTCTAGAATTTTTCTGAATTAAATTGAAAATCTTCAAAACTAAAATCGACCAGTGTCGCTAACCGATTCTCAGATTTTTAATTTACTAACGGAGTTGAATTTCAAGAAATGACTTTCACATTATTTCTTAAAATCATATTTTCTATCTAAATGTATTTTCTGAGATTTTTCAGAATTTATCAAAATCCGGCCGATCCGGCGTAGACCGGTATCGATGGTTGACTTCAAGATTTTTAATTTGAAAATGGGATTGAATTTATGAAATTTGATTTCACAAAACATCTTAAAATAATATTTATTATTTTTGAAAATTTTTGGGACGCTTTCCGAACTACTTCATTTTCAGGCTTTTTTGGAGCTTTCGGTGTTTTTCCCAGATACCGGAATCTTATCCTGATATTTTATTTTTAGTTTTCTCATTTTCTCTCTCTCTCTCCTCAGACCCGAGTCTCACCAAATCTGGATTAGATCTTTAATGCAGAGATTCATTTCCGTTCTGCATTTAATGCCTTTCAAGTCAGCTCTGACCAAGTCATTACGACTTTTGTCTTTTCTGTTAAACGCAATCTCGCGTTTTCCTCCTGGACGTGGCTCTTATCTCCGCGTCTAGTTCACTTTTGCCCAGACGCGGCCATCTTTCTAATGGAGACGCAAGTCTCATTTAATGAAGGCATGTCAATGGCAAACTTGTAATAATCATTAGCTAACCTATATATATAAACACCCCCCTTCCTTCTCTCTCTTTCATTTTTTCCATTCCTTCTCCATTTCCAGCCAACAGCAGCAGCAAACGCAGCCGTGCCTCTCCCTTGGCCGGTCACATTTTCCACCCTCCATCTCCACCATCATCTCCACCAACTCCTCCACCTTTCTCTCCTCCATCTCCTCCACCATTCCAACAACAACACCACCATCTCCACCACCTTCTTCTTCCTTTTTTTCCACCAAGAAACCCATTAACCTCCAAAGCTTCACCACCATTTTCACCACCACCTACACTAGTTTGGCCACCACCAACCACGCCATCTTCCTCCCCTCGGAGAGCACTTTCTAAGGAGCTATAGCTTTGCTCTCCGAAACCCCTTTTTGCAAAACCCCATTTTCCCTTTTTAACTACACTTGCACCCCCCACATATTGCTTTGGCCACCTTTCCAGCTAACTCCAGCCAACTCCGGCCGCCGCCGGCGACCGCCGGCCATGGCCGACCATTTTCCCCTTCCCTTCTTCTTTCTTTTCTTTTCTTTCCTTCTTTCTTTTCTTCCCTTTCTTTCTTCCCTTCTCTTTTCTTTCCTTCTTTCTTTCTTCCTTTCCTTTAATTCCTTTCCTGCGTCTCTTCTCCCTTCCCTGCGTCTCACTTCCTCCTTGTGTCTCTCTCACCCCCTCACCCTTGCGTCTCACTCCCTGACTCTCTCTTTCTCTGTTAATTGCTAGACGCGAAGTTCACCCCCGCGTCCAAGAAATTCCTTTACGCGATCTTCACGTTCTTGATGTTTGTATAACATGATCCTCGCGTTCTTATGTTAACGTGACGCGGGCCTCATGCTCGCGTCTACGTTCTTCTCGTGTCCTTGCTTACGCGACGCGACTCCCGCGTCTGCGACTCCCGCGTCTTCACTCTCTCTCCTCCTTTATATTGAACGCGTTTACGCGTTGGTTTCCTGGATTCCGAAGATCAAGGATTCCACAATGTTTTCTGAAAATTTAGGCGAGTGTTCTCGCTTTCCTTTTGACTTCCCCTTTCATCGGGTTGACTTATATTATTCACGATTTGTGCTGTTTGGAACTAACACTTTCTGCAGGTACCCTTGCCTTCGGGCCTAACCTCTGGGTACAACCTTTGAGGTTTAAAGTCCTCTGGACTTTCTCTTTGCTACGCCTGGTAGGCGGACCTAGCGTCAACACTTTACCGCTTGCTCCATCCGAGCGTCGTTACCCCGAGAGCTTGGCTTCACCGTGAGCGGAAGTATGGCGTTCATACGCTTGCTGCGACATGTGTGTCTAGCTACGCTGCGAGCGGTAACCACGCCGAGCATGATAGCATTTAGTGTTGTACATTAGCTTCGCCCCAGCTTGCTCAGCTCTGCTTGATTGTGCTCAGCTATTACTCTATCACTTGCCAAGTACATGGTTGATATATTAACACTTGACATGCTATTACTTGATACCTGTCATCTACATGCAAATTCCTGACACCTGTCTGTATCACTTGACAACTAATGTGTCATCACTTGACACCCGACTCGCTACTACTTAACACTTGCTCCTTATTATGACATGACTTATCACCTACCTCCCGCCATATTAATACTTGACCTGTGATTATCACAATTACGGGAATCTTGTACTTGTTATCTTGTATTTTATATACAATGACTTGAATTTACAGTACTCATGTACTCCTGAATTCCTAATCATGTCCTGCTCCTGCTATTCCCGTAAATTGATAATTGCATAATAAATTATTATAAGACAACTTGCATCCGGTTTGGGGGAAATTGATGGGTCCTGAATAATCATGTTCATGGTGGTCTTATCGTGTCACGCGTGGCCACATACTTGAGGGATCACCTGGCGGCCACCAGGGATTCCGTGGGGTGTGCTGGCACCCCTACTCCTGTTTATTCCTGCCGGGTATGCACACGCCCTAGGCCTATTTCTATGGGATCTGCGATACTCTATTCCTGTTCGGGCGTAAATAAGTCCCGGTACCTAGTGGTACATTCCGGTTCAGCACCGGATACTCCTGGACCGTTGTCCCGGGCATGTATGGGGCCCATCCTAAACATGATTCGTCGAATTTCATCAGTTTCCTAATAACTTGCTCTATAAGTTGTAAGTGAAAGTATGTGGAATGGGACGCATACTGAAGCCCACAACTTAGACGGCTCCAATTAAAATAAGATGCTAATATATAATTTGTTGTGTTGTTTTGTAACTCGGGTTGTATGTGCTTGGATTACGGTGACATGGGATAAAGGTATATAAATGAGGGTTTCCTTGTTTGGATTATTCCTTCGATGTACTAGTCTCATGAAGCCGTGAGTTAAGCTTATGCAATCGATTTTACTCGTAATCAATTTTATTCGGTTTTATCGGTTTTATGTTAGTTTAAGGGATATCTGGTGTTGCCTTATCTACTTTATTCATCGCCTCGTTACCGGCTCTTATCATCTGATATCATACATGTTCCCGGCTTGATATCGAATTACTGTCTCTCTACTTGCTCCTGCATGCTGGTACTCACGACACAATTTTCAATGCATTTTATTACTTGGATTTATCGATACACATGTGCTTATCTCAGCACGCCATCTGGGTTTCGCATCACCCCTCGCCGGGGAGTTCTAACTCCTCTGGATCCTCATGTCCAGGTTTTGGAGCTTGGAGCGTGTGGATTCTCCCAGTTGCTGATCAGAGTGGCGCAGCTGAAGCGTGGATCCCCAGTAGACCGTCCAGAGCCCCATCCTTCCAGCCCCCCTGCTCAGCTCTAGAGTTTTCCTGTTATGACTATGAGCCTCTTTTTATACTGTTCATAATTGTACATCTTCTTGTATTCTCGCATTTGCGCCATATTGGTGATGTAATATTCTTATAATATTGTGTCACATCTGGTGATAACTTTATAATTGCACTCATATGTTGGAATGTATATTGCACCACGTGCTTCCGTACTCTGATTCTTGCCTGTACTGATGCTTAGCGTATATACACGAGGCTATTTCCGACCTGCGTATATATGTCGCAGTAACGTCTCCGTACCCGCCGGTTCGGGGCGTTACATCTATCATGCTTCGATCGCCTTCAAGCCAAGGTACATCGTCGATATGGATCAAAGATAAGCAGGCACCGAAGAGGTGACTATTTTATTTAGCTTTTCTGTATTCTCATTTCTAGGTTTAGAAAATGACTTCAAAAGTACCAACTCTTTACTATTTTCACTCTTTGTATAAACCCATTTTTTATTTTCTCCATCTTCTCTATTTACCACTTTCTTAACTTAACAATAACTCTTTTTTCTTTTCTTTACAAGAACAAGAGAAGAACTTTTAACCATCTTTAGTAAATTAAAAGAGAACTTACAACACGCTTCCATCGCAAGGCCCTCCTTGTGGATCACGACCCGCATAGCCACTTAGTATAGCGGTAGCATTGAGTACTTAGCACTATCTATTATCAATTCTGAAATTTTGTATTTTCTGTGTGCAGGTCTAATCTCAATGAACTGTGATTGTGACTAATATTATTATATGATTTATTGCATGTGTGTGATACTAACATCTTCTGCAGGTGCTTATACAGTCTCCGAGCTTAACTGCTCTGCGGTTCTACATTACAATGTCCGGGCTTAACCTCTCTGAGGTTTTTAATGGCTTAGCTCTGTTTTATTGCTCCGCCTGGTAGTTGAGACTTAACACCCAACGCTTTATTACTGGACATGCTTAGACGGAACGCTACCAGATTTTAGACTCACATTTTAAGACGGAGTTGTTCCTGAGTTCCATTGGGTACTTTAGTGAATAAACACTGTTCGCTGATTTGGACCCAGCACAGGAATACACCGCTTGTTTGTGCGTATATCTACAATAAAAACAAATAATCAAAGAATTAGAAGGTTAGATTCTTCTCGTTGTTCAATTCTATCCACTGTAGCAAGGGGCAAAGCGGGTCGTGTTCCACTGGGAGGGAGGCGATGGAAGCATTGACAGCACGGTATATCTGTAGTCAAGACTTAGAAGCAAGGTTGGTTGTAGTTTGAAATAAGAAAGTAGATCTAATCAAGAGGGAGAGTCTAGGTCGCTAATCTACCTTCACGACTAGTCTCGGTCTAGGGGTTGTATCCTTTTAAACTAATGAAACATTCATCTAAGTTGTTAACCCTAAGTAAGAAGAGTAAGATGTCCAACTTAACTTGTCTACACTACGCCAAGCCAAACCCTAATTTTACCCTAAGCCAAAGCCAATCCCTAATCATTAAACTATGCCAAACCCTACCCCTAAACTTAATCTAAAGTCAAACCCTACTCTAATCCAAAGCCAAGCCCTAATTATCTAAATCATTAAGTTGGACTATCATCACTAAACTTCAAAGGATTAATCTAACCCTAAATTGCAAATCCATTAGATTAATCAACTAACCCTAGATCTAACCCTAGTCGATCTAGTGATTAGCTACCCTAGAATTATTCTAGCCTAGCATCCTTTTTGTTTTAACCATCTTTTTATTTTTTAAGATCTTTAAAGAAAAGAAAAAGAAGGAAGAAAGATTAAAGACAACACCAAAAACCAAACCAAGAACAAAGAAAAAGGTAGAACAAGAATAAAAACATAAAAAAGAAAAGATAACCTTTATTGATGCAATCCTTGCGTACAAGCTCCTTCTCCTTCCTCCTTACAATAGCCAAGCCAAAGCCAAAAGCAATTACAAAGAAGATAACTCAAAAGAGGCTAAACTAATCAACAAAAAACTCTAAATCCTTAACCCTAGCCTTATTCTTCTTCTCTCTGCCTGAGGTGCTCTGTACGTACTGTAGGGGGTCCTATTTATAGAAGATTTGGGCCGAAGTCTTCAAGATAAAGTAGACCTCAAAACTAATCACACTAGGATACAAATTAGAAGGTTTTCTAATTCAATAGGGAATTCAGTCCTGCAGCAAGTCGGCATGTTGTTTGTTGAATATGACTTATCAGACGGCTAAATTTGACAGTGTGATAAACATAAGAATTGTATTCCTTCAAGTCTTCTTTCTATAGCATCTTGAATCATCGGATTTGAATATCTGTAGCAAACGTTATGATCTGAATACTAAAACGTGTACAGTTGAATCCGAGTCTGAATTTGAAAAGGATTTGGTCCCTTTATCTTTATCTTCAAGTCTTTCTCCCCTTAGATTTAAATAGCAATTAGGAGTCCTACTTTATCCTTCCTTCTCCTCCCCTAGATTTTAAATTAATAATTTAAAATCCAAGTTTAGATTAGGTTAGATAAGATAGAAACGTCTAAATTACTAAAATAAATCATGCATGTAGGCTTGTGGGCTTTTTGGGCTCTTGGGCTTCATTTATTTATTCTTTAATTACTCAAGACTTGCACAACACTAAACAATAAAACATTACGCAGCAGTGCTTTATAAAAGAATAAGTAGGGAAATATGATGATAAATATGATGATAAATATGCACTTTTGACTACCTATCACACCCCACACTTATCTTTTTGCTCGTCTCGAGTAAAAATAAAAAGAAAAAGGAAAAGAAAATAAAAACTAACCTATACTAACTCACTTTCGTAGGAATCACAATTGCACTTAGCACGTGCAACAAGCCATTAAACCTCTAGGTTACCCATAGAGGACGAGTGTTGTCTCGTGAGGGTTTTCAGTGGATTACACTCACAAAATCTATAAAAGAAAAAGAAAATGTTAGTGATTAAATTTTTTTTATTTTGAAAAAGGAAAGAAATATTTGAAATATGTTTGAAGGAACTAAGCATTCTATAAGTTTTAGGATTATCATTTTTATTCATTCTTGAACTTAGTCTCTATACAATAATTCGTTATCAATTTTAGGTAAGGATTAAAAATTGAATTTTTATATAGTCTCTTTTGTTACCCTAAGTCATATGCATACTTGTGAACATGAATCTTTACTAGGGATTCTTTAACTTGGACTCCCATGCCTCTTTATTATATTATTTTTTATATGTATATCTATTTTTTTAATATGTATAACTCATCTAATTTTCTTTTGTATAAGTATCAAGGCTTCTTGAGGCCCTCATACCTAACTAATTGACTATTAGATGTGTTAATACATATATAGATAATATTTTTTTAGTTTTCTTAGGCTTTCTAATTCACCTATGTAGCGAGCCTAAGGTCGGTGGCTCCCAAACCGGTCGGCTTTAGGGCACCGGGTGAGAAAACACCCCACGGAATTAAGGACTCGAGTGAACTAGGCCACAAAACTAAGTACTTTATTTATAAAATCACCTTTAGGCGTGAATACTTATGCTTCTTGAGGCACATGTATCCAGCTTAATTAGTGATTTTTTGTTTTTTATTTTTATTTATATTATTATATATATTTTTTTATAAGGCATAAGAGTCTTTGTCTTAGAATCCTAGATGTGTAAGTGTATTAGGTATGCACATTTCATTAAGGTAAAAATCAAGACTAGTTACTTATTCAATTTTTCCTTCTATACCTAAAAATCCAACAATTTATTTTATTTTGACCAAGTTTTTAGAAATCCTAATCATGATTTTCCTAATTCTTAAGATTAACTTGGATTTCTTTCAAAAGATAAGTCAAAATATTGTTTCCTTCTTCTAATATATATATTTTTATATTAACCTAAAGTTAGTAAGTTAATCATTATATTAGTCTAGTTAGAAAGAAAAAAAAATTTTAGAAATAAAAATTTTTTAGAAAGAAAAATTTTGTTAAGTTATTAGGGTTAGTGAGTTATGTTAACAGCAACCTACAGTTAGTCAATAATCTATGTTTAAATAAATATTTTTATTCTTTTTTTATTTTATTTATTTATTTTTTTATTTATTTATTTAAAAGTTAAGCGTTAGTACCCTCCCCCACTCTTATCTCATGCATTGTCCCCAATGTATGAAAGAAATGAATAGATGCATGAAATGAAATGTAAAAGAGATGTATATAAAAATATATATATAATATAGAAAAATATGTACAACAATAAGTTTATCTCACATTTAAATCTTTTTAGGTCCTATCCCTCTAGCTCGCTTCCCATCATTCCAATGGGTTCTCTTTAAAGGGCACAGTGTGGAGGTCAATCTTTTTGTCGTTTTAGCGCTCTTCCTCCCCAGTCTCACTTTCCTTAAATTTTTCTTTCTTATAAGTCTACATCCATTATTCAAAAATTGATCACCATCACACTTCTCAGTGGGAACTTCCTTACTATAAATGCCTAAGAATTCTAACTCAGTTTCATACATCTCCTCAAAACTTAAATCAAAACTTTTCCCTGGAGGTATGTAATTAACCAAAATATCCTTAGTCGATTCATCTAAACATATGAGTTCTTCTTCAAAGAGATTTTCAAAGGTCAGGTCAATCGGTAGTTCTTTAATTATATTCTCATGCGATATATCATCGAAAGTGAAGATATTCAAATCAAATTTTCTTTTTATAAAGGGGACCCGAAACATAGAATCTCCAACATATGTTTTCTCATTAATATAATCGCCTGCATTCTTAAATAATTTATGAAGAAATAGAGACTCATTCTCTATACCTTCACTGTCTTCATCACAATTGTTCTCAATGAAGTTTACCTCAAACGTTTGGTCTCTTATCTTACGCGGTTGTTTGTCTAGGTTGAAGACGTTGACCTCCTTGGTCAAGTCTCCAAATGTCAATCTCATGGATCTGTTCCTGTAATTGATAATTGCATTTGCGGTCGCAAGGAATGGTCGACCTAAGATGACTGGAGTTTGAGACCTAGGGTTTGACACGGGTTGTGTCTCTAGCACAATGAAATCTACTGGGTAGATAAACTCTCCAACCCTAATTAGGACATCGTTGATTTCTCCATTTGGAACCTTAATTGACCTATCGGCTAGTTGAATCGTAACTTGGGTCGGGCTCAGTTTGCCTAGCCCAAGTTGTTGATAAACAGAGAAGGGGAGTAAATTAATGCTCGCACCTAAATCAATAAGTGCTCGACCTATTTCGGCTTGACCTATTGTGCATCCTAGGGTAGGGCAACCATGATCCTTGTACTTGACTGGGATTTGGTTGGACAATAGCTCACTAATGCTAGTGGCTAAAAAAACCTTTTTGGGCACGCTAGTCTTCCTCTTCTTGGTGCACATGTCTTTTAGAAACTGTGCATAACTAGGGACTTGTTATATTGCCTCAAGAAGTGGGATGTTTAGCTTTACTTCTTTGAACATTTCTAAAATTTTCTCCTTTGGTGCACTATTGTTACACTTAAGCCTATTTGGGTATGGGGCTTTGGGTGTGTGCACCGATTCGGCTGGTTGATCTTTTTGGGGTTCATTCGAGCTAGGAGGAGTGGAACTAGAAGGGGTCGATGGTTGAGTCGAGTCTTGTGGCATCGTTACTTCGTTATCAACTACTTTTCCCGATCTTAATGTGTGGACCAAGTTACATTGATTCGTGTCTTGAGCTTCATTAACCTGCTTAGTGTTCCTGGGGTTTGGCAATGGTTGACTTGATAGGGTTCCTTGTTGTCTTTCACTAACGGGGTTAGCTAGTTGACTCATTCGGTCCCCTAACCTACTCAAAGTTTGCATCACTGTTTCTTGAGTTTTCAAAAAGGAGTCCATCTTTCTTTCCATAAATGCAAGTCTTGACTCCATTGGTTGGTTTTGAAAAGTTGGTGGACTTTGGTTTGAGAATTGTTGATGATATTGAGGTTGTGGGGCTTGGTTGGAAAATTTGGGCCTAAATTGATCCTTTTGTGGGCCCCAAGCAAAGTTAGGGTGATTTCTCCAACCGGGATTGTAAGTGGGTGAATATGGATTATTGGCTGGCCTATCAAAGGCTGTATTCGAGTGTTCGGGGACTCCTTGTTGAGTTAAAAATATTGAACACTCCTCCATTACATGAGACATGGACTGGCAGTAAGTACAGCCTGCAGAGAATGCTGGGCTGACTTGGTTCACGACTTGCTCTCTAGTTCCTAGAGTCTCAAACTTTGTCTCTAAAGACTCTATTTTTCGCATCATGCTTGTTAATTTAGCTTCATGAGCTATATGATCCTCTATGGAATAGGCACCTTCTTTGGAAGCGATCGAGTCGTTCGACTTAACCTTTTCTGGATTTGGTTGCCATTGGATGGTCTTATCGGCCAAGTCCTCATATAAGGCCCATCCCTCCATTTCATTTTTACCCAAATATCCCCCTTGGCACATGGATTCTAGAAGGGTCATAGTAGAATAATCTAGGCCATCATAGAGAGATTGGCAAAGTCGCCATTTCTCTATCCCATGATGAGGGCATTGAGCAAGTAGGTCCTTGAACCGTTCGAAGAGTTTCCAAAAAGGTTCATTTGGCAATTGTCTAAACTGCAAAATGCTATTCCTAATTTGAGGAGTCTTATGAACAGGATAGAATTTCTTCAAGAATGCCTTGACGAAGTTATCCCATGATGATATGGAGCCGGCTTCTAAACTATAGAGCCATTTCTTTGCTAAGTCTTTCAATGCGAATGGGACAAAGCGAAGTTTAATAGCATCTATTCCTAAGTTGGCTATTTTCATCATGAGGCATACTTCCTCGAACTCTCGAATGAAAAAGTATGCATCCTCGGATTCAAATCCATGAAACTTTGGAAGAGTGTTTATGTATTGGGGTTTTAACTCAAATTGGTTGTCCCAACATCAGGAAGGCTAATACATGAAGGTAGAGAGGTCCTAATAGGATAGAACCTATCTTGTAATGTTGGTTGTTGAGCCATATCTTCAGTTTTGGGTGGTGAACTGTTTCTAGTTAGTCTAGATGTAGCCGGGTCTCTTGACCAAGCTGACATGCAAAGTTAAGTTACTAAAGTTAACAAACAAGTTCACCCAAATCAAATAAGTCAATCAAGTCCTAGTCTAAGCAATCAATCCAGTCTAAGTTAGCCTAAACGTAGACGACTCCTAACTTTAGGTTATCCTTGGGAGGTCTATTGTTGACCCTAACCACAAGTTAATCGGCCAGGAAGGTGGCAAGGTTGGTGGGTCAAAGACGTTCCTTAATTAAGTAACCACCAACCTTCGGGCTTTCGGCCCTTAATCCCCTTCCTAGACACCAATTTGGCAAGAGTTAGTTTCGAACAACCTCCTCCTTCGGTTAACCTCCTAAATGAGTCCGAAATCAACCTAGAAAAAACGTCTAGTCAAATTTTAGTTAAGATTAGGATGGCGCGTGCACGGAATGTGGTTTGTGGGCTAAGGAAGGGTGATGAAATCCCCACCTTATGTTATTTATGGGTTATGCCCTTAAGATGTTTTAAATGTGTACGTGTTAAACAAAAGAATCAAAACACACTATATTGAATTAAGTCAAACAAGGGTGTTTCCTATTCTATATGCAATGCGTCACGTACCTTTGGTCTCCTGCACTCACCAAAAATAAAAGAAGAAAAATAGACAATGCCCCTAGATGCAATATCTAAACTTTTTTTTATTAGGTTTCAATCAGGTCTGCTTGTAGTGTCAATAAATTATTTTTTTAATTAAAACTAGGGTTAGATATTACCGCGCTGTTTCCCTCCCAGCAACGGCGCCAAAATTTTGATTGAAACTTGAACGAGAGAATAAATATGTACAAAAATAAAAACAAATAATCAAAGAATTAGAAGGTTAGATTCTTCTCGTTGTTCAATTCTATCCGCTGTAGTAAGGGCCAAAGCGGGTCGTGTTCCACTGGGAGGGAGGCGATAGAAGCATTGACAGCACGGTATATCTATAGTCAAGTCTTAGAAGAAAGGTTGGTTGTAGTTTGAAATAAGAAAGTAGATCTAATCAAGAGGGAGAGTCTAGGTCACTAATCTAGCTTCACGACTAGTCTCGATCTAGGGGTTGTATCCTTTTAAAGGAATGAAACATTCATCTAAGTTGTTAACCCTAAGTAAGAAGAGTAAGATGTCCAACTTAACTTGTCTACACTACGCCAAGCCAAACCCTAATTTTACCCTAAGCCAAAGCCAATCCCTAATCATTAAACTATGCCAAACCCTACCCCTAAACTTAATCTAAAGTAAAACCCTACTATAATCCAAAGCCAAGCCCTAATTATCTAAATCATTAAGTTGGACTATCATCACTAAACTTCAAAGGATTAATCTAACCCTAGATTACAAATCCATTAGATTAATAAACTAACCCTAGATCTAACCCTAGTCGATCCAGTGATTAGCTACCCTAGAATTATTCTAGCCTAGCATCCTTTTTGTTTTATCCATCTTTTTATTTTTTAAGATCTTTAAAGAAAAGAAAAAGAAGGAAGAAAGATTAAAGGCAACACCAAAAACCAAACCAAGAACAAAGAAAAAGGTAGAACAAGAATAAAAACATAAAAAAGAAAAGATAACCTTTATTGATGCAATCCTTGCGTACAAGCTCCTTCTCCTTCCTCCTTACAATAGCCAAGCCAAAGCCAAAAGCAATTACAAAGAAGAAAACTCAAAAGAGGCTAAACTAATCTAACAAAAAACTCTAAATCCTTAACCCTAGTCTCTCTGCCTGAGGTGCTCTGTACGTACTGTAAGGGTCCTATTTATAGAAGATTTGGGCCGAAGTCTTCAAGATAAAGTAGACCTCAAAACTAATCACACTAGGATACAAATTAGAAGGTTTTCTAATTCAATAGGGAATTCAGTCCTGCAGCAAGTTAGAATATTGTTTGCTGAATATGACTTATCAGACGGCTGAATTTGACAGTGTGATAAACATAAGAATTGTCGCCCTTCAAGTTTTCTTTCTATAACATCTTGAATCATCAGATTTGAATATCTGTAGCAAAAATTATGATCTGAATACTAAAACGTATACAGTCTGAATCCGAGTCTGAATTTGAAAAGGATTTGGTCCCTTTATCTTTATCTTCAAGTCTTTCTCCCCTTAGATTTAAATAGCAATTAGGAGTCCTACTTTATCCTTCGTTCTCCTCTCCTAGATTTTAAATTAATAATTTAAAATCCAAGTTTAGATTAGGTTAGATAAGATAGAAACTTCTAAATTACTAAAATAAATCATGAATGTAGGCTTGTGGGCTTTTTGGGCTCTTGGGCTTCATTTATTTATTCTTTAATTACTCAAGACCTGCACAACACTAAACAATAAAACATTACGTAACAGTGCTTTATAAAAGAATAAGTAGGGAAATATGATGATAAATATGATGATAAATATGCACTTTTGACTACCTATCAATTGACATATAACATATACTGACTTCATTATATATTCTGATTATAATTACTGAATGGTACCATAACTCTTGATCTATTATATTACACTGTTTTCAGACTTGGTACCGTCATTCCTGACTGAATATTGTCATGATTACTGATTTATAGGGATTTATATGATTATTGTACTGATAATAGATGATTGTACTCCTGATTTTTGTACAACTGATTCCTGTACAATTGATTACTGAAACCCTAAAACTAGGGGTACTACTGATGCTGAACTCATGTTGATCCCCATAAACTTTCTATCATGATTATACTGAGAACTGTGCACTGGATAAACTGTAATAATAAATTACTCAACATACATTGGGGCTGGGGGAAACTGATGACATCAACATGTACGACTTCATAATGGCTAGATGTTGCAACACTGTTCAGAACTACCTGAGGCCACATGTGTTCTGGTCATAATACTGGCACCCTGTACTGATTTCACTACTGATTTTAGAATACAAATAAAAGCCTTTACAGCCTAGCGGCTGGGATTAGAGACCAGATCCAATCGACTAAGGTTGTTGTCCCGGGTATGCACGGGGCCCACTATGAACCAGATACAGTTGACCCCCATCAGTTTCTAAAAATAACTCGTCTTATTCATATGTGAATATATGTGTATCGGAAACACATACCTAGACATATCGATTGGATGAATAATAAGAATGCAACAACCCAACAATGATGATATTAGGAACATGTGATATTTGATCTCTCCTTTATTCAAATTCTATTACACCCATATCAGATCCAAGTGAGTTCTACTGGAGTACAAACTTTAATATGGACTACCAGTGATGGGTGACACTGGTAGGGTGATGATTAAAATGTCAGGTGGTACTGATAATTATTATTGTAAACATAATGCACTACACCAAACCCTTTACCTATCATAACTTAATTATCTAATAATAATAATGTCAAGAGTAGATGTTATTCGATCACTCCCTCATTCGAACAATGATATCTGCATACCTGAATTCGGATGTGTTCTATTGAAAGTACTGACTCTAGTGCGAGCTGCCAGTGGTATGGAACAGTGAAGGAGAATGATTATAATAACAAGAGATACTGATTATTATTATTGTTATATAAATAAATTATTCTAACTACCCACTGCAGAAGAATTTCAAACTGATACTCCTGATACTGGACTACTATTGACAGAATACTGAAATCAATGACAATAGGAATACTGACATACTTACTGATCAACAACTCTGGTTGTATATATTTAATTGATGGTGAAGTGAGGTATATTAGATGAGGGTTTCCTTGTTTGGATTATCCCCTCGACGTACTAATCTAATGAATTTGGAGATTGTGTTTATACAATTGATTATTTTACATATGATATATACAGCTTATACATGCTTGGATAAATATATTTCATTTATATTTACTGTTACTGCCTACCTGTTTGGCTTGAATGTACGATCCGTTGATATTCCTGTATACGTGTATTTGCCTGAGCACGCCATTTTGCATTCATTTTACCTACTCGTAGGGTTGCTTTTCTGAGAACCCTGATCTTGCATGTCCCGATTTCAGAGCTTGGACCTTGGTGGAGTTCCTGTTGCTGATCTGAGTGGCATAGCTGAAGCATGGAGACTTGATGGCAGATCCTCCGGACCTATCATTTTTAGCTGGTTCTTAAGATTCCTCCTTCCTGCTCGAGAGCATCTATCACTTTTGGCCCGTCTAAATCTCTTGTAAATCATATTTTGTATCCCTTGATAATGTAGTATTCCTGTAATATTGGATCACATTTTGTGATAACAATGTACTTGAACTATAATGTTAGAATGTATATTATCACTGTGCTTCCGTACACTGATTCTTGACTGCACTGATATGCTTATCATACGTATGTAAGGGTATATCTGCCCTACGTATGTATGTTGTAGTAGTGTCTCCGTACTTGATAGGGCGGGGCGTTACATCATCAAAGCCAACATGACAACAGAAGATGAAGTTCGGCAAATGTTCTTTGATGGCGCATCAAGGATGGGCCACAAAGACAAAACAGTTGCAAGAGTGGGGGTGGTGTTTGTCTCACCATACAATCATGTTCTTCCTCGTGTTTTCTCAATAACGAAATCATGTTTCAATAATGTGGCCTAGTATAACTGTTTCCTCGGAAAAATTGAAAGCGTGTAAAGTCTTTATTTGATTGTAAAAAAAATTACAGTGGATCAATAATCCGATTATAAAAGAGGGAAGAATGGTTAGATCTCCCTTTTGTTTAATGTCGGGTTCTTCGTGTAGCGGTGGGAGTGATTCTTATTCTTCATTAATGAGCTAAACCAAAAACTTGATCTTCAGATCTTCTTGCTCGCTTTGAAAGCTCACTGATAAAGTATAAAACCTTAATCAGTGGCTAAAATCTCAAAGAGATTTTAAGAACTTGAACTCAACAAGTTTATAAAGAGTATTTCTTTCAGCAGTCTTGTGCTCCAGCTTCAACCTTCTGTAGTTATCCAGCTTCAGGTATTAAGCATCAAGTGTGGGGATTCTCCTCCTCTGGCCTATGGCTTCTTGGGTTCCTCCTCCAGAACTTTCCCCTTTTCTCATAGCTATTCATAGCCATTTATAGAGAATTTCAAGGTGTAACCAACCCCTTAAATCTCTCCATAATGGGAGGGGTGTAACCAATCCTTAAATCTCTCCATAATGAGAAGTTATTCTCTATTATGTGAAAAGAAAATGGGGTGTAACTGACCAAGTTCGTGGCTGTCAGTTATAGCAGAAACGCGGGTCCGTGCTAGATGCGGACCTCACTCTGATGTTGAGACGCGGAGCTCATAGGCTCGCGTCTGTGTTGGAATGCAGAGCTCACAGGCTTGCCTTGAAGTTGAAATGCTAAGCTACGCAGGCTTGCATTTTGATGTTAAAACGCAACCCTGAGATCCGTGTAATGAAGAGCAGCACGACTATCACATTTTACATAGAACATGATCCTCGCATCGTGTTGTTAATGAAGTCCGTGTTTGAGGTTGGAATGCGACCTCTGCATTTGCGAGGTTCATGTCTGAGTTGACACGCGACCCTCGCGTTGCCATGAGGCCCACATTTTAGGCTGGAATGCGACCTCCACATTTATAAGGCCCACATCTGAGTTCTGGGAATGCGACCTTTACATTTGATAAAGGACGCGAGGTCCGCGTTTGGGTTATACATGACCCTCGCGTGTGGCATGAGGCCTGCGTCTGAGGCTTAGTCTTCAGTAATCTTTTGAGATGTCCTGAGCTTGATTTTGTCTGGATTTTGGTCTTCGTGAGTGTACTGTTGAACTTCTTGAAGCCTTCAAGAAAGATTATTATAAGTATCTAGATACACAATTTAGAACTTATCTGAGCTCTAATTTGGTTGTCAATATAATATTGAACCGGTAAAGTTGTCAGTTGCCTTTGCCAGTGTACTGTTGAACAGGTTGTAGCAGCAAAGGCATACTTTTACATTGGAAGAAATAACGTGGCTCTTATTGATGTAGACGCGAATGTCGCATTGGATGCTCCTATGATTGGACGCGGATGTCGTGACCTTCATTTGGATATTGAAGACAAGGATGTCTATTGATGTTGAGACACGGCTCTGACTTGGTGTTGAGACGCGGCTCTATTCTTGAGTTGCGAAGGTCACGCTCAAAGCTTCTTGAATCATGTCGGTTTCTTTTTTCACTAGAAAACTAGACTGAGTAAAGCAAGAGTTTTAATTACTAGAGGTGTGATATTAATTTCGCAAATTAAATAACTCCACTAGGGGGAATTTGAGAGTGTTACTATCAGGGGTCTGATTCTAACTTGATAGTGGGATCTGGATTTGTGATTTGAACAAGTTTTATGGACTTGCTATTCTATTGATGAGAATAACAAGTAAAGTTTGATCCATTGGGATTATGTCCTAGTCTATCGTTAGAGATTTAGTGTTAAAATAACTAGAACTCTGCTGAAAATTAGTGGAATGAAAGTTTACTATTAGAGGTGTGATATTAATATAACATCGATTGACTTTGTGATCAATGCAATTTAAGTGGATCTATCATTCTATTGGGGAGAATAACAAGTGGGATTGTATTTGTTGAGGATACATGGAGATTTTTACCATCAGATGTATAATGTTAACATAACGGGTTGGTTTTGTGATTAGAGCAAATTGAATTGTCAGAGGTGTGATGTTAACTTGATAAGGATGTGTGCTAGAGGTGTTATATTAACTTAACACCAAGAAGGTCTCATTTTCATTAAGAAAACTGAGAATATCACTATCATAAGTGCAGTATTAGCTTGACAGTTAAATGAATGCTAGAGGTGTGATGTTTAACTTAGCATTTGACATCTCGGCTTCGATGAGAAAGCTCGAGGGAAGATCATTGTCATAAGTGTGATGTTTAACTTAACAATGAAATGAATGCTAGAGGTGTGATGTTTAACTTAGCATTTGAAAGTCTCAGTTTCGCTAGGGAAATCGAGAGAAAATCATTGTCATAGGTGTAGTATTTAACTTAACAATGAAATGAATGCTAGAGGTGTGATGTTTAACTTAGCATTGAAAAGTCTCATTTTCACTAGGAGATCACTGTCATAGGTGTAATGCTAACATAACAGTGAAATGAATTTGCAATTTAAGCAAAGCAAGCTTGGTCAGAGGTGTGATGTTAACTTGACCGAGATTTGTCTTGTGATTTGAGCAAATTTGGTGGACCTGCCACTCTATTGAAGAGAATTGATAAGTAAAAGTTTTTCCCGCAGGGGTTACATCAAAGTCTTATTGTCAAAGATGTAATGTTAACATGACAGGTTCGATCTGTATTTCATTCTGTTGATGAAGTGAGTACAGCTTTTTGTGATCCTACCATTCTATGGAAGGGTATTGGTAGAGGATTTTGATGGGGATTTTAGGGAATAAGTTGTCAGAGGCAACTGTTAATGTGACAAACATTGATTCCTCTATAAAATGAAGATTTACTGTTAGAGGTGTAATGTTTAACGTAATAGTAATGAGATTTTGCGATTTAAGCAATTTAAGTGGACCTGTCATTCTATTGAGGAGAATGACAAGAGGATATTGGACCCGCTTGGGATCTATTGAAATTTTATCATCAGAGGTTTAGTGTTAATGACGGACTCTACTAGGGACTAGGAAATGACTTGTCAGAGGTGTGATGTTAACATGACAATGGTTCATTTACTGATAGAGGTGTGATTTTGAACATAAAAGTTCATTGAGTGGACTTGTCATTCCATGGAAGAGAATGACAAGTGGGATTTGATCCACTGGGGATATGAAAATTTTACTGTCAGAGGTATAATGTTAACGTGACTGGTTCGATTTGTAATCATTTCATCGAGGAAACGAATATAGTTTTTTGTGGTCATACAATTTCATGGAAGGCAATTGATAAGGGATTTTGGAGGGGAAGGAGGGATTAGGTCCCTCAGGATTTTTAGCAAATCCTGAGTTGTCAATAGATTTCGTAGCCTTTACCAGCTACCGTTTGAGGTGGGCTAGCCATGCTTTTCCCCTTAACATGATGAGTTATCGAGGATTTTTCGCTGAGCTTAGAAGCAAACTTTTTTCTCTATCCTTATCCATGGGAGGCGTCGGATTGTTGTTCCACAGGTAATTTCTAAAATCTTTCTTGGGAATAAAGAAGTATAAACTTCGTGGGGAAATTACATGGAAATTGTCATTCCGAGTACTTCTTCGATCAGAGGTGTATTGTTGAACTTGATCAAGGTGAAAAGTCACCTAGAGGGGGGGTGAATAGGTGACAATGCTAATCTAGTGAACTAAATGCGAAATTTAAAAACTAATTGCAATTACTATAATGATGCGCACACAAGCAAGTACAAGATATAACAATTTGCACAAAGTAAAGAGAGAGAGCAAGAGTCAATGGATCAAGCGCAAACAAAGAGATATGTTCCGAGGTTCGAGCACCCAGCTCTACATCCCCGCCTTCGACACACGAAGGATTTCCAATCCACTAGCTTGTCCACAAAGGACTCCCACAAAGGGAACCTCCACCGTGGATTTGGGGCAATCACAATTACAAGGAGTTCCCAACTCCCCTCCTTACAAACACAACCTCCTCCTTGAGGCACTTCTCCAATCCAACAAACAATCACCTCACAACTTAAGGGATTAGCACCAAGCTTACACAAAACACCTCACAACCCAAGTTGCACAACCTCCTCAACACAATGAGGGAAATGGCACAAAGCAAGAATTGGGTTTACAACTTAGTGGTTTCAAACAACAACCACAAAACAATCTCTTTTCCCACACAAAGATCCTATAGAAGAGATAGTAGATTTTTGCTCAAGTGTGGAGAAAATCAAAGGAATGGAAATCAAATCACAAAGAAAATCTTTTGGGAAAAACAGGAAAACAAAGTAGAGAAGATGAATCAAACTCTTTCCCAAAAACCCTCTTCTTGATTTTCCAAACCCTAGTAAAAACACCAAATAGATTGTTCAATTAAAGCCCAAAACTTCTTTTTAATTGCTGTGAAAACACCAGAGAAAGCTCAGAAAATTCGTCCAAAAATTCTTAGAGAAAAACTATTGCAAATGGGGTATTTATAGGCAAAACTGAAAACTAGCCGTTGGCAGCAGTTTTTGCCAAAATAACCCTGCCGGTCGACCGCACGGTTGACCGTCCAACGGTCAATTTTTGACCGTCGACAGCTGCCGGTCGACCGGCCCGGTCGACCCAATCAAACAGAGAGCAACTGCTCTCAATCGGTCGACCGGCGCGGTCGACCGGCTATAGGTGTAGCCAGCGTGCACGTTTCTGTGCACGTCGGTCGACCCATACGGTCGACCGGCTACATGGTGCGGTCGACCGTACTGGTCGACCGACCAGCCTGGCAGACACCAAAACAGGTCAGAAATCAGGGGAAATAAATATCCAATAAATTCTTATAAACTACTAAAAATCCCCAAAAATAGTTTTGTCAAATTGCATTGATATATAAACATGTGATAAAAGTTTTGACTCAAATATCAAGCAATTAAAACTATTTTTATGTCTTTTCATTTTTACCAAAAACCAAACCTTGTATTTTCTAAAACTTGGATTCTTGAATAGAAAATACATTTTGTCTAAAACTCATCCAAATACAAAAACATGATATTTAAACATTTTGAAACATGATGCATATGGATAGAAATCCAATATACATGAAACATATATATATATATCATAGTTTTTGTCTTTAATTCCAAAATATGTTTTGACAAAAATACCAAAACATAATACACATGAAATAGGTAAGTCAAAACTAAGTTTGTCTAGGAAATTAAGCATGCATGTATATAGAACAAATCTAATATACATTAAACCATGTAAACTTGTTTTGATATAATATCTATTCATGCAAACCAAGATCGGTTAAACCAAAAACCGAAAATCAAAACATGATACGTGTGTGTTGTGAACTTGAGCTTATCATACTATTCTAATCTTTACAATTTGGATCTAAACACAAAACTAAACTAGGATACCTAAGTCTTCTTGTAGAGCGCAATCTCCAAGCCGACTCGATCCAAAACTCTTTGATCCACCGAGCAAGTGCTATATATGATCTTTGACGCTTGGGCTCTTGAATCAACATGTGGGTAGCTTCCAAATCATCTTGTTGAAGCTAATCACCAACTAATAACTTGACTAATGATCTGAAACTAAAATCACAAGATTATTAGTACACATAACTACATGAGTTAATCATCATCAAAACTAGAGTGGAAGGCCTTTGGGCCAACACAAGGATGGTACTTTTTTGTTTGGAGTAGTACATGATGTACTTTCAAGGGGGTTTTATTCCATGGGATGACAAATACCGATGGAATGATTTTGATTGTTCAGAGGTAACCGTTGAACGTGACAGTCATAGAAGTCAGAGCACCTTGTTGCCCTGTAGATTCATGCTACATGCTCTTGTAATCTTCCTGGTTTACTCTTGCAACTATGTCTTCTGCTCGTTCTCCTTGTAAGACTAGTTGTTTCCAGGTGTGACTTTGAGTTACTCCTATTTGAGTTAGGAGTGTGGATTGCAGATTATGGCGACAAGTCTCTACCAGTGTAGACTGTGTCATGCCACTTGGACATAGGATGCCATACTCTGAAACTCTCCATAAATGCTTTGATTGACACTCCTTTCTTTTGCTTTGTAGCAAGGAGAGTTGGCACAGATACTTCGATGTCATCTTCGAAGAATCGCGCTAGGAGGAGCTTCTCGAGGTTGGCCCATTTCTTGATAGAGCTGGCAGGAAGCTTCATAAACCATTCAAAGGCAATCCCCTTGAGAGGGCTGATGAATAAATGAGCCATGATGGCATCATTTGATACTATATTCCCTGTTTGGGATTTAAAGTAGTATATATTGCTTCCGTGAACCTTTGCCATCGAAAGTGTGCAGATTCGGTGCCTTGAACCTGGGAGGATAAGAAGCTGACTCCCACTCGATCGGTATGGTCTGACCACCCCCACTTCTTAAAGATTGCTTCAATGCCTCCAGGAATTTCTCAAGCTCATTCAGCTTCTTGGCATGATTATCTTCTGAATTCTCTGGTTTTTTAGAATTAAAAGACTTCAGATTTTCATATCCAAAGTTGTTCTCATTGCCATCATAGTGTTCGGAGATAGAGTTTTCACCCTCCTTTTTACCCTTGCTTTCGCGAGAAGAAGTTTTAATCTTCGGACTTTTTATCTTCTTCTTCGACTTCTTGAGCAAAAGAGCTATCATCTTCTTGAGATCGTTGATAGAGTCTTGTTTGGCTTGAAGCATCTCACGCTGTGTCTGTTGCGCTCGAGTTTGCTCCTCAAATTTTCTGGCTATCTCTTTTGGAATATCAGCCATATATACGAAGGCTTCTATCTCCCTATAAGAGTTAGATGAATGGGATCCCATGATGGCAGAGTGCTTGTCGTCTGTTTCAATCCCTCTAGACAGCGAATTGTAGTCGATTGGGACAACTGCTCCAGTTCAGATCCTAATGTGTTGGTAAACTCCTTCAAGCTCGATCAATATTTCTTTTAAACCTGAGGAACGCTCAGTATCCGACTCCTCAGAACTAAAGGCAAGTTGCTTTCCTTTCGACTTATTTGGTGTGGTGCTTGGACCCACCATGTTGGAAGTCACCTCCGGGTACTCAGCGCTAGAGAACGACTTCTTCTTGCGAGATTATTGTCTCTTGGCGGAGTTTGAGTTTGAAGCCTTTGACACTAGGCTAAAAACTGACAGCTTAGTCATCTGAAAGTTGCAGTGATAATCAGAGAGTACCGCCAAAATGAACAACTCGCAATGGCACTGAGGAGTGATTTGATGAAGGCTTTTCTTCCTTGCCAAGTAGTTGCTTAGATATGTTTTAAAGTCATCTGAAGAACTAACCTTGAACCCATGGGGGTGAGGGCTTCCCAGTTCAGTACTGAACTTGGCTAATTGGGGTTAGACACGACTCTCACATTTTTGAAGTAAAACACGAAGGTCACATTCTGGCGCAACCTCCTTCAGAAACGCAAGAGAAACACGAAGGCCGCGTTTTGACACTGTATGCTGCTGAATGTGACCTTTGTGTTTTAGAATTGAAATGCAAAGGTCGTGTTCTGACGCGGCCTTAGGCTGAACGCGAATCTCGGTTCTTGAAGTGAGACCCAGATTTCGTATTTTGGCACAGCTTGAGGTTGGACGCGAACTTCACATTTTGGCACAACTTGATGCTGGACGCGAACTTCGCATTTTGGCACTGAAATGCGCAACTCATAAGCGCGAGCATCACATTTTGTTTCAGAAATGCGGGCTGATCGAGAGCTTGGTGTTTGGTGCCAATAACACTGTCTTCAGCCTCTGTTTGCTGATGGTGAGTTTGACGTCTTTGTCGATGATCAACATTCTGCTTGGCTCGCAGGAGTTATTGCGAACCCCCTGCAAACTGAGTTTGCTAAGCCTTGGGAGGTGTTTGGCGGCAAGATTGGCTTCCGCCGCTGTGTTGGCTATGAGCCAAGACATTGCTTTGCGGGTCTATTGAGAGAAGTCATAAGTCATGTTGACTCCACGGGAGGTTGTCAGATCTTCAAGAGAGGTTGAGCAACTTACTTTGTCAAAAAGCGTATGGGCTTCTCTATGAGAAGTCTCCAAAGAGAATTGAGAGTAAGTCTTGCTTGAGACTTTGGGGCTAATGGAGCCCGAGGAGAGAAGCTCTTTGAACTTTTGGTCGAACTCAATGATGAGTGATTTGACCGTTGATCTGAGAAGCTTGAGGTCGGCTTGCGCTGCGGCCTTCTCATCAGTGAAGAAAACACTTCCCCAATGGAGTCACCATCTTTTGTTTCCTCAAAAAAATTGAAAGCGTGTAAAATCTTTATTTGATTGTAAAGAAAATTACAACGGATCAATAATCCGGTTACAAAAGAGGGAAGAATGGTTAGATTTCCCTTTTGTTTAATGTTGGGTTCTTCGTGTAGCCGTGGAGAGTGATTCTTGTTCTCCGTTCACGAGCCAAACCAAAAACTTGATTTTCGGATCTTCTTGCTCTCATTGGAAGCACACTGGTAAAGTATAAAACCTTAATCAATGGCTAAATCTCAAAGAGATTATAGAACTTGAACTCAGTAAGTTTATAAAGAGTTTTCTCTTTCAGCAATCTTGTGCTCAAGTTTCAGCCTTTTGTAGTTATCCAGTTTCAGATATTAAGCATCAAGTGTGGGGATTCTCCTCCTCTGGCTAATGGCTTCTTGGGTTCCTCCTCCAGAACTCTTCCCTTTTCTCATAGCTATTCATAGCCATTTATACAGAATTTTGGGATTTAACCAACCCCTTAAATCTCTCCATAATGGGAGTAACCAACCATTAAATTTCTCCATAATGAAAAGTTATCCCTATTATGTAGAGAGAAGATAGGGTGTAACTGACCAAGTTCGTGGCATGCCTTTCTTTTTGGTTGATTAAAGCTCGACTCTATGGCTCGTTTGTCCAAACGTTCAGATAAACTGATTGAACGAATTTATCTGATTACATATCAAGCCGAGCTCATTGAAGAAGGCTTGTGATATATCTTTGCAAAACTTTTCCAGCGTTTTCACATTCATATCAACGCGTGGCGATCGATCAAAAACTGGGGGAAACCTCATAGGGAATATTGATTTCCCTATCAGAATTCCCTCGGAGTCTATAACAATTAATTCACCCTTTGATGGACCTTTTTAGTCCCCAATGAACTTTCTTAGTTGTCACATTAATGATTACCTTTGATGATTTTTAGGAGCATTGTTCTCCTGTTTACTCAACAGAGCTATCACGTTAACGATTATCTCTGATATTTCCTCTAAAACTTTACAAAGAACATTAAATTTTTTGTAATCCCTTAAGGAATATTCTCTTATTCCCCAGCGAGGTTCTTAGTTGTCACGTTAATGATTTCCTCTAACAACTCTTACAGGGAATGATAATATTCCAACAGTTTCCCTATGGACTATATAATTCTCTCTCCAATGATTTAATTCTTTATGGATTCTCGAGACATCGCGTTAATATTACCTCTGACAACTCTTTACAGATTCCTCATAAAGTCTTAGGGAATGCTAATTTCTTTACAAAGCCCTCATTGCATTTTCATTCTCCAATGAGGTCTTCAATTGTCACGTTAATGATTACCTCTGACAACTCTTGAAGGAAATACTATTTCCCACTGTTGAATTCCCCAAGAAGCACTAAGCCCTTCACAGGATTCTATTCAACACAATCCTTAGTGGATTTATTGTAGCCTGGTATGGACTATTATCTTAATGCTTAGTGAATTTTCTCGCTATGAATCGAATTCTGATACTAGTGATTCCTAATCTATCATGTTCATATTACCTCTGAATAGATAGAAATACTAGATCAAATTTACTCCCTTTAATCCCTATTATGTCTGTATAACCTCTGAACAGTGGATTCCTATTTTTGCGGTACCCAAATTATTATATCTGTAATATCACTGAACAGATAAGGTCCACCCCTATCCCTGTTATGTTAACAGGTTGCCTTTGAATACTTGATTCTTTTTATGGCTCAAGCAGTTATATTTGTACAATCACTAATGGATGAGTCAACTCAAGCTGTTGTATAAGTAAGATCACTGAACAGACGAATCCATTCTCTACTTCATCACAGAGTAAGAATTTTTGCTGTCAATTTAATGATTACCTCTGGACAACAAAGGCTCTGAGTCTGATAACTCCTACTCGGTTATATCCAGTTAATCACCTCTGAACTGACAAAGACCCAAATCTCATCTTCTAGTCCAGTAAGGATTCTCTTTTTGCTGTTATGTTCAGCTTGTCACCTTTGAACAACAAGGCTCTAAGTCTGACAACTCGTAGTCAGTTATATCCAGTTCATCACCTCTGAATCGACTGGTGCGTAGATCTCAATCACCTTTTAGCCCTTTATGGACTTTCACCATTGTTATGTTAATAATTACCTCTGAACAGAAGAGTCTTATTTCAGAGTTTTCTAATATGTTATGTTCACATTACCTCAGAACAAGCAGATTATTAGACTCAATTTACCCTTTCTACCTCCAACGTGTTTATTTTTTGCATATCAAAATAATGTCTAATTCTTGATAGTCTACCTTCTTACTAATTCTATTATGATTTCAACCTTTGAATAGATTAGTTATATTTTTTCACTCATTTGAGACTTTAATTCATGGAGTTGTATCTCCACATTCAGTTCTTTTGAGGACTAAGACATTTAAACTCTCCTTCATGGGAAGTTTAAATTACTTACAGGAAGTAAGAAGAGTAAAGTGGGTAGAAAATCAAAAGAGAACAAGCACACCAGGTAAGTCATTGGTCAAAAGAAATTTTGTTAATTCAATGCAAAAGAAAAGAAGATATATTGGTGATACATCAAGATTATCTCTTGTATGATTTGAGTTTAGCCTCAAGCGTAGACAATCTGATCCTCTTGCTCTCCTCAGCTCTCTGGACAGCCTGTGGCTTTAACTCCTCCCTGTCAAAGATGACCACCTTCGTCAGGCGAGATTTGATTTCCTCCAAAGCCAACTTCTTCTCCACTTTCGGTTGCTAGATCTGGATACTTCTAGCGGTTATCTCTTCCAGTCAGGCAGTTTCAGTATCACACATCGGCTTGGCTTTGGACAAAAGAAAATTTGCCCTTGTGATCATCTCGCATGCCCTCTCAATTTAGTTATTGGTAGAAGCGAGTGCATTATTTAAGGCCTCAATTGCATCAACAATTTTGGATTACTCAATTTTTAGGGATTTTAATTCCTGGGACCCTGCTTTCTCCTCTCTTTTCGTCTCGAGTAAGTCTTATGCATTTGCTCTGAGAGACGATTGAGCTCTTTTTCGACCAATGGAGTTAAATCCGAGTCATTTAGGTGACACCACTCGCCTACATCTTTCTCGAGATTTTCCACCATCTGTTCTAGGGATACGACCTGACCAGCTCCACCGAGGTCCCTGATATTATCTATGAACCGAGAAAGAACCACTTTCAAGGACCTAAATGGAGTGGTCGAGCCCTTCAATACCCGCTAGCGGCATCGCCCCAAGCTCTTGTAGAAGCTATCGACCAACTCTGTGGCAAATTCCTTCTCTACTTCAATTACCCTCCTGAGGAGCGGGTAATCCCTAGAGGAGAAGTCTCCATGGATTTGGTAATGATGGACATCGAAGAGTCGCAGGGTCAGTCATCAAGAGCAGAAGAGATGATCAGCAAAGGGGGGATCACCACAGACATTAGCGTGCTAGTCGCTAGAGAAATAGGACTGGTGATCATCGTAGAAGATGCAGGCTCGGCTATCAGTATTAGAGAGTTTGAGCTGTAATCACCACCAGGCCAGCAGTAACCAAAGCTGACGACAGAGAAGGAAAGAGGACCAGCTCACTTGTAGGTTCAGGCCTAGACTCGATCTGCTCTGATACCGGGATGGTGGAAGGAACAGAGTCCGTCTCAACTGTCACCAATAAACCAGCAGCTGATGAGGGCTGGTGTTGAATCATGCTTTGATATAAAACATTCAGCCCTACAAGATCCAACATTGGAGGAACAACTGACTCCTCTTGAGATGGCCCAGCGGTCAGAGCAGTTAATACAATAGCTTCTGCAAAATCAAGGTGATCAGAAACAATATAAGAAAAAACAATCACCAAGTGAAATATTACAACCATAACCTGAAAGAGCTGAGGCTATGGTAATGTCAACTTCAGTGCTGGTCATCTCACCCGGGATAGTCTCAGTAAGAGAAGCCTTAGCAGTAACAATAGTTGCAATGGAGGCCACTCTGGTGTCACTTGCCAGTAACAGTCTTGGTAGGAACAGCTCCAAAAGTGACAATCTTTTAAGTGAATGGCTCGGTAGAGGTAATAGGAAGCTCTCATGGTTGGCTCATCGACCGATCCTTTGTCTCCTGGAGTTTCAAGGATTTCTACATCCTCACCCTTATTTCCTCGAGTGATGACTTCACTTTTACCTGAGGGGACAAAATTATATAACCTATCTTCGTGATCTTCAGGACTAAAGTAGTCATGTTCATCCCTTCCTTGTAGGTAAAGAGATCTTCAAAGGCATTTTCTTCTCTATCTGCATCTATGATTAAAGCCAAAAGTTAGTCACAAAAATGAAAAGGAAAAGAAAATCATACTGAGTTGACAAAGGGAAACTTTACCAGAAGCCTGAGCGGTTTCCCCACTAGTCTTTTCATGTGAGGTAAGGTGGCAACCAAAGGATCTAAGGGAGAAATGTAAGCAGCCGATTCTTCTTCTCCAACTGAGAAGACCTCCTGGGCACATCAAGGAGGTTTACTTACTTTCTTCTTTCATGGGGGTCCACAAGAACATGCTTTCTGCTTCCGCTTGAAGTGTGTGTCCGGATCTTCTTCTTCTTCCTTTTCATCAGCAGGGGCCTTGTCCACCCCACTGGTAATTTCCTTGGCAAGTCCACCACCTACAACTTCCTCAAAATGGCTCTCAGCATCTGAAGCTTCATTGCCGACTTCAGCTAGAAATTCTAGGAAACCTACTACCCGAACACATTTTTCCTGATTATGTTCAGACACTTTGCTCTTCAGTCGGGCTAAAATCCGCCTAATCCTGGAAGCATTGTTCTTGAACTCAGAGGGCAAGAGTTGGAGGTGCTATACCATTGGCAGAACCCTAGAGTCATTAAAAGATTAAAAGTCCGGTGTAGCATACAAAAATGGGTTCCTGTAAACTTGGCGATAAAGTATCTCCACACGTGAGCATCATCAATTAGGCTACCAACGTGCACCAGGCGAGGGTGGGGTTGCGGACATACAGCTGGTTGTATCCGAACTGTCGCGCAAACCTGCTAGGCATGTAGGTTTCCAAAAAGCAGACGTCTCCATAATGGTACAATAAGTATGATGGTCTGATGCTGACCAGCCACTTACAAGTACCTTGCCCAAGTAAAGATTGGCCATTTCCTTCATCTCAGAATTCTTCGCCATATCTGGTGTTTGAGATGTGAGGGAAATACCAAAAAAGGCTGTAAGCATCATGGCGATGAACCAGCCTCTGAATCCCAGCCACAAAATTCCTTTCCTAGTGTGATCTCTCAAAACGATGAAGATGTGCAAAGCGAACACCTTCTGGTGGTTCTCCCCTTGGCTGAATGATGACTGGGCAGTGTAACGTGAACCAGCCATCAAGTAGGTGTATGGTAGCTCCATCCTAGGGTAAGGTCTATCACAAGGGAGGATGAATTCTTTTGTAGCCTTTTTCATTGTCGTCTCCCTGTAGAATTCCTCTATCAGTGTCCAGAGTTCGTGTTGGATGCAGAAAACCATTGCTGGAAGCAATCTGAGTGCTCATCCATGAACCAACTGGACGGTCGGGAAAAGCGCCATCGGTAAGATCCCATCATGAGGAAGAGAGGGGACCACGCACTTCTTGAGCCACACGGACAAAAAGAAAACCAATAGGGCTTTTCGGGACATAGGTTGACTGGCCTAGCGGTGGAAGCTTTTGAACTTGTTCCCTTTTCATAGATCACGTCCTCCTCCTCCAAGCTGATGTCGCTGATTGTACACGTTTATTGCATATCTATTATTACATTCCTACATCTATCTTGTAATAAATTCTGCTAATTTCTTGTCTTAATGTCTTATTTTGTATATTTGTCTTAATGAAGGGAGAGAAGATAAGACCAAATAAAGGACAGGTAAATTCTGATTTAATTGGATCCATTTGGTTAACTAAAGATAAAGACAAATAAATATAGTTAAAATGGTTAGCTTGAAGAATTAAGAAGATAGAGGTAAATCCAGAAGTCCAAAGGCAACCCTATCAATATACAAATGGACATCTAAAGAATTAGGATGTATATTCAAAAGATTCAGAGAGATAAGGCATAATCTAACTGAAGATCAAGGGATAAAACAAAAAATTTTCTCTAACCTTATCTCCAACCTTATCAGAAGTTCTTTTCTGTTGGGCAAGATATTTTGCCCCTATCTTCGTACGCTCTCCCTTATCTAGTTTTCGCTATAAATACCTGCATTTCTGAAGGTAAAGGGACGATTGAGCAGAGAAAGATTTTAGTCTAGGTTTTTTAGTTTAGTTTAGTTTAGAGTTTTGTTTTCTCTTTATATAATTTTTAGATTTATTTATGTAACTTAGAAGAGAGAAGAGTTTCACGAGAGAATGAAAGTGAAGCTTACACTGAGAGTGACACCAGTGTAAGTAATCTTCTTTTCTTTCATTTTTGCTTTATTGAATATAAAGTTACATTCTTTGTTCTTCATTTCTGTTTTTTTTTTCTACTTTTCTTTGAGATGCTTGTAATCTAAGTGAATCCTATAGCCTCGAAACTGACTTACCCTTGCAAATGCCATTGATGGCTTATGGTGATGGATAGCCATTTCTAAATTAAGCTCACACCTTTATTTCGTAGTTTAGAATGGGAATATGGAAGATATTACATGCCATGCTTTGATCGCCTTAAAGCGAAGGTAAATCGTTGCAATGGATCCAAGGTAAGCAAGCTTCAAGGAGGTAAGTATTTATTTTAGTTCTTGCTTTCTTTACTTATTAGGTTAGAAACACATCTCCAAAACACATCTCTCTTTATTCTTCTTTACTTTAGCTTAGTTTTTCTTTTCAAAACGCCAACAATCACCATCTTCTCCACTCTTTTATTTTCTACAAATTAACATAGCTTTCTTTCTCTTTTCTTTTTAAAGAACATAGAAGAATTTTTAACCAGTTTTGTAAACTTTAAAAGAAACTTACGTAACGCTTCTATCGCAAGTCCCTCCTTGTGGATCACAAGCCGCATAGCCACTTGCTATAGCAGTAGAATTGAGAACCTTTCAATCTATTTCTAAATTCTATATTTTATGCACAGGTTATATCTTAATTAAATTTTGGCGTCGTTGCCAGGGAGGGACGGTAAGTAAATCTTTTTAATTTACTTTATTGGTTAAACTTCTTCTCTGTTTTGGTGTGCAGGGATTGCTTTTAGAAAAATAGGAGCTGCAGTGGACATATAAGAAGCTCTAAGACTCTGCTCTTGAAAGCAAAAGCCCAAAAGCTCTCTGTTCTATCGCAGAAACGCGACAAAAGCCGCGTAGGCGCGGTAGACAGAGTGAACTACTCACTTCTATTTTTGCATGGTGAATTGGAAAAATATGTATTCTACAGTTTTCATATTTTCTGTTTAATACTCTGTGCATATTAATTTTATTTCAATAGTAACTTGATGTTTGTTAAATGATAAAACCGGTTTAGACTTTGCATTTAGGGCATTTGTCTAATTTCGTTTACATTTAATATTACTGTTGAAGAGTGCTGGAGCAAAGGTACGTGTGCACAACATGTAGTATAAAAACACTTTTAAATTGTTTATATTGCTTAGGTGTTGCTTTTTATATACATGTACACGGTGCACTAAAACGATTAATTCTGTAAACAAGATAAGGGGGTAGTCATTACCCTCCCTTAACCCATAAACCATCTCCTCACTCATTAGCCTATCCTAACTTAAAATTGAGTAGACGTTGGGCCTACGGACATCTCAGACTCAAATAGGAGACTGACCTAAGGGGAAAGTTGTTAGAATTTGACTTTTGTCAAATTCGTGTCAAAGGTTGGGGATTAAGAGCTGAACCCTTGAAAAACAGTGGTTTGACATAATTAGGCATGTTGCTTAGGCACGAATACCTCCCACTGGTCTTGACCCTATCTGACCGATTAGCTTGTGATCAGAGTTTGCAATATACCTCCCGTGGACAGTCTAACCAGTTAGGAGTCGTCTAAGTCTAAGGTCTACCCTAACTTAGGCTAGATTTTTCTTTCTTTTTTGTTTGTTTGTTTATTTGTTTGCTTGTTTTTTTTTTGTTTTTGACATCTTTGTGATATGAATTACAATTATAATTATTCTAATACATATAGTGATCCATACTTCACATTGACCTCTTTTGACTCGGATATTACCAACCCGATTTTTCATAATTTTAACCAACCAAGTATGCCAGATTGGTCTTATCCGAATTAATATGTACCCTAATCCCAATATTATGAATAAGACTTGAATAATCATCATCACTCTTCACAGAGTCAATGGGAATATAACTCCCCTGAGTCATATTATCTACCAACTTTCCAACAATCTTCTTTAGATACTCATTTTTCTGATCAACCTATAAAATAAGAATCTAATATGGAAAGGAGTAGGAAATCCATACTTGAGTACTTACAATCTTAAAATCCAATAGACTCAAGTATCCCACAAAATTCTCAAATCTAAGATCCTTACTCCATTTTCCAAGTCTCAGAACATGAAGAACCTAATGACTTAGAAATGAGTATGGAAAACCAGATTCAGTCCGAAAATAATTTTATCCAATCTATCAATAGGTTAGAAGCACAAATGAGTCGTTTAATCAACATAGTAAATGATAGGAATGAGGAAACTCTACCTAACACATTTTCAACCATTCCCAATTACCCAAGCCATATTGATAGGAACCAAGAATCATGGTGTTTTGGAGACTTTAACCAAGATTCGATTTCCTCACAACATATTGAACTTGGTCAATATCAACTCATTGACAAATTGGCAAGTTTTCATTTCAAAGAAATTAAATTTGAATATAAATGTGACCCCGATTAACAACTTTGTGAATCAATTTCAATTTTTGAATCTATGTTGACTCTGGTACCTTACCCAATTTGAACACATTTCTCGTGCCAACATTGATTCCTGTATCCATAAATTTTAAAATTAAACCACCTATTTTGGGAAGTCACGTTCCATTGGTGGGAAAAGAATGTAAATTTCAATTCTTTGATTTGGACACAACTCTTGAACTAAAACTGACTCCTGAACCCAAAGCTGATTTTTTCGAGTTAGTATTGGTTCTCGAACCTTTCATTTCAAAGCTCAAATCATCTATTCCAAAAAATCACATTATATTGTTGGACCAAGGTATAAACCATAATGACTCAGTAATGATTTTTCAAGATTGGTCATATAAAGGGAATGATTTTCATGATAGGATCATGCATGATCCTATTCATATTGGGGATTGTAAATATGTAAATAGAAAAAAGGTCATCAAAGGTGGGTTCCGTGAACCACCTCATTATTTAGATTAGGCAACAACGTTTGACCTAATCCCAACACCACTGGAAGCACCACCTTAAGGTAACATTTTTCCTTCCCGTACTTCTTTTCCATGCATATATTCATTCATTCATACAATAAGGACAATGCATGAGATAGGTGTGGGGGAGGGTTCTAACATATGTTAGGTTTTCTTTCTTTTTTGTGTAAAAAATTCTTTTCATTTAAAAATTTTTTGAGAAGGGAAACAATAATTTAACCTATTTTTGTAAGAAATTAAGTTAATTTTATACCTTAAGGGAATTATAATAAGAATTTCTTCTACTTGGTCAAAATAAGATTATTTGTTTGATTTTTAGGATTAGGAAGAAAAATTTAAAAAGTAATTTAGTCTTGATTTTTACCTTAATGAAATATGCATACTTACACACTTACACACCTAGGGTTCAAAAACAAAGATTCTTATGTCTTATAAAAAGAAAAGAAAAGAAAAAATATGTCATTAAAAATCCTCTGATCAAGTTGGGTATTCGTGTCTCATAAAGCATAAGTATTCACGCCTCAAATAAACTCTTTAGTTTTTTGGCCTTGTTTGCTCGAGTCCTTAAGTCATTGGGGTGTTTTCTTATCTGGTGCCCTAAGACCGTCAGGTTTAGGAGTCACTGACTAAAGGCTCGTTACATGGGCAAATTAGAAAGCCTAATAGAACTAAGGGATATTACCGCCATAAAATATAAAAAATAATAAGGCATAAGAGTTAAAATTGTAAAACCCTTAGTCAAAATATTTACGGTCACAAAGCTTCATATGACTTATGGTAAAATAATAGACTAGATGAGAAATAATTTTTTAATCCTTACCTTGATTGATAACAAGTTTTTTAATAGAGACTCGGTTTAGGAATGACTAATTTTGATAATCCTTAGACTTATAGATTACTTGATTTTTTTGCAAAAATACTTCAAATATGTTTTCCCTCTTTCAAAATGTGTTTTCAAAATACTAACACTTTGGTTTTCTTTCTTAATGGATTTTGTGGGTCTAATTCACTGAAAACCCTCACGAGATAAAATTCATCCTCTAGGGGTAACCTAGAGGTTTAACAGCTTGTTGCACATGTTAAGTGCAACCGTGATTCCTACGAAAGTGTATTGATTAGATTAGCTCTATTTTTCTTTATTTTTCTTGATGACGAGTAATAGATAGGTATGGTGTGTGATTGTACACGTTTATGCATATCTATTATTACATTCCTAAATCTATCTTTTAATAAATCTTGCTAATTTCTTATCTAATGTCTTATTTTGCAGGTTTGTCTTATGAAGGAAGAGAAGATAAGACCAAATAAAAGATAGTTAAATTCAGATTTAATTGAATCTATTTGGTTAACTGAAGATAAAGCTAAATAAATACAGTTAAAATCTGATTTAGAAGAATCAATTTGGTTAGCTTGAAGAATCAAGGAGATAGAGGCAAATCTAGAAGTCCAAAGGCAACCCTATCAATATACAAAGGGATATCTAAATGATTGGAATGTATATTAAGAAGATTCAGAGAGATAAGACACAATCTAACAGAAGATCAAGGGATAAAACAAAAAATTATCTCCAACCTTTTTTTCAATCTTATCAGAAGATCTTTTCCGTTGGGTAAGAGATTTTGCCCCTATCTTCGTATGCTCTCCCTTATCCAGTTTTGGCTATTAATACCTGCATTTTTGAAGGCAAAGGGACGACTGAGCAGAGAAAGATTTTAGGCTAGGTTTTTACTTTAGTTTAGTTTAAGATTTTATTTTTCTCTTTATGTAATTTTTAGATTTATTTATATAACTTAGAAGAGAAGAGTTTCATGAGAGAATGAGAGTGAAGCTTGTACTGAGAGTGACACCAGTGTAAGGAATCTTCTTTTCTTTTATTTTTACTTTATCGAATCTAAAGTTACATTCTTTGTTCTTCATTTATATATTTCTTCTACTTTCCTTTGAGGTGCTTGTAATCCAAATGAATCCTATAGTATCGAAACTGCCTTGCCCTTGCAAGTGCCAATGATGGCTTATTGTGATAGATAACTATTTTCAAATTAGTTTAAGCTTGCACCTTTATTTCCTAGTTTAGAATAAGAATGGGGAAAATCTTATATGCTATGCTTTGATCGCCTTCAAGCGAAGGTAAATCGTTGCAAGGGATCCAAGATAAGCAAGCTTAAAGGAGGTAAGTAAGTATTTATTTTAATTCTTTCTTTCCTTACTTGTTAGGTTAGAAACACATCTCCAAAACACATTTTTCTTTATTCTTCTTTACTTTAGCTTAATTCTACCTTTTCTTTTAAAAACACCAACAATCATCATCTTCTCTACTCTTATATTTTCTCCAAATTAACAAAGTTTTTTATTTTTTCTTTTTAAAGAAGATAGAATAACTTTTAACCATTTTTTGTCACTTAAAAGAGAACTTACAACACGCTTCCATCGTAAGTCCCTCCTTGCGGATCACAACTCGCATAGCCACTTGCTATATCGGTAGAATTGAGAACCTTGCACTTCTATTTTTCATTTCTAAAATTTTGTATTTTTTGTGTAGGTTTTACTCAATCAATCGTTGTGCCCTTGACGCCATCATTTTACTAATATGTTCATCAGCTACCGGTACCTAAATATCTTTCAGAGCACCATCCAAAATGGGAAATAGATAATCAGCCTAACTCTTAAAACTATTAACGCTCCCATGGACATGGTGAATGTCAAGGTAGATGTAAAAATGGCACATCAACTTGCGGTATATCTCAAATAAAGCGGGATCTTGCTTCTCCAACTACTCAAGCTCCTCTGTATCTGGGAAGTACTCCTCATAGGGGCCGTTTGTTTCGCGTAAAACTCCGTAATTCGTAAATGACTTACTACCCAGTTACAACTACGGCGTTTGTTTGGACCGTAATTCGTAAAAGACTTACGTAACTCAACTAACACTCACTTGCAACCCAGTTACCACTCACTTACAGCCCAGTTACAGTTAATTTTGTGGTCATACAAATTTGTAATATTTTTTTATATTAATATTAAAAAATTTTAATATTTAACTTTTTTAATATTTATTTGCAGTATTAAAACTTTTAAAATCACCAAATAGTTAATTTTGTGGTCAACTTTTTCACTTAGGACTTATACATTACGACAACCAAACACCGTAAAGTACAATACACTTTCCTACTTTACAATTTTATATTACCAACCAAACACCGTAAAATTTACATACATGTAACTCATTTACAATTGTAAAAGACTTTACCAATTACAACTACGAATTACGGCCAGTTACGACAACCAAACAGACCCATAAGATAGAGAGTGCAATGGGAGATATGACACCTCCCACATCTCATGAAACACCAGTCCTAGCTCACCGATAGGAGTAAAGAAGGTCCCGAAAGCCGGATAATAGAGTTCGAAGATGGTATAGAAGTTGGGCATGCTTACTTTCATCCCATAGCAAGTGGTTCTGACCACTTCGTGAAGCCCCAACCTCTTCAGATCTTCGCCAAAATACTCCAAGATGTACAGAATCGGACTGCTCCACCATTGCTTCTTGGTACAGTACACCCATCCCAGTGTTCTGAAGTCTGTTGTTGGGTAATTACCATTGGGCTTGACAAATTGGTTCAAGAGCGTTTGAGCCATTGCTAGATTTTCCCCCACCGTCACATCCTGTCCAGCATTGCCCAGGTGCAAGCCAAGAATGTTCTGAGGAGGTCTGAATAGCCATGAATCATCAGAATCCCCATGTGCACGAAATTCATGGACCAGGTTACGAACTAATTCATTTTTCGCGTCATAGTTACTGATTGGATGAAGAAAAGGGGATAATGGTGCTTGCTTGTCGGGAGAAAGTATTTCTCCCCTCGAAGGTGTAAATTTACTGACCCTCCCCAGCAAGCAGTTGTTGATTAGTATCAGGCATTACATCCTTGAGCATAAAAGCACGTTTTCTAAATATGACCCGATTATTGCTCTTGAGCACAACAATGGAGATAATACTTCGGAGAGTCCGCTAGTCTCTGGCCAAGATTAGCTCATTCCGCTTCAGCGTGCTTCCGCCGCTAAACAGCGACGCCTGCCCCTGAAACTGGAAGTGGACACTGTCGTGCATTCTTCTTACAGATTGGAAGAAGTTGTTTGATGGTCCAGGAGTGTAGTGCACTGGAAAACAGGCAAAAGCAAATATGTTAAAATCGTGAAAACTAAACATGGAGAAGTTCTCAAGCTTCTAAGTCTTAGCTGCACTCAAAAGGCTACTAAGACTTAACTTCGCTCAAAGAAGCTAAAGCTTAGCCTCGCCAAGCTGGCTAGATCCTAGCTTCGCATAGGCTGCTTGAGCCTCACTTCAAATGAGGAAGCTAAGGCATAGCTTTGCCTGAAAGGCTAAAACTAGCCTCGCCTGAGAGGCTAAGGCATAACTTCATATGAAAGGGTAAAATGAGCCTTGCCTGAGAGGCTAAGACATAGCTTCACGTGAAAGGCTAAAGCTAGCCTCACTTGAGAGGTCAAGGCATAACTTCATCTGAAAATCTAAAGTTATCCTCACCTAAAAGGCTAAGGCATAGCCTCGCCTGCAAGCAGATCAATCAAAGACCAATATGTTAGCTTCGCCTTGAGGCGAGTTTCGCTCCAAGACTTAGCCTTCAAGGTCCACCAAGAGACATAACTCAAAAGCCCAAGGGCTAGCTTCACCTAGAAGTTTGAAAAGAAATTCTTGAGTTTCCAATTTCGCTGACCGAAATCAAAGGGAATTAATTCCGTGAGATCATTGGAGCCAAATCAAAAAGAGTTAAACTCCCTAATATCATCGATCCACTGTGGATCTAGCCAAAATTAATGGCTACATAGCCGAAATTGGCTTAAATAGAGATTAAAAAAATCTTTGAAAGAGCGTAAAACCTTACCAGAGTGGGCCGTTCGATGGCCAGAGATGGAGACTCCACCGTCTTAGATGCTGTGACCTCCTTGCCTGGGTGCTGTTTGGGTGCCATAAGATCTCGCAGATAATCTTAAAAGAGGAAGATCGAAGATAATGATGAGATTTTTATCTCTGAAAATGATTGAAAATTCTAGAGAAGATGACTTCTCTAAATGAGCAGCCAATTGGCTTTTATAGGCATTACTGCCTGGCCTTGCCTTCTCAAAAGGAGTGCAGGGTGTCATTTCAAGAAATTGAAATGATAGAAAGAGGATAACTTCCTGCAACGAGGCCAGTAGTCTCTCCACAACATAGCCTCGCATAGGCTACCTTCACCTCACAGGAAAGCTGTTTAGCCTCGTAAATAGGCTAGTTCCTCATGGAACTTTAGTCCCACAGCGGACTAGCTTCGCATGAAGCCTTAGCCTCGTAGTAGCCTAGCTTCGCATGGAGATTTTAGATTTTGTTGGCCTAAGGTTACAATCACCCGTGTTTAGTGTGTTTTGATTATTACAAAACATATTAGTTATTTGTACTAATAATGTTTGTTGTTTAAGTGTGTTTTAGGGTTCTAACTCAACTAGAAGGGTTCTTCCCTAAAGGAGAGTATTTTGGACTCAAGTCAACTCAAATTGGGCTCAAGAATCAAGTTTTGAAGAACATATGGTGAAAAGCCCTCTTGAAGCACTTATAGTACTTAGAACCAATGTAAGAAATAGGTTGTTAAAGTTTGAGTTTTGAAAATTGGCTCTAGGATACACACACATATTTTTAATACAAGTTTTCAAGTTAAAGTTTTTGTTTCTAAGTTTTTCTCATGACTTGACAAATATACATGAATCCAAGTTTTACAAAGACATATATCATTTTTAAATCATGTATACTCTTTTCATCATGATACTTAGATACTCTTTACTTCAAAATATTTTTTAAAACAAAAAATTCCAAGTCCTGCTGCTATTTTTCTGTTTCAGGCTTGACCGGCCGACCGGCACGGTCGACCGGCGCCAGTATCAGGACGTGCACGTTTGTGCACGTCTGTCGGCCGACCGCTCGGGTCGACCGACTGATAGCAGTTGCTCTCGGGTTTTCTGGGTCGACCGCCCAGTCGACCGCCCGAAAAAAACTGTGTTTTCTCTTAGAGGACGGTCGACCCGACCGGTCGACCCGAGCCAACGGCTCTTTGCCAGCAGAGCTGGCGGCCGACCGGCCCGGTCGACCGCCAGGCCTGCAAAAGCCCAACGGCTCTTTCCTCTTTTGTGCAATTCTGAAATCTGTTTTTTAGACTGTTTTTTGGCAGACTTTTTCAGGGTTTTACAGATCTTTTCCAGAGCAAATAAGGTTAAAATAAATTAGTTTTAACCCTTTTCTCTCCCTATAAATAGAGGAGGAGAGTCTCTTGCAAAATACCAAGAAAAATCCTCAAGTTTTCATAGTTTTCAAAAAGAAAAGAAAAGTGTTTAAGCTCTTCATCTCCAACTCTTTCTTGAGCTTGTTTTCAGTTGTGTTTGTTAGCAAATTTCATTCTACAACTGAGTTTTTCTCACTACACTTCATAGAGCCAAAAATCCCTTACTCATTCTATAAGGAAGTTGTAAAAGAGAGAGATATTGTAAAGAGTTTAGTGATCTTGTTGTGATCACTTTGGTTGCTTGTTCCTCTTCTTATTCTTGTGGAGACACCTCTTCGGTAGAGGTTATTGTAATTGGTGGAGCTCGGTGCTCGGGTCTTCGGTAGACCGTTGTAAGCGTCCTCGGTGGATAGTGGAAACCCTTCACGGAGGTGAAGGCGGGGAGTAGAGCGGTGGCTCAAACCTCGAAACAAACATCTTGTGTTTGCGATTGCTTTGTGTCCATTTTGCTTTAAATTTTCTCTTGCTCTCTATTACTTTCAATTACTTGCTTGAGATCTAGTTTTTCTTTCCTTGTGTTATTGCCTCTAGTTTGTGATACTTGTGACATATCTTGTGTGCATTTCATCATTACATATTATTCATTCCTTGTTCGATCAATTCTCATACAACAAGGTTGCATTGCGCACCTCTAACCCATTCAAGGGGAATTGGGAAGAAGGAGTTCAGAACCTCTCACGGGGTATTCGGCTCTTAGTCTTGTTTTGAGAGATCATTGCATCATTCATCCATCTTAGTTTTAAAAAAAAATTGTTAGATTAGCAATTACACCTATTCACCCCCCTCTAGGTGTTTTTCAATTGGTATCAGAGCTTGGACTCTAGGCTTTTGGCTTAACAACCTTAGAGAGATCCTAATATTGCTAATCATTTCATTCATTCTCACTTAGTAAAAATGGCCGATGGAATTAAAACGCCTCCTAAGTTTGATGGACTTAACTTTCTTATATGGAAGGTTAAGATGACCGTTTTCTTGCAATCTCTAGGAAGTCGAGTTGCAAAGGCCGTGACCAAACCCTTTTGTGCACCCCCCGGTGATGAATCCACTTGGTCCGAAATTGAGACTAAGGAATTTGATGCCAATGCTAGGGCTCATTATGCACTCCTTCAAGCCCTTAATGATGATGATATAGCTAGAGTTATTCATTGCAAGTCCGCATATGAAATTTGGACACACTTGCTAGTTACATATGAGGGGACCTCACAAGTGAAGAGGGCTAAGATAGACCTTCTTCGGTCCCAATATGAAAACTTTTGCATGCAAGAAAATGAAACCATAGATAATATGGTTACAAAATTTACTAAGATTACTAATGGACTTTCTTCTCTAGGTGATGGTATTGACAATGACCAAAGAGTAAGAAAGATCATCCGGGCTCTTCCTCCTTCATGGGAAGTAAAAGCAACAACCTTGAAGGAACTCAATGACAAGGAGGAGATGGAGCTAATAGGTCTCATTGGGAACCTCAAAACCCATGAGATGAAAAGAAAGGCAAGGGAAGATATGGCTCCTTCCAAGAAAAAGACTATAGCCTTCAAGAGTCAATCCACACACTCCGACGAAGATGATGAAGAAGAAGATGACGAAGAGCTCTCACTTCTTGTAAAGAACGTCCGGAGGATGTATAACAAGGCTAAATTCCAAGGAAGAAGGAGATGGCAAGGAGGCAAAGAAGAACGAAAGATAATTTGCTTCAATTGCCAAAGACCGGGACACATTGTTGCGGAGTGCCCGGATAAAGTGAAGCCCTCCACCTCAAAGAAGCCTTACAAGAAGAAGCCAATGAAAGCTACATGGGATTCCGAGAGCGAATCCGAGGAGGAAATCGACACCGCCAACATGTGCTTCATGGCCAATGAAAGCACAAGCAAGGTAACCCCTTCCACTTCTCTTAATGATGAACTTTTCATGGATGAATTAGGAGAAGCATTTGTAGAACTATCACATAACTATGATTTTCTTAAGAAAAAGTATTTAAAAATGAAAAAGAAAAATGAATCTCTTAATCATCAAGTTTTTACTCTTTCTAAAGAAAAAGATGAATTACTTTCCACTCTTGTTTCCACCCAAAAAGATTTTGACAAATATAAGATTTCTTGTAAAGGCAAGTCCCCACTAATTGATTCTAATGAGATTATCATGCTTAAAGAAAGAATAGACTCATTAGGAATTATTTTGAAAAATTGTGAGTTTGATAAGAAGAAGATAGAGGCCATGTTTCCTAAGAAACAAGCCCCTAAGAAAAATGTTTACCATGCTCATGCTCATGTTCATACCACACAACCTTTACATCGTGGCAAACCCCCAAAACATGCTCACACTTCACGCACACATCATGCATTCATGTATAGTAGAGTGTACTCATGTTCACATTGTGGGCAGAAAGGGAACTTAGCTAATTTTTGTTATGATAGACTAAGTGCATCATGTCATAATGTTTGGGTTCGAAACACTAACTTTCAAGGACCCAAGAAAATTTGGGTACCAAAGTCAATGAATTTGTTAAATGATGTAGGTACCTTCCAAGGCCCAACGACGTAGAGGATTGTGGTATCTTGATAGGGTTGCTCAAGGCACATGACTTGGGACATCAACAACTTTGCAACCCTATCAAGATACCATGAAGGTGGCACCGTCACCTTCGGAGATGATGCCAAGGGTAAAATCATCGGTATTGGTAATGTAAAACTCGGCACATCCCCTTTAATTGAGAATGTAGTTTTAGTTGATGGACTCAAGCATAACCTCTTGAGTGTTAGTCAACTTTGTGATAAAGGCTTTGATGTTGTTTTTGATAATGTAGTTTGTAAAGTAATTGATAGAATATCTAATACTTGTGTGTTTTCCGGTTTTCGTGAAAGTAATGTTTATATGATAGATATGTCTAATATGTCTTGTAATATTACTTGTTTAAAAGCCCTCAATGACGACTCTTGGTTGTGGCATAGAAGATTAGGCCATATTTCATTTGACCATATATCTAGGTTAAACACAAAGGAAATGGTGAAAGGTATTCCTTGTTTGAATTTTGAAAAGGACCGAGTTTGTGACGCATGTCAATTTGGGAAACAAACTAAGTCTTCTTTCAAGTCAATTAAGGATATCATGACATCACGTCCTTTGGAGTTAATCCATATGGATCTATTTGGCCCTACTCAAACCAAAAGTCTAAGTGGGAATAGATTTGCATTTGTTTTGGTTGATGACTTTTCACGGTTTACTTGGGTTTTCTTTCTTGAACACAAAAATCAAGCATTTTCATATTTCCAATCTTTTAAGAAAAGAGTTGAAAAAGAAAAGATGTTTCAATTTTAAGGATAAGAAGTGATAGAGGAGGTGAGTTCATTAACCTACCCTTTACCACTTTTTGTGAAGAACATGGAATAAAGCATGAACTTTCTTGTCCTAGAACTCCACAACAAAATGGAGTAGTTGAACGGAAAAATCGAACTTTACAAGAGATGGCTAGGACAATGCTAAGTGAATATGGTCTACCACATTATTTGTGGGTCGAGGCCGTTAATACATCATGCTATATATCAAATCGTGTTTCTTATGTAAAAATACTTCAAAAACTTCTTTTGAAATGTACTTTTCTAGAAAACCAAATGTTTCATATTTCAAGGTTTTTGGATGCAAATGTTTTGTTTTAAATACAAAAGATAATTTAGGAAAATTTGATGCTAGATCTTATGAGGCTATTTTTGTTGGTTATTCTAACACTAGCAAGGCTTATAGAATCTTCAATAGATCATCTTTGACTATTGAGGAATCTATACATGTTAAGTTTGAAGAATCTAACTTGTTTGTTAAGAATGTTGTAGAAATAGATGCATTGGATGAAGGCTTGGAGAAAGTGACCTTAGAGGATACACCTACTATGGGAGACAAGCCAAAGGATGATGAAGGAAGTGAAGCTAAAGTAGAAGAGGCTCAAGGACATGAAATTCAATCAATTGACGTGGAGCCTACTCAACAACTTCCAAAGGGTTGGAGATACAATCCTCATCATCCCAAGGACCTCGTCATAGGTGAAGTATCAAAAGGGGTAACCACTCGATCTAAACTTCATGATTTTTGTGGACATTATGCATTTATTTCTCATGTTGAACCCAAGAACGTCCTCGAAGCCGAGGCCGATTCATATTGGTTGCTAGCCATGCAAGAGGAACTCAATCAATTTGAGCGCAACCAAGTTTGGCACCTTATTCCTAGGCCCCACGATAGACCAACAATTGGTACTAAGTGGATCTTTAAGAACAAGTTGGATGAATCGGGTAACGTTGTGAGGAATAAAGCTAGGTTAGTTACCCAAGGTTACACTCAAATCGAAGGAATCGATTTTGAAGAAACCTTTGCACCCGTAGCACGACTTGAAGCCATACGGATGACACTAGCATTTGCCTCATATAAAGATTTTAAATTGTTTCAAATGGATGTTAAAAGTGCTTTTCTAAATGGTTTTATTGAAGAGGAGGTGTATGTTGAACAACCCCCCGGGTTTGTTGATCCTACACATCCGGATTTTGTGTTTAAATTAGATAAAGCTCTTTATGGTTTAAAACAAGCCCCTAGGGCTTGGTATGAAAGACTTTCTTCATTTTTAATTTCAAATGGTTTTAAGAAAGGAAAAATTGACACAACATTGTTTACAAAACATGTAGAAAATGATATTCTTATTGTGCAAATTTATGTTGATGACATTATTTTTGGTTCTACTAATGAATCTCTTTGCCAAGCTTTTGAATCATGCATGAAGGAAGAATTTGAAATGTCTATGATGGGGGAACTCAACTATTTCCTTGGACTCCAAATCAAGCAAAGGAAGGATGGGATCTTCATCAATCAAGCCAAGTACACTAAGGAACTAATCAAAAGGTTCGGGCTTGAAGGATCTAAAGTGAGCAAAACTCCCATGGCAACAACTACCAAGCTTGACAAGGATGAACAAGGTAAAAGTGTAGACATTAAGCTTTATCGTAGCATGATTGGTAGTTTATTGTATTTGACGGCTAGTAGGCCGGATATTATGTTTTCCGTTTGTCTTTGTGCACGTTTTCAATCTTGTCCTAAAGAGTCTCATATAATTGCGGTTAAACGCATAATTAGATACCTTAAGGGCACTATTGAAATGGGTTTGTGGTATCCGAAAACCGGCCAATTTTCAATGACGAGTTTTTCGGATGCCGACTATGCGGGTTGTAGGGTAGATAGGAAGAGCACAAGTGGAACATGTCAATTCTTAGGTAATTGTCTTGTATCTTGGTCTTCCAAAAAGCAAAATTCGGTAGCCCTTTCAACCGCCGAGGCGGAGTATGTTGCAGCCGGAGCTTGTTGTGCACAAGTTCTATGGATGAAACATACTCTCCTCGACTATGATTTACACTTTGATCATGTTAAAATATTTTGTGATAATACTAGTACTATTCACATGACAAAGAATGCAAATCAACATAGTAAAACCAAACACATTGACATTAGGTATCACTTTCTTAGAGATCATTATGAGAAAGGTGATATTGATATAGACTATGTTTCTACCGATTTTCAACTTGCCGATATTTTTACTAAACCTTTAGACTATGCTAGATTCTCTTTTATTTGTGGTGAGTTGAATGTTTGCATTATGGATTCTTAAAGATAAATTTTTTTAATATTTTGTTTGCTTTGTCTAACCCTTTTTGATGTATGACAAAAAGGGGGAGAAAAAGTATAAGTTTGTTTGTTGTTTTGTTTTGTTTGTTTATTGATTATTTAAGTTTTTGACAAAACTATTGTGTTTTCAATGCTTTATGTATCTTACTCATTGTCATTCTTTATACATAGCATTATTTGAGGGGGAGCTTTCCAAGCTTTTCTTCCATTTTTGTTTAAATAACGTATATGTTTTGTCATCATCAAAAAGGGGGAGATTGTTGGCCCAAGGTTACAATCACCCGTGTTTAGTGTGTTTTGATGATTACAAAACATATTAGTTATTTGTACTAATAATGTTTGTTGTTTAATTGTGTTTCAGGGTTCTAACTCAACTAGAAGGGTTCTTCCCTAAAGGAGAGTATTTTGGACTCAAGTCAACTCAAATTGGGCTCAAGAATCAAGTTTTGAAGATCATATGGTGAAAAGCCCTCTTGAAGCACTTGTAGTACTTAGAACCAATGTAAGAAATAGGTTGTTAAAGTTTGAGTTTTGGAAATTGGCTCTAGGATACACATACACATTTTTAATACAAGTTTTCAAGTTAAAGTTTTTGTTTCTAAGTTTTTCTCATGACTTGACAAATATACATGACTCCAAGTTTTACAAAGACATATATCATTTTTAAATCATGTATACTCTTTTCATCATGATACTTAGATACTCTTTACTTCAAAATATTTTTTAAAACAAAAAATTCCAAGTCCTGCTGCTATTTTTCTGTTTCAGGCTTGACCGGCCGACCGGCACGGTCAACCGGCACCAGTATCAGGACGTGCACGTTTGTGCACGTCTGTCGGCCGACTGCTCGGGTCGACCGACTGATAGCAGTTGCTCTCGGGTTTTCTGGGTCGACCGCCCGGTCGACCGCCCGAAGAAAACTGTGTTTTCTCTTAGAGGACGGTCGACCCGAGCCAACGGCTCTTTGCCAGCAGAGCTGGCGGCCGACCGGCCCGGTCGACCGCCAGGCCTGCAAAAGCCCAACGGCTCTTTCCTCTTTTGTGCAATTCTGAAATCTGTTTTTTAGACTGTTTTTTGGCAGACTTTTTCAGGGTTTTACAGATCTTTTTCAGAGCAAATAAGGTTAAAATAAATTAGTTTTAACCCTTTTCTCTCCCTATAAATAGAGGAGGAGAGTCTCTTGCAAAATACCAAGAAAAATCCTCAAGTTTTCATAGTTTTCAAAAAGAAAAGAAAAGTGTTTAAGCTCTTCATCTCCAACTCTTTCTTGAGCTTGTTTTCAATTGTGTTTGTTAGCAAATTTCATTCTACAACTGAGTTTTTCTCACTACACTTCATAGAGCCAAAAATCCCTTACTCATTCTATAAGGAAGTTGTAAAAGAGAGAGATATTGTAAAGAGTTTAGTGATCTTGTTGTGATCACTTTGGTTGCTTGTTCCTCTTCTTATTCTTGTGGAGACACCTCTTCGGTAGAGGTTATTGTAATTGGTGGAGCTCGGTGCTCGGGTCTTCGGTAGACCGTTGTAAGCGTCCTCGGGGGATAGTGGAAACCCTTCACGGAGGTGAAGGCGGGGAGTAGAGCGGTGGCTCGAACCTCGAAACAAACATCTTGTGTTTGCAATTGCTTTGTATCCATTTTGCTTTAAATTTTCTCTTGCTCTCTATTGCTTTCAATTACTTGCTTGAGATCTAGATTTTCTTTCCTTGTGTTATTGCCTCTAGTTTGTGATACTTGTGACATATCTTGTGTGCATTTCATCATTGCATATTATTCATTCCTTGTTCGATCAATTCTCATACAACAAGGTTGCATTGCGCACCTCTAACCCATTCAAGGGGAATTGGGAGGAAGGAGTTCAGAACCTCTCACGGGGTATTCGGCTCTTAGTCTTGTTTTGAGAGATCGTTGCATCATTCATCCATCTTAGTTTTAAAAAAAAAATTGTTAGATTAGCAATTACACCTATTCACCCCCCCCCCCTCTAGGTGTTTTTCAGCCATCTAGCTGAAAAGTATAAATTGCACCAAGTCTAATTGACTTACTTGACCTAAGAAATATCAAAATTTATGTCACAAGGGTATAAGTTCAAAGTATTTCGAAATCCGGACTAGTCCGTTACGGATTTACGAAAACTTTGAAGGGTGTTTATTGACACTTCCAAAAGACAAAATCCCAAATAGCTTTCCAACTATTCTGTACGATGTCTAACTTGTCGATATTTTAAAAGACAAGTCGCAGATAATTGAACAAACAGTTCAAACTCAGCCAAGATTGGCTAGCTTCGCGTAGAAGCTTTGGAGTGATAGCCATGAAGCAATCTCGCAGCAAGCCTAGCTCCGCATGGAGCTTTAGCCTCATAGCAAGGCTAGTTCCACATGATGCTTAGAGATTTAGCCTCACAGTAAGGCTAGCTCCGCATGCCGTTTAGGTCTCGCCTTCATAGTCTAGTTCTTGGTCGTGATTGACTGTTTCAATTCCCTGGAATTAGCGGGGTAACCCCCCACTACATTAGTGGGGTTAATGCCCCCTTTAAATGGAAGTTACACCTCATTATCTTCCTATTAAAGGAGAGAAAATTAAGAGGGACGTGGCCCTCTTAATAAGTGAAAATGGTTGTTGCAGTCTCGCCTGTGATCTTGCATAGCTTCGCCTGAAGCTCTCTAGGCTTGAGGAGAGCCTATGATAACCTCGCGCGCGAGGTTACTTAGACTATTTCAGTCTTGCTAGTTTTTAGGGGAGGTTACACCCCTGCAAGGCCTATAAATAGCCCATTCTAAGGCAAAGCAAAAAGGCTGGCCATTGGAGAGAAAAAGTTACTAGAGCAAAAGAGAGAGCATCTCAAGAGATTCAGTCTCTGGCTTTCAAGAATTCAGAGATTTAGTTCTTTAATCCTTCAAGGATAAACTCAGGGTGCTAAAACCCTAATCTTTCACTCTCAATGAACTTCCAGAACCCGGCGAGAAGGAATTCCCAAACAATAGATCTCAAGACTCGATTGCTTGTGTGGTCAAAGAATAAAGTGATCGCATTCTGATCAGACTCCTACTGCCACACTTTCACAGAAATCTCAGAAGAAAGTTCTTGTAATTTTTATTTTTTTTATACTTGTAATTTCTCTTCATCATTTTTTTTAAGTTTCCCCTTTGATTATTTTCAATGGAAAATAGAGAGGCGAAGGCCATGCTTGGCCCAGTACTCCCCACATCCTTCTGGCTATGAAATTTAGTGGTCCTTGGGTCGAAGTCCATGCCAACCACCCTAGTTCTGAAATGAGATCTCTTCCCCTTCTCCTTCACCACGACCTTGTCCTTGCTCGCATCGCTGACAACACCAGACTTGGCTCTCTTCGTCATCTCTGGAAAAGATTTAGTGGTGAAGATTAGAAACACAGATTATAATGACGAAGAAAAGAGGTTGAAGATGCAGAAGTTAGGGGATTATCCTTTGGGTTTGCAAAAGAGGCTTTTAAACCCTCAAATCTCTTCGTATCCCACTCCACCTGATCAAAAGCATACATGTGTCCTCAAGGACTAGATTCGAACCATCCCACCTGATTTGTCACACCAAACCCAAGCACCGCGTCTCCCCAAAAAGTGACGGTTCTCTGACACACGCAAATTGAATGAGATGCGCATTTAAGGCTCTGCCAGCCTGTAGAGGCGCACCACAAAAAGACAAAAACAGAAGTGACACCAGCTTCCCGAGTCTAGGCCCAAGTGTCTTCTCCCCTCCCTTTCTCTTAGAGTTTTTGGGAGCATATAACTCCAGGGGGCATGTTCCCAACCTTTTTCCAAAGAGAGGGAAGCAGAGGGGGCATCTGTAGTGGTCTGTTTCTGACCCCTCGAGATTGGGTGATTATCCAGCACTTGGAGATCGCGTGACACGTGGTCGATTCTGGAATCTGTGAAAAAGAGTCCTGATCTCATTAAAACTCCGAGCAGTTCAAGCGGGTAGAAGAAAAGAGATAGAGTCAGTTGTGAGTACTCCTGTCTTAAAGTTAATCCTCATTTGAACCCAATGGTTGCAACTAGAGAATGTATCAATCATGTCTACAGCTGGATAAAGACCATAGGATAAAGATAAATACGGGCTTTACTAGTTTAAATATGGATGTTTAGCTCTAATCGCCTCCAAGATAAGCAGTTGAAATAAGATAGACCTTCAAATAGATGAGAACTTACAACCTTATCCAACAAGTTAGCCACTTGTATAAATAGTAGACCCCCTCCAAAAAGAGGGGGACGATCAATCAAGCCCAGAACCCTTGGGCGTGAAATTTGACTGCCACTATTGTAATTTTCTCTTGATTATAGTGGAACCCTCTCTATTGCACCGTGATTTTTTTCCTTTCGTGTTTTCATGTAAATCTGTGCGTTAGCTCTAATTTGATCTCTGAATTTCATCCATTAATCCTCATAATTTGGTGCATGGATAATTCCATAGAGATTACCCAGTGCAACAGGCCAGAGGGGCACTCTGAGCTCAGAGCAGAGCTCAGTGCAGGCGGTTGACCAGGCGTTCGATCGACTAGAGTAGCATTCTAAACTCAGTATTGAGCTCAGTACTAGCGATCGACCATGCGGTCGACCGGCCAGTGCCAGCCAAAATTCAGGCTAAGCTAGCGGTCAATCGGGTGGTTGACCAGGCTCAGAGCCAAAGGCCTATGCCCAAATTTGTGCACGTTCGATCGACCGACAGAGCCTTTGCTCTGCCTGGCGGTCGATCAGTCGGTCGGCCGGCAGCAACCCAAAAACTAAAAAACTTTGTTTTAAAAATCCTTTTGATAAAGTTTGAAAATTAAAAGTATCATAACTTGAAAATTATTTTGTATATATTTTCAAAGACTTTGTGTGTGTGTGTGTGTAATATCTTGAGCACCAATCCACTATACTAAACTTTAACAAATTAAACTAGAAAATCTTACAAAATAAAATACAAGAGTAGACTTGGTCTTCAAAAGTTTCAAGTGGACATCTTCAAATATATTCTCTTTAAGCTAAAGTCCAATCACTTGAATCTCCTTTTGAAGCTGAAACTTTCACTCTTGGAACCTGTATACTAAAAATAATTTTAAGATAATTAGTACCACAAACTATATAAGTTTTAGAATCATCAAAATATAGAGCGATTGTACCCTTGGGCTAGGAGAAGCATGCCCGATAGGTGCTCGAAACAACGCAGTAGAGAGTGAGGTGCTGAACCTATCTGACATGCTTGGCAACTCCAGACCAAGAGGTGACCAAAATCAATGTTAATGCGTACATTGGCTAGAGATCCTCCTGTGTTGAGACCATGGCGAGGTTCAGGCGGGTGCTGTTGATGTCGCCAAAGCCTGTCAACTCCATCGAGCCACTGCTAGCTGATGCTGAAGCTATTTTGTTTGGGCTTCGATTGGCAATCAACAGACGGGCGAGCACAGTGTCGTTGCAAGCCACGCAAATGTCCTTGTGTAGGGTATCAACAACGCTTCTTCTCCCATCCCATGGTGAGCAGGGCACATTGTCAATGAATGCTGACATATCCTCTAATCTCAAGCACATTTGGGCCTGGAACTAACGCTGCCACACACAAGATTGGTCGTCGATGTCTGAGTACTGACCTCTATGGTAATTGGCTATATGAAGCTATACCTCCTCAATTAGCTGAGGAGCTTTGTATCACTGTGAATAACAATTACTTTGTCTAATAAAATATACAACTTTCATTCAAGAAAAGAGAGAGAGAAAGGAATGGCACAACCTGTATCCTTCTACATATTTATTTCTTCCTTCAAAATTGGAAACCAGGTATTTTTCTAATATCACATTTATTTCTTCCTTCAAAATTTGATACTTTCAAGTTTATCCTTAACTAAAAGAAATCCTCATTAACTTTAAACTTCTTTGTTTTATTTTGATTTTTATTTCTAGGTTATCCTTAATTTTAGCTTTCACTCCTAATACATCATAGCCAGTTTTAGAATTTTAAATCGATTCTTAATATCCCTAGTTAATAATACCATATTAATATTTTTAAATATTTACCTAGTTCTACCAATTATCTTATTATTATTTAACTTGATTTAGTATTATGTTAGTATTATAAATGTTATTATTTATTACTTGTAACTCTTATTACTCATATCTAGATACATAATTTTGTATTAGAAGGTTAAATAATTGTACATGTGAGTTATTATCATAAATTGTTATTCTAATTGTTAATATTTATTTACATAGATTGTATTAAGGGATTTTTTTTTGATGTGGGTTATCATTCCTAATTGTCATTAGTGTCTATTATCATTAATTATTTTAAATTATTATTAATAGGTAATTGTTATTGATTATAATTATTACCATTGTTGTTATCATTATTAGTATTATTATTGTAGGTGTTATTATTATCATCTTCTCTTTCCTAGCCCATTTCCCAAGCCCACACTGCACTCTCTCAATTTCATATTTTCCTTTATTTTTCTTTGGCCTAAACCATGCCCACTCTCCATTTTCTCTTTTTATTTTCCACTTTTCATTAAGCCCACATAGCCAGGCCCATCTCTCTTCTTTCTTTTCTTTTATTCCCAGTTCTTCTCAATTTCCCAAGCACAACCTAAGCAAGCCTAAGCTCACAATCCAATATCTGACCCTATCTATATGTATAACATCCTATCATTAACCTTACCCAATCATAAATCCTAACTACTATAATCCTAATCTTAAAATCAAATCCTAACTGACCCTAATCCTAGAACAAATTCAATTACCAAACCTAATCTCCTCTTCTTCTCTCCCCCTTCCATGCCCAGCAGCACCCTTTCCCTCTCCATCATGGTCGCGCCTCCCCGAGCATGAGCCCATACCCTCCTTCGCGTGAGCCCATGCGACAAATTCTCCAGTGAACCCCAGAGCAGCCCACGCACCACCACCGTGAGCCCTCATCCAACTACATCCCACCTTGTCGTCCACCTCCGAGCACACCACGTTGATCCTCCCTTCTCTCCACCCAACACGTACCACCTCCTTCCTTCCTCCCTATGCGTCGCCTTCACAACCTTCACCTTCCTCCTATCTCTCTTCCATTCTCTGCACACCACCAGAGTCGCGTGCTTAACCACCCTGAGGTCACCAACCTCCTTCTCTTCTCTTTCTCCCTCCTTCTCGGAGCCGTGAACCATCTCCGTCGGAGCCGATCACACACAATCTTCACCCATATGAGCCTCATCTCCAGCGAGCTTCCTCGCTTGAGCCATCTCTTCCGCAAGCATGGCAACACCCCCCTTTTCTTCTCTACTAGAGCCCCGGCCTCTGGCGCCACCATCGTTGCATAACTGCCACCGCATCAACCCTCGCACGTATCCACCAACATCTCGCAAGCCCACGCCAACACCGCTCACCCATATTCACCATCTTGCCTCCTCTAATCTCCTCTCCGTGCTCGAACCAGCACCCGATCATTATTGGAGATCGAACCATGCATTCACCCGCACAACACCCTCCATCGAGCTTCGCCCTCGGCCTCTGGTAACACCCATGGAGCTCCTTCTCCCTTGCCGTTGTCCCCTCTCGGCCAGCAGCTCCGCTGACGAATCATGGCGACCCCTACAATCCCTCGGAGCCGCCGACCTCCTCCACGGCCTCCATCAAGCTATCGCCATGCTCCGATCTCCCCTCCTCGGCCTCCTCCATGGCTGCCATGCACCACTTCACCCCCTCCCCCCCCTCCCCCATGCATGGTGAGTTCTTTCTCTCACTCACTCTCTCTGTGTATTTAAGGTTGTGTGTGTGTGTGTACTTGTGTTGAATGTGTGTGAGTATGTACAGTGTAAATGTGTGTGGTTGTATACATGTGTGTAATATGTGCATGTGTGTGTTTGGGTATACATACATGTGTGGGTGTTTGTGCGAGTGTGTACGTGTTAGTGAGTGGATGTGACTCCGTATCTCTCTCCCTATATCTTCATCTCCCTTTTTTATGTGTGTATAACAATGTGTTACAATGTTATGGACTCGCTCATGCGATCAGAACCCAGAAACAGGAGAATTCGGATTCGTGTTCACTATGGACACGATACGTTGGCGTTTCGAAGACTTGGCACACGAGGTGATTCAGAGATCCAGATTCGTGCAGTGCAGACCCAATGGCGATTCGCTTCCTGACTGCCCATAGGTCTGTGTGTGCTGCTATGCTTAGGTGTAGCTTAGTACCTAAGGCTTTAGATAAGCTGATCCAAAATCTCAATTGGAATCATAGGTCTCTATCTGACACGATTATCTCGGGTACTCCGTGTATTCAAACTATTTCTTAGAGTAGATTTGTGCTAACTTATCTATCGAGCAGTTTTGATTGAGTTTTTACCTGCACACAAGAATACAGAATTTCAGAACTTTAAGAATAGGATGTGCAAGTTCTCAATGCTATCTCTATAGCAAGTGGCTATGCGGGTCGTGATGCACAAGGAGGGACTAGCGATGGAAGCTTTTTAGCAAGAACTCTTTAGTTCACTTGAAATGGTTAAAGATCTTCTTTTAGTTCTTGAAAAGAAAAAGAAAAAGAAGTTACAGTTAAGTCAAGAAGAAAGTGGTAGATTGAGAAGGTGGATAAAATTTAAAATGATTTTATACAAAGAAATTAAAAAGAGTGAAAAAAGGTTGGGAGATTGTGGTGTTGGTGATCTAAACTAAAAGTTAAAAAAAAGAAAGAAAACCTAAAAGAAATACTTATCTCCTCTGGTTGATGACTTACCTGGAACCCTTGCATGTTTTACCTTGCTTCAGAGGCGATCAACACATAACCCATAAGATCGAGCTCAGTCCCCATTCGCATTACATCATCAAGATTAATAAGAATGAAATGATACGGAATCTTGAGGAGGAGAACATCATCATGAAATATCGGGGCACTCACACAAAAATGGCTATATTGATGCTTCTAGATTCACTTGGATATTCATCAAAATCAAAAGAAAAAAAGTAGAAAGAAGAACATATAAACAAAGAAGAGCATAAATATGTTACCTTTGATTGCATGTAGAAACGATGAAAGAAAGGAGGAGGTTACATCGGTGTCACTCTCCCATAAGTCTCTCTCTCTCTCTTACTTACATGAATCTCAGTCTAACCTATGCCTACAAAGAAATAAAAATTACATAAAATGAAAATAAAATCTTACACTAAAAAGAATGAAAATCTGGCCTAAGATTCTATCTCTGCTTCATCGTTCCCTGTAGTCTCTAAAAGCCCAGTATTTATAAGCAAAAACCAAGTAAGGAAGAGCATACGAAGATAGGGAGAGAAAACGCTCCCCCAGCTGATTCAACAAAGCCGCGAAAATACAGCTTTGGTAACATTTCCGTGGCCTGGGTGTGGCCAGGTGGCCACACACGGGGGGTACAGCTCCCTGGTTCAGCGATTTCGTTTTATCTCTTGTTGAATTTTTCATTTCAGCTCCTGGATTTGACGAAACCTCGTTTGATCTTTGGATTTAAACAATTAATTTGTGAAGATTTATTTTAACTGGTTTTCAATCGATTTTATCTTCTCTGATTTGTCTTGATCTACCCTGATTTTTTAATTTTGAATTAATTCTGAATTAAATCTGAATTTTTATGGGCTTTTGGGCTCGTTTCTCTTCCATCTCCTTTGGCAATGGGCCTGCATATTATTAAATAAAAATAAGACTTATTAATAGGATTTATTAGATAATAAACATGGTAATTTGATAATATATATGCAATATATGTGACCGATCAAGTTTATTTGGATGGGTAAGAAATGAGCAGACTTTGTAAGTCGATCTACTACTACCCATATTATGTTATATCCTTGAGGTGATTTAGGAAGTCCCGTGATAAAATCCATGGTAACATGACTCCACTTTCACTTGCAAATCTGTAATGGCATTAATAATCCTGAGGGTTTCTTATGTTCAGCTTTGACCTGCTGGCATATCAAACATCTTTGTGCAAACTTAGCTATATCACTCTTCATTCCTTCCCACCGAAAATTTGATCGCAGATCTTGATACATCTTAGTTGCTCCGGGGTGCGTAATGTAAGGGGTGCAATGTGCTTCCATCATGATTTGTTCCTTAAGCTCAGGTCCCGTGGTATACATATCTGATTCCCTCTTTTCAGCAATCTTTTCTTAACAATAAAATCTTGATTATCTCCTATTTAGGCTTGTTTGGTTGTCGTAATTGGTCGTCAGTCGTAAGTCTAATTAGTAAACTCTTTTACAATTGTGTTTGAGTTATAAATAAATAAGTTTTACACTGTTTGATTGGGGTTGTGAAATTGTAAGTGAGAAAGTATATTGAGTTTTACGGTGTTTGGTTATCATAATGTGTAAGTCGTAAGTGAAAAAGAATTGAACACAAAATTAACTACTTGCTGATTTAAAATTTTTAAATATTGCAAATAAATACTAAAAATACTAAATATTTTAAAAAAATTTAATATTAATATAAAAATTAACACAAATTGGCATGACCACAAAATTAACTGTAATTGAGTTGTAAATGAGTTATAACTGAATTGTAAGTGAGTTATAATTGAGTTGCAAGTACATTTTATGAATTACGGTCCAAACAAATACCATAGTTGTAATTGGGCGATAAGTCTTTCACGAATTACGATCTTTTATGATGAAACAAACAGACCCTTTATATTCTGTCAACAATCTTAGTTGTTTGATCATTTTTCTATTGTGCTTCCTTGATCCTCTTATAGAGATCGAATTTAACACTGACTTGATTTATTTGACTTCTCGTCATTATTGGTCCTCTTATTTGAACTTCTATTTGCATCATTTTTATTTCTTTCAACAAACTAGATTGGTGGGTTATTAATGTATCTAAGGATCCTCCGGACATCTGACTAAGAGCATTTGTCACTACATTGGCTTTTCTAGATTATAATAAATAGTCAAATCATAATCTTTCATTAGCTCCAACCATCTTCTCTGGCACATATTCAATTCTTTCTGGGTAAATATATACTTTAGGCTCTTATGATCTGTATATATTTCACATGATATGCTTTATAGATAATGTCGCCATATTTTCAAGGCGAATATAATGTGTCGGGTAATTTTTCTCATAATTCTTCAATATTTTGTAAGCATATGCAATAACCTTACCATGTTGCATCAACATACATCCTAATCCCACTTTTGATGCACACTGTATATGATATAATATCCGGTTCCTGAGGGCATGGTTAAAACTGGGGCCGAAGTTAACTTATTCTTCAACTCTTGAAAACGTTTCTCCTCGATTTCTCCCCAATGAAACTTAATGCCTTTTTTGATCAACTGGGTTAAAGGTACGGCTATTCTAGAAAAGCCTTCTACAAATCTTCGGTGGTATTCGGCCAATCCTAAGAAGCTTCGTACCTTTGTAATGTTGTTGGGTCGTGGCCACTCTTTAATTGCTTCTATTTCTGCAAGGTCCACAGATATTCCATCCTTAGTGATGGAGAGATTCTGTCTCCTCGTTTTAAAATACCGCAAGTGCACGGTAGGTTGTTGTAGCACTTGAGGGTCAGTCCACAGGGAAGGTGTTTCTTGTGATCCAAACACGATTTAAGCGAATTGGTTGGGAAAAATAATAAGTTGGTGTGAACTAAGTTGTCAAAGAGGAGGGTTATGCACCTAAGGTAGAATCCCCTAAGCTATTGTTTATGTGGTGATATTTATCTCTCAACTTAATGATTACACAATAATAACTTCTTATCTCAATGATATAAAATTCTAAATCTTTAGTCCTAAGCACAAGATATTAAATTTAATCGAATATTTTATTAAAGTAACTGAAATAAAATAAATCAACAAATAAGAAAAACTCTGAGTATCAATTTGTTAAACATATCTTGTCAAATTTTTAAATATCTAATAATTTAATTTCATTGATTAAAAATCATTTAATGTGTTTTCATATTTTATATGAGAGATTTAATATTCAATTTAGGTTCATCACCCTAGGTTCATGAAATTAATTTAGTTACACATATTCAATTTAATCATCATGTAGTTAAAAAGAAATTTTAGTTATTAATTAATTGGAAACTAAATTATTAATTATATCAATGATCTAAATAATTACCTAAACAAATATATCTAAAACTAAATTAAATAAATTTAAACACTAACCTGAATTCACGCGTTGATAGATTTGAAAGGTTCCTCCGACTGGATCGTGGGAAGCACGCCTTCTGACCGAGTACACTGGAAGCAGATGTGGCCCTCGCCCTCTTCAAAGCAGCGCCTTCTTTTGAAGGCATTGTCTTTTTTTACTTTTCATTTTTTTTAAAGGACACTAAGGCGCCTGAATCAACAGGCGCCTGTTGATGGGCGCCTGTGGGGGCGCCTGTTGATGTGAGCCTGTCTTTTTGGCAAAAAAATAGGAGGCTCCTTTAATGGAGCGGCAAAGAGAGAGGGACAGGCGCCTCTCTCTCTCTCTCTCTCTCTCTCTCTCTCTCTCTCTCTCTCTCTCTTCTCTTTACTTCTTTTTTTTTAAATTGCAGGGACTCTAAGAATTTAGATTGCAACTAGAAGAGAAAATTAGCCTCCCCCAAAATCCTAGCCTTACATGGCTATTTATAGACTTAGGGTTTGGTTATTTTATATAAAAAACCAAAAAGATTATTTAATTATACAGAAAAGCCATCAATATCAAATTACACTAAAGCCCCTAAACTTTACAAAATTGCGTTTTTGCCCCAACTAGCTTCAAACTTCTCCGAATTGACTGCAGATTTATTTGATGTCTGTTTTGAGCGTGGTAGAGCAGCACCGACAGTGCCAAGCATCCCATCTCGCCTTCAATCTCCTGTTGCATATTTTACAGTCTCCGGAGCACGCTTTTGTGATCCAGTTTCCTTTTGATAGCCCACTCTGCAAAACACCACAAAAAATACCCGAGTAGCATTATTTATAAACAAATGATAGAGAAATATGGGCATGAAAATGTGATAAAATCGTGCTGATCAAATACCCCCATACCTATCTTCTGCTAGTCCTCGAGCAAAATTAATAAAAAGAAAACAAAAACAAATAGAAAAATTAAACTATCCTAACTCTCTTCCGTAGGAATCACGGTTGCACTTAGCACGTGCAACAAGCCGTTAAACCCCTAGGTTACCCCTAGAGGATGAGTTTTGTCTCGTGAGGGTTTTCAGTGGATTACACCCACAAAATCCATAAAAGAATGAGTTTAAGGAATAAACAAAAGTAAAGTAAGGATAACCAAAAATCAAGAAAGAAAAAGTTATTATTATTATTATTATTATTATTATTATTATATATGTTATTTTTTTAAATTTTTTTATATCTACTTAACTTAACTAGTTAGCAAGTTCATAGGTTTCCAAGAGTTTCATTTTCAAGTACGATCTCGATTTAAGAAATCATATCGACTATAAATTAAAGCTTCAAATCTAAGACTTTACACCACCTGTTCTAAGTTTCAGATCTTATGCACCCCGTAATCATGATATAGTTCTCAACCTTGGGAATATTTGACTATAACTTTCATATATTTTTTTTATTATTATTTTTTACAAATATATATATATATATACATATATAATTTTTTTTTAACTATCTTTCACGTAGATACCGAAGCTTCCAGAGGCCAAAGCACCTAGCTAATTGATAATAAAAAATTATTATATTTTATGTTGTCTTGTCTTATTAGGCTTTCTCAGCTATCCATGTAGCGAGATTTGGGCCAATACTCCTAAACCAGATGGTCTTAGGGCAATAAGTGTAAAAACACTCTTACGGACTTAATTACTCAAGTAACTGAGGCCACAAAACAAGACTTATTAATAATATTTTACTATATAATAATATTTTTGGTTCTCTAGTTGTAATCAATATCCCAAGCCTAATGAACTTAATAGTGTAAGTGCTATTGGGTACATAATCACTTAGACTAACTTTAGATGGTATGTATGTTTTATATTCTAATCTTTATTTTAAGACTTTATGACTCTTTCATTTTGATCTTACCTTTAACATCTACTCATGGATACCAAATCACTCACATACTAGCTAGCTATCTGTAGAACTTTTAAAAAAAAAATTATTATTATTTTTTATTTTTTAATTTTTTTTCAAAACTACTAAATAAAGAAAGAAATAAAGTGAAAGCCCTAAAACCAAAACAAAATAAAAAGACTCCTAAAACAAAAGAAGTATGTGAATCTCCTCCCACCCTTAAAATGTGTCATGTCCTCATGCATGCAAATAGATACAGAGATAAGAAAGAATAATGCACTCACAAACCATGCACATGATCATAATAATCAAACAATCCACGCATATGAGAATAATTATGAGTATATGACAATATGCTAGAATTGTAGATAACTCACAGTGCACCGAAAAATCCTGCTGTAAAAGTAATTGAAAGACTACTCCATGTGTGTGCATTCCTGCTTATCCTGTAACACGTATAATAATCTTGACACCAAAGTTAGAGAAAAAGATACATAAAATAACTCTCTAGACACCAAAACTACATTGACTCAATTGACTAAAAGAGAAATATAAAGACTCATAGACTCAAAAATAAAATTAGTACACAAATGTAAAAAGTCACATCTTCCCTCACAACTGCCTTAAGCTATGACGGTTCCTCCCCCTTGATCGCTTTCCACTTTCGAGGTGGGTTCTCTTCAACGAGTTGACATGACATTAGAATCCTTCATCATTGCAGTACAACCTCAATCAAACTTGATTTTCATACTCCTTTTCCTTACCTTCTTTTTCTTCTTCTTTCTTCTTTTTAGCCAGTCAGATAGAAGACTCACCCCCTTAACATAAGCACTTAGCCCTGTATCATTTTCATTCCTCTTTTCATGTTTAACCAACTCAGCAACATCATTGTTAGAATCATCGTCGCATGCTCCACTATTATCTTTGGTGTCATTATCCTACCTTATTTTCTTATTGTGGCTTGAACAAGAGTTTTTGTTCTCAAAGAATCTACTTTCATTGTCGAATATCCACTCAGCTTGCTTAAAGTGGCTCATAGGATTTTCATTAATATGAATTATAGACATGCCATAAATCATGTTTATCTCAGAATTGCCAACCATAGGCTCTAGCTCAGGTGGCTCCTCCACAGGTGGATGGGACTGGGGTGTACACTCCTTAATGAAAGGTTCAAGATATGAGTCGAGACACTTAGAGTTTATTACTAGCTCTAATTCTTCAAATATCCTGATCTCTTCATTGCAAATATCTTCAAAACTCTGATTAGAGTGCACTAAATCAGATTCGTCATAGTCGTTGATTTGCATTTCTTGTTGAGCTTCCTCATACATCTTGAATTTGTCATCAAAGATTTCTTCAAAACTTCGAAATATTTTCCCAAAGTCTGGCCTCCTGGAGTTATCTTCACTATGATTATTTTGCATGCCATGAATCATATTATCCTGAAGAACATTCAACGAGGGTTCAAACTCTAACTCAAATGGTTCTTCATCAGGTAAACAAGGTCGGGGTATAGACACTGCACAACTTGGCTCAAGATACGATTCCCGTCATTGTAATGAAACCTGACTGACATGTTGGTTTATCTCATCAAACCAAGTTTTCACTTCATCAAAATCTGACTTTGATCAATATACTTGATGTCAGATCCTTCATCTTCGAAGTGTTCACTTGGTAACCCTTGGATCCAGTTGACATCAAAAGGCAAGTCAGGGTGAACACTTGGTTGGTTCCCTAGGTTGAAAATATTAAGATCAATTGTCATATTACCAAAAGTGAGTTTCATCAACCCACTAAGATAATTAATCAAGCATTCGAAGTATCTAGGAAGGGTCTACCCAAAATCACAGGAATCTGCCCTCTTGGGTTCTCTACCGATGCAGTTTCAAGGATGACAAAATCAACTGGAAAGATAAATTCACCGACCTTAATTAGCACATCTGCAATCTCTCATAATGGAACTTTAACTAACCTGTCAGCGAGTTGCAGAGTGACATTTGTGAGCTTCAACTCACCCACCCCTAACTATTTGTAAACCGAGTAAGGAAGCAAGTTTACGCTCGCCCCTAAGTCTAATAGCGCCTTGTCAATAACAGTAGTTCCAATTGTACAGGAAATAGTTGGACATCCAGGGTTCTTATATTTCATTGGCATGCTATTCTGGATTATTCTACTGATATTTGCTGCTAGAAAGACCTTCTTTGGCGTTTGATGTGCTCTCTTCTTAGTGCATAAGTCCTTCAAAGATTTGGCATAGGATGGGACTTGTCCAATAGCGTCAAGAAGAGGAACATTCACTTTCACTTGCTTGAAGATTTCTAGAATCTTCTCCATCTGCTTCATGTGTTTCTTTGGTTTTAATCGGTTAGGAAATGGAGCTTGTGGCTCATAAGGAGGCTCAGTGATTTGCTCAGTATCTTTTTCTTCAGACTGATCTGAGCCAGAAGATGATGGATTAGCCATGGGGAGAGAGAAATTGGTTTGGTCATACATCACCACCTGATTGTCAACTTTCTTTCCAGATCGCAAGGTATGAATTACATTGATTTGAGCATGACTAGAAGGATTTGCTCTTGCGTCTCTGGGATTAATCTCAGGTTGGCTGGGAATGGTCCCTCTTTCCCTTTCACCCATTTGTGATGACATCTTGCTCATTTGTAAAGTGAGTTGCCGTATGGCTTGTTGATTAGATTGCAACAGTTAATTTGTCGACTACATAAATGAGCTGAAGTTCTTCTCCGTGATGTTCAACTTTTGTTCGCTCCCAAATCCAGGTGGTGGCATTGATGGATTTGCATATGCTGGAGTGGATTGTGGTAACACAAAGGCTAGTTGTTGTTGTTGATACGGGAATGTGTTTGGCCTAGCATACTGTGAACCACTTGGTTCGATTGTACTTGTTGCATCTCGTCGATATACTCCTCCTCGATTCCATAAAAAATTAGGATGACTCTTTCACCTTGGATTATATGTTGGTGCATATGAATCATTCCCTTGTCCCTGATGAGCGGCGTTTACCTGTTGTCCTTGATTGTTCATCGGTGGGTTTGGAAGGAACGGGAAATCTTCCATGACATGAGTTGGAGATTGATAGTTAAAGCAATTTGGTACAGAGGTATGATTTACTTGATCGAACTGCTGAGGAGTCCCCTTGCTTTCCAATACTTTAATCCTTCTTATTAGTGCCGCCATCTTTGGTTCGGTTGCAATGAAGTTTTCGATTGAATGTATGCCACTCCTCGATGTGGTGGTTGAGTTTGTGGTTGGTGGCTTCTCATTAAACCCTTCCCACTGCATGGTTTTCTCTGCCATCTCTTTGAGGAATATCCATGCAGCATCATCTGTCATCCTCATGAAGTCACCGTGGCTCATGTATTCAAGAAGGGTTTTCGAATTGTAATCGACACCCTCATAGATTATTTGACAGAGACGCCATTTTTCTATGGCATGGTGGGGACATTGAGCTAGAAGGTCCTTAAACCTTTCTAAGTATCTCCAAATTGGTTCTTTGTCCTGTTATCTGAATTGGTTAATCTCAGATCGGATCCTTGCAGTCTTGTGCATTGGGAAAAATCTTTTCAGAAAGACTGCAACAAACTCCGCCCATGTATTAATTGAGTTTGTTGTGAGGTTGTATAGCCATTTTTTAGCATTGTCGCTGAGTGAGAAAGGGATGAACCTTAGTTTGACTCCATCTTCCCTCAGCTGCCTGATTCTCATCATTGCGCACACCTCCTCGAACTCATTGATGAACATATAGGCATTTTCAGATTCCAGCCCGAAGACTTTGGGAAGCATAATGATGTATTGTGGCTTCAGCTCATAGTTGTTCTCAGTGGCTTTCGGCAATCTGATGCATGACGGGTGTGATGATCGAGGAGGGTAACATCGGTCCATGAGGACCATTGGTGGAACAGGGTCAGTCATATTAATCTCGTTTGATTCTATGCTGACTAGACGTCCTATTGAATCGCGTTCCCAAGCTGACATATATCAGCGTAGTTATTGAGTTGGAAAGTGTGATGTTTGAATTGCACTACTTTTAATTATATATATATTTTTTATGTTTTTTAAATATTTTTATTCTTATATATATATTTTTAAATTTTTTCAGTAAATGTGCTAAGACTAAAGAAAACAGGCGCTTTCCCGGCAACGGCACCAAAAACTTGATGGGGGAGAATCTGTCTCCTCGTTTTAAAATACCGCAAGTGCACGGTAAGTTGTTATAGCACTTGAGGGTCAGTCCACAAGGAAGGTGTTTCTTGTGATCCTAACACGATTTAAGCAAATTGGTTGGGAAAAATAATAAGTTGGTGTGAACTAAGTTGTCAAAGAGGAGGGTCAAGCACCTAGGGTAGAATCCCCTAAGCTATTATTTATGTGGTGATATTTATCTCTCAACTTAATGATTACACAATAATAACTTCTTGTCTCAATGATATAAAATCCTAAATCTTTAGTCCTAAGCACAAGATATTAAATTTAATCGAATATTCCATCAAAGTAACTGAAATAGAATAAATCAACAAATAAGAAAAACTCTAAGCATGGCGTATTAATTTGTTAAACATATCTTGTCAAATTTTTAAATATCTAGAAATTTAATTTCATTGATTAAAAATCATTTAATGTGTTTTCATATTTTTTATGAGAGATTTAGTATTCCACCACCATCTAGTAGCCTAGGTTCATCACCCTAGGTTCATGAAATTAATTTAGTTACACATATTCAATTTAATCATCATGTAGTTAAAAATAAATTTTAGTTATTAATTAATTGGAAACTAAATTATTAATTATATCAATGATCTAAATAATTACCTGAACAAATATATCTAAAACTAAATTAAATAAAGTTAAATACTAACCTGAATTCACGCGTTGATAGATTCGAAAGGTTGCTCCGACTGGACCTTGGCAAGCACGCCTTCTGACTGAGCACACTGGAAGCAGATGTGGCCCCCGCCCTCTTCAAAGCAGCGCCTACTTTTGAAGGCGCTGTCTCTCTATTTTTTTTTCCTTCTTTTTTAAGGGCACTGAGGCGCCTGAATCAACAGGCGCTTGTTGATGGGCACCTGTGGGGGCGCCTGTTGATGGGCGCCTGTCTTTTTGGCAAAAATATATGAGGCCCCTTTAATGGGGCGGCAGAGAGAGAGGGGCAGGTGTCACTCTCTCTCTTCTCTCATTTCTTCTTTTTTTTTTAAAATTGCAGGGACTTTAAGAATTTAGATTGCAACTAGAAGAGAAAATTAGCCTCCCCTAAAACCCTTGCCTTACATGACTATTTATAGACTTAGGGTTTGGTTATTTTACATAAAAGTCTATAAAAATTATTTAATTATACAAAAAAGCCATCAATATCAAATTACACTAAAGCCCCTAAACTTTACAAAATTACGTTTTTGCCCCAACTGGCTTCAAACTTCTCCGAATTGACTGCAGATTTATTTGATGTCTGTTTTGAGCGTGGTAGAGTAGCACCGACAGTACCAAGCATCCCATCTCGCCTTCAATCTCCTGTTGCATATTTTACAGTCTCTGGAGCACGCTTTTGTGGTCCAGTTTCCTTTTGATAGCCCACTCTGCAAAACACCACAAAAAATACCCGAGTAGCATTATTTATAAACAAATGATAGATAAATATGGGCATGAAAATGTGACAAAATCGTGTTGATCACTTAACTATGTCATGCCCGAGAAATCTGACTTGATTTAATCAAAATTAACCTTTTTAAACCGTATATAAAGTTCTTTTTCCCTTAATAACTGTAACACCGTTCTCAGTTGTTTCTCATGATCTTCTTTATTCTTAGACAAGATCAATATATCATTGATAAACACCACCATAAACTGATTTAAGTATGGTTGGAATATCCTAATCATTAGATCCATTAATACTGTAGGGGCATTGGTTAGACCAAACAGTATCATTAGAAATTCGTAGTGTCCATATCTGGTTCTAAAAGTAGTTTTAGATACATCTCCTAATTTAATCTTTAGTTGGTGGTATCCTGATCTTAGATCTATCTTGGAGAATATTTTAACACTTTTAAAGTTGATCAAATAGGTTATCAATCCTCGAAAGTGGATATCAATTTTTGATAATAACCTTGTTCAGCTCTCTATAATCTATATACAATCTCATGCTTCCATCCTTCTTCTTTACAAACAACACAGAAGCTCCCAGGATGACACACTAGATCAGATAAACCCAAGATCTAGCTTTTGTAGTTGATCATTTGATTCCTTCATCTCCGCCAGTGCCATCCTTTAAGGGGCTTTTGATATTGGACAGGTACCTGGAATTAAATTGTAGAGAATTCTACTTTCTTGTCTCGAGGTAGGCCTGGTAAGTCTTCCGGAAACACATTAAGATACTCTCTCACAACTTCTATATCTTCAATTTTTCATTCAATATATCTCTTGTCTACTACTGCTGTTAGGTATCCCTGACATCTACGTCTTAATAACTTGTTGGGTTTTATAGCTGAAATTAATCGTATATGCAGTTTCTCCTTTATCCCTTCAAAAAATAAATTTTGTCGTTCCCTCCAACTTAAAGGTTATCCTCTTTAATGACTATCTACATGTGCATGATAAGTTGGCAACCAATCCATCATCAAAATGAGATCATATTCCATGTCTCCTAATTTTACCAGATTTGTTGATGTCTTCATTTTCCCTTTAACAACTTCATATCCTCTATAGTATGTATTAAGGCCGTTTTAGCACCAACAGGAGTTGACACTACTAGTTGGAATTTCATGGATTCAGGTTCTTTGTTTATTTTTTATGCGAATATGAAAGAAATAAAAGAATGTGTAGCACTAGGGTCAAATAATAATTGAGCATTATATCTTGCTAAATATATTGTACCTTCCATCATGGTGTTAGATGCTCAAGCCTCTTATTGAGTTATGATGTTCATCCTTCCTTGTGCTCTGGGTTGCTGAGTTGAGAACTATGTGATCGTCGATCGGACTGTATTAGGGGGTCGTCAAAAAATATTAGATGATCCTCCCGACGGAGTGATGCCTGATGTATGTCTTCTTGTTCTTCTGCTTGCACTTGGATATCCACGTAAAGATGCGCAATCCTCTTCAAATGACCTAGCCTGCCACATAAGTAATACTACATTGTACACAACTGCCAGTATGATTCCGATTGCACTTAGGAGACCATTGTATTCCTGTCAGATTGGATCGCTGAAGTACAAATGTTAGTCTTGAAGAAAACACAACTCCTCTAGGTCTCGAGTTTATCTCAATTCTTGAGGTTAGTATTTCTAAAGATCTTATACCTCCGTTGGGTCTGAAGTTTAATACTCCCAATCTTGGCATATCAAAATATCAGAACCACTTGGTGGGAGGTGTTTCCTTAACCCTAATTTCTTAACTTTTTTGCATATCCCGCTCAACCTCCAGTGCTTTCTCCACGGCCTGACTGTAAATTTGTAGCTAAAATAGAATCAATTTGCTTCAAAATCTCCAACTTTAAACCCCTTACGAACCTCGTAGTCCTTTCTTCTTCTTCAAATACCTCTTTTCTAGCATATCTTGATAACGGGGTGAACATAACTTCACACTAACTCGCGATCATTTGTTCTTGTTTCAATTCTTGAAATTCCCATGCAAGTTTGTTCCTTGCCACTCTCGGGATATATTTCTTATTAAATTTCTTGATGAAGAAATGCCAAGTAATTTCTTCCCCTGAATGCTTGGCTCCATTTCTAATTACTTACCACCAATGTTCCGCTTCTCCCTGAAGCATAAAGGTTGTAAAAGTTACTTTCTGACTTTCTGTACATTCTATTATACCTAATATCTTTTTGATTTGATGTCCTTTCGCCTGAATTGGGTCTAATTCTCCCTTGAAAGCTGGTGGTTTCAATTTTTGGAATTGTTCCAAGGCTTTATGTTGATTATTAACCCTTGTTTTTAACTGCACCAACTATTCCGGCATTCTATTGGGGATTCTCTGATCTTTTGTAAATTGTTTTACTACATTCTCATAGTTGCTTAGGGATGTATACTCCCAACCGTACTATGTGGTTAGCCACTGCCTTCCATATTACTGTCAAATGGCGGAAGATTCAAATTCATTGTACTATATGAAAAATAACTGGTTCTATTATTAACAACTTAATAAAAAATAGGAGAGTACATATATTGCAAAAAATTTATGCAAAATATCATTTCTATCCATACTCACAAAAGATTTAGAGACAATTACACAGTGATACTCATTCATTCTTACAAAACATACAAAAGATTATTTATAACAAAATACATCATTCTCTCACATTTCTTCACAAAAGATACAGATCCTTCTACCCAAAAAGCTCCAAAAATATGTGAGCTTGTACTATCCTACCCAAAAAGGAGTATAATACATCTTGTTTCATTTCAGAAGTAATATTAGACTCAGAGGAACTTCCTTCTTTATTATCTTCCTCAGGGTCCTCTTCTTTACGGTTCTTTTCTTCAAGGTCCTCACTTTCTATTATGGATTCATCATAGCATCTCCAGTAATCATGGTCATCATATAAGTCTTAATTTTCAGCCCAACTAGAATCCCACCAAATATCCCCAAAGAAGATCTTCTCTTGCGGTTCTACCTCATCATTAGCTGTATCTTTATGAGCCTCAGTCATTGGTAGGTTTCCTATGGCATTCTCGACGTCACTCACCACATCCATATCCACCAATCCCATAGCAAAAAATATCTCTGGGTCGGTGTCATCTGACTCATAGCCCCAACATAGTGTCCACTATCCAGCTCGAACTCACTGGTCCTAAAATATCAGATGATAAGTCTGGCATATCAGGCCCATCTATCTTCAAAACCTCGAAATCAAATAAGTTGTTAAGAAATGATCAAATCTGAAATTCTTTCATTATATTCAGTCCTTTCGATTTCTATCTTCAAAGATTTATTATTGGACTCAGATGTTCTTACGTTCTGAATTAACTTTGACTTGCTTGATATTTTAGTTACTCTCTTATTCCAATATCTCATATCACTGGAGATCCATACAAAGGACCCGCACCTCCAGCAGATCCATCTGAATCAAGGTAACGGGTATTCAAATTCGAACGTAAGAGAGCAATTAAATATCTCATGTTTCAAGGTTAATCATATGCGTAAGAACTCACTATCCCCCTTAGGTTATCCACATCAATCACATAATCATACATACAAATTACACATCAATTATAGCTCATTACACCTATCTAGTCTATTCTTATGCCTAAACTTTGCTCTGATACTAACACTAATGGTCCCAGATTCTAATTCTAATATTAGTCTAATAATTCCAATTAAATCATAATTTTCTAAATTCTTCAAATTTTTCGGCAGCACCTTCCCTAAAAATATGAGTCTGACATAGTACAATCATAACAATTTCAACTTACAATGGCCTACTTATACATCATGTAATGATTTCGGCCCACACGACCTACTTACACACACACACACACACACACACCAAAAATGCCAACATCATCATATCATTTCACAGCCTTTACTCACATCCAAACATAATTCAATGTATCATGACACCAACAAAATCAAGTTATAGTCTCTTTTTTGCCAAAGTAAAACAACTAGTCCTTATCCAAAATCTTACATATACAAAATATCTATGTTTTACCGAGTACAAGTTACATATTACAAGTTCTACACATATGCACATGATGAATAAAGTTTCCAGAAGTAAGGAAAAACATGGATCAAGAAGATTAGTGCGATCAAATCACTAAAGTGTTGTTCACCCACATGGAGCCTTCCAAAGTCTAGGCTGGTCCCTTACCTTCATCCAAACAAGAAATATATAGAATAGAAAGGGGTGTGCTTAACAACTCAGTGAGTAAACTAATTTAAATTTGCTAACCTTGGATTTATTCTTTAATGGGCTTTAGGAAGGACAAGCATAGTTATGAATGGGCTAGTTCTAATATAAAATTTTCCTTCTTTATTATGTAAACCTCTTCTATCCCAGTCTCATAGACTTCTTAATCTTTAAATAGATATCTCAACTATCATGAATATTACTTTAGTTAAGCATAGTGAAATTTTGATTTATGTGTGAACTTGTTGTGTATCCTTACCCAAACATGTGTCTTTTTTCATCTGTAAGTAAGTATATTACTTTAATCTGGTGTTATATGTGTTAGTGAGTTTCTACTATATCACTATCAATATATATACATTAGTACAATCATATACAATTCAGAAAGTAGAGTAAGATTCACCGTCTTCCCCCTCCTACTGGCTCCCGCTAGACCTCTTCCTCTGTATATATAATATATAATAATAGACCATAGTCTTCCCCTCCTACCAGCTCCCGCCCGGCCCCTTCCTCTGTCATAATATAATATGTATGCACATTTTATCACTGTCTTCCCCCTATCGGCTCCTGCCTGGCCCCTTCCTCCGTTGTAATATAATATACATGTATAGTATAATATGTCACCATCTTTCACTTGCTGGCCCCTTCCTCTGATTACATAGATAGCACATATCACACAGTAGTATTCATACATACATTTGGCATATAAATCATATAGAAGTAAGCAAAACACTTTTGTATTGGTTATATATATGTATACATGTATCGACATCTATAGTGCACATGATCTATGTTACATAAAATTATCTTACCATGCCAAGAATTTAATATAATCCATCTATATAGAGTTTTATTTCTCCTTTCTTTCTTGTTTTTAGATTGTGTCCAATATCTTACTTGTCGAGTCTAAGTAGATTAGAGTTAGGGTAATATACCTATAGCTATGTATTCCATAGAAATTTAACAATATAATTTATCCCTTGAAATCTAAAGACTTTTCAATATTGGTTCTATATACATAATCATAAGGATTACCTGATCATTTCGAGTATTCTATATAAGACTAATTGTTCTAGTTCACACGTTATAGGGAATTACGCTAATTCTATAACGCTATTTCTCCTTAATTCTATATCCAATTTTGTCAACAAATTCGTCCCAGCTCTTAATATATCCAACAATTTCTTCATTCGGAATTTAGCAATGCCATAGATTCGATTTATTTGTTGTTCTAGTTTACTCATCAAGTCTCCGACGAGTGTTCCGATGGTGACTCCGTCCGAATCCTCTCGCAAGACAAGTTTGTAAATCAATTATTAATGTAAATTTCAACTAAAACTAAGGAAAATATGCTATTTTATTTTTCAGTTGATACATGATCCTCATTTAACTTGTAATCAACTCTTCTCGTTGATGATTACTTGCCTGACGAAGCTTGAATTCTGACCACTCGTGCATCCAACCTCCCTATAGCCTTCCCATCCCTCCAACTCACGCCCTCACCTTCTCAAACAGGCTGCACGCTGGCTTGGTAGTGCATGCTCTAGTCGCGCCCTGCAGGCGCGGCTGCTGTCTGGCTGAGCACTAGCAGCTTCCCCCAAGCGAGCGACACAGTAGAATGGTGACACTCGCGAGCTCCCCCCTGGCTGTTGTTGGATGTGGGAGAGGGGACAAGGGAAGAGAGGAAGAGGACATGAGAGAGAGAAAAGGAGAAAGAAGGAAGAAAAAGAAAGAGAGAGGGAAGAGTGAGAGAGTTACCTTGCATATCTTTACTCGATGAGAGAGAAAGAGGAGTTTAGATGTTGTTGATTGTAGGTAAGGAGAGGAAGAGGTGAAGGAGAGATGGGGGAAATTTTTTAGGGTTGAGGTGAGGAACAGGAAGGGTTTTCTTCACTAGTTTCAATACACGTATATTTATCCGAGTAATTTACGGAATAGCCACCTCATCATCCCAATTCTCATGCCACTCTAATCACCTCCACCTTACCACATACTTCCCCATTTCGCTTCATTTCTCTCCAATACACCCATGTTGAATTATTTTAGATTTTATAATAATTAGTGGGTTACACAATTATTTTAATTGTATACAACGTAAATGAGAGGTGGTGGGGATTATGAATATTTGTATATATATACTCTCATGCATAATTATGTGTTGCATCACTTACATAAGTACAAGGATATTTATTTTACTAATAATTCATGTGTACACCTACCTCACTTAAATCAGTACAAGGATATTTATTTTACTAATAATTCATGTGTACACCTACCTCCTTTCCTGTATACAATTCTATTTATGAAAACATTCCTATATATTCACACACACACACACACGCATATATTATAATTTTGCACTCTCAGTTTATTATTTATTATGCATACTCAAAGAATTTATTACTATATATACATAAAGAAATTATTATTATTATTATACACATAAAGAAATAAATTTTCATGATTACCCAAAAACGCTGTTAATTAGAGCATAATCAAAATTAGCCAAAGTCGGGTGTTACATTTCTCGTCCTTCTCGCAACGCGAGGAGGACGGTGGCGTCGATTTGGCTGCCTTGGAGTCGTGGGAGAGCGGAAAGGGAGAATGTGTTCCAGGTTGACACATTCTTTTTGACCTGTCTTGTCTCATCTTCTCGGTCTTCTCTTCACCATTGCCAAGACCTTCGAATGATGGCGTGAACAAAGAGGTGATGTCTTCCAGTAGATGTTCCACTGTGATTCTGAGCCTCTCTTCAGAATTCAGAGGTAAGTTGGGACTAGTGGAATGGATTGGAGCATCTGGATTCAGATTTGCTGTATTTCTTTTCAAAAATGTAAACACGGAGATGTTATAGAATATCTTGTATTATTCTTGTCTGATGTAATCAAATAAATTTAATAGCATGGTATTTGGAATGAAAATATCTTTGGAATGGAAATATCTTTTGGAGTAGAAACATTTATGTTTAAATCTTGCCTGATTCATTTTTACCATAAGCTTTTTGGAATTGATATTGATCATGACCTTTCAGAGTGCTGATCTCTATCTCTGGTATAGTTGGTTGGCAACGGAGCGTTGGAGAGTTTGCGTTGTTGTTTCCGAGTGGGAATAATCCCATCAATGGTACCTGCAAACTTTAGATTTTAAGTGGGGGAGATCCCAGTAGTGGAGGATTTTGACTACCCGTAGGCTAATTAAAAGGGAGTCCGCAGGCTGGTGCTTGCGTTGTCGTCTCCGAGTGGGGGACTCTCCCACATCAGGATATTCAAGAGTCAGGGATTCTGATGTGGGACACTCCCATCAGCGAGACAATGACTCCGAGTGGGGGACACCCCACTTCGAAAGGTTTCGACTACCCATAGACTAATCGAGAGGGAGTCCGTAGAGTGGTTTGTTTTTTATTCTTTATTAAAGGACCGCGATAATAGTCATCGTTCTCACAGAGGACTGTGATAATGAGTTGTAGTCCTCATATCAGCATCACTATCATCAGGTCGACCCGCGAATTACCTTGAGCTGGGGTCAAGGTTTAGAGGAGAGCAACATAGGGGGGCGATGGGGAAGGGTAAAAAAGGAAATGAAAATATATAAAGAAGTGGTTGGGAGGAAATAATTTATGCTAACGTGGATGAGGCAGTGGCGAAGAAAATTATGAAGCTGAGTTTTTTTTCTAATTATGAAGCAAAGAAGGTGGCTATAGTGAAATTTTTCTACATTTATTATATAAAATAAATTTATTCTATAAATATAATAGTAAAATAATGAAAAAAATACAATAAGAATAAAAATATTTTTTAGTTTTATAAATATTATCTAAATGTTAATGGACTATATTTTGTGATCAGGAATTCTGGATATATTTTATTGCCCATTTAACTTTCCAAACTCAATTTTATACCCGCTTCATTTCTATATTTGCTTTTATACCCAAAGGTAAGTTGGTCATTTTGCCAGCATGATTGGCGGTTGAGCACCGAACGCAAAGTTTGAGATTTTGGGCATGTTAAAAACAAAACCACGCTGGTATAAAATTATTTTTCCCTTTAAATTAAAATAGTAAGTAATTATGTCTAATCAAATCAAAATTATGTGAAAGTAATTACAGTTGAAGAAGAAGACATGTAGAAGACCTGAAAAAATAAATGAATCTCCAAATGCGAGAAGGTAAGTGGCCAAAAATCATTGTTCTTCGAAAAAGTGATATAAGATTGCTTTGAACTTTTCTGGTCATTCAAACAGAATATAAGGAAAATGTAGAAATCCCACAACAGACACAATAATTTAATGCTTGTAGAGGATTCTTGTCAACCCTGTTCAGTTCAGTTGGTTGATGCATCAATATTGAATTTTCATTAATATCAAACATATATCCATTATTATTTAAGTTGAACTGATTACATTTTTTAAGGTAATTAACTTGTTACATATTCTTCACAAATTCCTCCTTTCCAAGCTCCTGGATGATCTAGTCAGTAGCAACCTTTTCTAAGAAAAGAAGGCAAGATATGAGAAAATTATGACATGTAACAATGTTGTTCTCAATTATAAATGA